>CM026397.1:3768393-3819584 GCA_014843695.1 Archivesica marissinica | reverse complement strand
GTTCCGTTACTATAGCACTAGTAATGTCGCTGTTCCGTTACTATAGCACTAGTAATGTTGCTGTTCCTTTACTATAGCACTAGTAATGTCACTGTTCCGTTACTATAGCACTAGTAATGTTTCTGTTCCGTTACTATAGCACTAGTAATGTCGCTGTTCCGTTACTATAGCACTAGTAATGTCACTGTTCCGTTACTATAGCACTAGTAATGTCGCTGTTCCGTTACTATAGCACTAGTAATGTTGCTGTTCCGTTACTATAGCACTAGTAATGTCACTGTTCCGTTACTATAGCACTAGTAATGTTGCTGTTCCGTTACTATAGCACTAGTAATGTTGCTGTTCCGTTACTATAGCACTAGTAATGTCGCTGTTCCGTTACTATAGCACTAGTAATGTTGCTGTTCCGTTACTATAGCACTAGTAATGTTTCTGTTCCGTTACTATAGCACTAGTAATGTCACTGTTCCGTTACTATAGCACTAGTAATGTTGCTGTTCCGTTACTATAGCACTAGTAATGTCGCTGTTCCGTTACTATAGCACTAGTAATGTCGCTGTTCCGTTACTATAGCACTAGTAATGTCGCTGTTCCATTACTATAGCACTAGTAATGTCACTGTTCCATTACTATAGCACTAGTAATGTCACTGTTCCGTTACTATAGCACTAGTAATGTCGCTGTTCCGTTACTATAGCACTAGTAATGTCGCTGTTCCTTTACTATAGCACTAGTAATGTCGCTGTTCCGTTACTATAGCACTAGTAATGTCGCTGTTCCGTTACTATAGCACTAGTAATGTCACTGTTCCATTACTATAGCACTAGTAATGTTTCTGTTCCTTTACTATAGCACTAGTAATGTCACTGTTCCATTACTATAGCACTAGTAATGTCACTGTTCCATTACTATAGCACTAGTAATGTTTCTGTTCCGTTACTATAGCACTAGTAATGTCGCTGTTCCTTTACTATAGCACTAGTAATGTCGCTGTTCCTTTACTATAGCACTAGTAATGTCGCTGTTCCGTTACTATAGCACTAGTAATGTTGCTGTTCCGTTACTATAGCACTAGTAATGTCGCTGTTCCGTTACTATAGCACTAGTAATGTCACTGTTCCATTACTATAGCACTAGTAATGTTTCTGTTCCTTTACTATAGCATTAGTAATGTCACTGTTCCGTTACTATAGCACTAGTAATGTTGCTGTTCCGTTACTATAGCACTAGTAATGTTTCTGTTCCGTTACTATAGCACTAGTAATGTCACTGTTCCGTTACTATAGCACTAGTAATGTTGCTGTTCCGTTACTATAGCACTAGTAATGTCGCTGTTCCGTTACTATAGCACTAGTAATGTCGCTGTTCCATTACTATAGCACTAGTAATGTTGCTGTTCCATTACTATAGCACTAGTAATGTCGCTGTTCCGTTACTATAGCACTAGTAATGTCGCTGTTCCGTTACTATAGCACTAGTAATGTCGCTGTTCCGTTACTATAGCACTAGTAATGTCGCTGTTCCGTTACTATAGCACTAGTAATGTTGCTGTTCCGTTACTATAGCACTAGTAATGTCGCTGTTCCATTACTATAGCACTAGTAATGTCACTGTTCCATTACTATAGCACTAGTAATGTCACTGTTCCATTACTATAGCACTAGTAATGTCACTGTTCCATTACTATAGCACTAGTAATGTCACTGTTCCATTACTATAGCACTAGTAATGTCACTGTTCCGTTACTATAGCACTAGTAATGTTGCTGTTCCGTTACTATAGCACTAGTAATGTCGCTGTTCCGTTACTATAGCACTAGTAATGTCGCTGTTCCGTTACTATAGCACTAGTAATGTCGCTGTTCCGTTACTATAGCACTAGTAATGTTGCTGTTCCGTTACTATAGCACTAGTAATGTCGCTGTTCCGTTACTATAGCACTAGTAATGTTGCTGTTCCGTTACTATAGCACTAGTAATGTCGCTGTTCCTTTACTATAGCACTAGTAATGTCGCTGTTCCGTTACTATAGCACTAGTAATGTTGCTGTTCCGTTACTATAGCACTAGTAATGTCGCTGTTCCGTTACTATAGCACTAGTAATGTTTCTGTTCCGTTACTATAGCACTAGTAATGTTTCTGTTCCGTTACTATAGCACTAGTAATGTTTCTGTTCCGTTACTATAGCACTAGTAATGTCGCTGTTCCGTTACTATAGCACTAGTAATGTCGCTGTTCCGTTACTATAGCACTAGTAATGTCGCTGTTCCGTTACTATAGCACTAGTAATGTCACTGTTCCGTTACTATAGCACTAGTAATGTCGCTGTTCCGTTACTATAGCACTAGTAATGTCACTGTTCCGTTACTATAGCACTAGTAATGTTGCTGTTCCGTTACTATAGCACTAGTAATGTCGCTGTTCCGTTACTATAGCACTAGTAATGTCACTGTTCCGTTACTATAGCACTAGTAATGTCACTGTTCCTTTACTATAGCACTAGTAATGTCGCTGTTCCGTTACTATAGCACTAGTAATGTTGCTGTTCCGTTACTATAGCACTAGTAATGTCACTGTTCCGTTACTATAGCACTAGTAATGTTTCTGTTCCGTTACTATAGCACTAGTAATGTTGCTGTTCCGTTACTATAGCACTAGTAATGTTGCTGTTCCGTTACTATAGCACTAGTAATGTTTCTGTTCCGTTACTATAGCACTAGTAATGTCACTGTTCCGTTACTATAGCACTAGTAATGTTGCTGTTCCGTTACTATAGCACTAGTAATGTTTCTGTTCCGTTACTATAGCACTAGTAATGTTGCTGTTCCGTTACTATAGCACTAGTAATGTCACTGTTCCTTTACTATAGCACTAGTAATGTTGCTGTTCCTTTACTATAGCACTAGTAATGTCGCTGTTCCGTTACTATAGCACTAGTAATGTTGCTGTTCCGTTACTATAGCACTAGTAATGTCGCTGTTCCATTACTATAGCACTAGTAATGTCACTGTTCCGTTACTATAGCACTAGTAATGTCGCTGTTCCGTTACTATAGCACTAGTAATGTCGCTGTTCCGTTACTATAGCACTAGTAATGTCGCTGTTCCGTTACTATAGCACTAGTAATGTCGCTGTTCCGTTACTATAGCACTAGTAATGTCGCTGTTCCGTTACTATAGCACTAGTAATGTCACTGTTCCGTTACTATAGCACTAGTAATGTCGCTGTTCCGTTACTATAGCACTAGTAATGTCGCTGTTCCGTTACTATAGCACTAGTAATGTTGCTGTTCCGTTACTATAGCACTAGTAATGTCGCTGTTCCGTTACTATAGCACTAGTAATCCTGTTCCGTTACTATAGCACTAGTAATGTTGCTGTTCCGTTACTATAGCACTAGTAATGTCACTGTTCCGTTACTATAGCACTAGTAATGTCGCTGTTCCGTTACTATAGCACTAGTAATGTTTCTGTTCCGTTACTATAGCACTAGTAATGTCGCTGTTCCGTTACTATAGCACTAGTAATGTCACTGTTCCGTTACTATAGCACTAGTAATGTCGCTGTTCCATTACTATAGCACTAGTAATGTTGCTGTTCTGTTACTATAGCACTAGTAATGTCACTGTTCCGTTACTATAGCACTAGTAATGTTGCTGTTCCGTTACTATAGCACTAGTAATGTTGCTGTTCCGTTACTATAGCACTAGTAATGTCGCTGTTCCGTTACTATAGCACTAGTAATGTTGCTGTTCCGTTACTATAGCACTAGTAATGTTTCTGTTCCGTTACTATAGCACTAGTAATGTCACTGTTCCGTTACTATAGCACTAGTAATGTTGCTGTTCCGTTACTATAGCACTAGTAATGTCGCTGTTCCGTTACTATAGCACTAGTAATGTCGCTGTTCCGTTACTATAGCACTAGTAATGTCGCTGTTCCGTTACTATAGCACTAGTAATGTCGCTGTTCCATTACTATAGCACTAGTAATGTCGCTGTTCCGTTACTATAGCACTAGTAATGTCGCTGTTCCGTTACTATAGCACTAGTAATGTCGCTGTTCCGTTACTATAGCACTAGTAATGTCGCTGTTCCGTTACTATAGCACTAGTAATGTCGCTGTTCCGTTACTATAGCACTAGTAATGTCGCTGTTCCGTTACTATAGCACTAGTAATGTCACTGTTCCATTACTATAGCACTAGTAATGTTTCTGTTCCGTTACTATAGCACTAGTAATGTCACTGTTCCATTACTATAGCACTAGTAATGTCACTGTTCCGTTACTATAGCACTAGTAATGTTTCTGTTCCGTTACTATAGCACTAGTAATGTCGCTGTTCCTTTACTATAGCACTAGTAATGTCGCTGTTCCGTTACTATAGCACTAGTAATGTCGCTGTTCCGTTACTATAGCACTAGTAATGTCGCTGTTCCGTTACTATAGCACTAGTAATGTCGCTGTTCCGTTACTATAGCACTAGTAATGTCACTGTTCCATTACTATAGCACTAGTAATGTTTCTGTTCCGTTACTATAGCACTAGTAATGTCGCTGTTCCGTTACTATAGCACTAGTAATGTTGCTGTTCCGTTACTATAGCACTAGTAATGTTTCTGTTCCTTTACTATAGCACTAGTAATGTCACTGTTCCGTTACTATAGCACTAGTAATGTTGCTGTTCTGTTACTATAGCACTAGTAATGTCGCTGTTCCGTTACTATAGCACTAGTAATGTCGCTGTTCCATTACTATAGCACTAGTAATGTTGCTGTTCCATTACTATAGCACTAGTAATGTCGCTGTTCCGTTACTATAGCACTAGTAATGTCGCTGTTCCGTTACTATAGCACTAGTAATGTCGCTGTTCCGTTACTATAGCACTAGTAATGTCGCTGTTCCGTTACTATAGCACTAGTAATGTTGCTGTTCCTTTACTATAGCACTAGTAATGTCGCTGTTCCGTTACTATAGCACTAGTAATGTCGCTGTTCCATTACTATAGCACTAGTAATGTCACTGTTCCATTACTATAGCACTAGTAATGTCACTGTTCCATTACTATAGCACTAGTAATGTCACTGTTCCATTACTATAGCACTAGTAATGTCACTGTTCCATTACTATAGCACTAGTAATGTCACTGTTCCGTTACTATAGCACTAGTAATGTTGCTGTTCCATTACTATAGCACTAGTAATGTCGCTGTTCCGTTACTATAGCACTAGTAATGTCGCTGTTCCATTACTATAGCACTAGTAATGTCGCTGTTCCGTTACTATAGCACTAGTAATGTTGCTGTTCCGTTACTATAGCACTAGTAATGTTGCTGTTCCGTTACTATAGCACTAGTAATGTTGCTGTTCCGTTACTATAGCACTAGTAATGTCGCTGTTCCTTTACTATAGCACTAGTAATGTCGCTGTTCCGTTACTATAGCACTAGTAATGTCGCTGTTCCGTTACTATAGCACTAGTAATGTCGCTGTTCCGTTACTATAGCACTAGTAATGTTTCTGTTCCGTTACTATAGCACTAGTAATGTTTCTGTTCCGTTACTATAGCACTAGTAATGTTTCTGTTCCGTTACTATAGCACTAGTAATGTCGCTGTTCCGTTACTATAGCACTAGTAATGTCGCTGTTCCGTTACTATAGCACTAGTAATGTCGCTGTTCCTTTACTATAGCACTAGTAATGTCGCTGTTCCGTTACTATAGCACTAGTAATGTCACTGTTCCGTTACTATAGCACTAGTAATGTCGCTGTTCCGTTACTATAGCACTAGTAATGTCACTGTTCCGTTACTATAGCACTAGTAATGTTGCTGTTCCGTTACTATAGCACTAGTAATGTCGCTGTTCCGTTACTATAGCACTAGTAATGTCACTGTTCCGTTACTATAGCACTAGTAATGTCACTGTTCCTTTACTATAGCACTAGTAATGTCGCTGTTCCGTTACTATAGCACTAGTAATGTTGCTGTTCCGTTACTATAGCACTAGTAATGTCACTGTTCCGTTACTATAGCACTAGTAATGTTTCTGTTCCGTTACTATAGCACTAGTAATGTTGCTGTTCCGTTACTATAGCACTAGTAATGTTGCTGTTCCGTTACTATAGCACTAGTAATGTTTCTGTTCCGTTACTATAGCACTAGTAATGTCACTGTTCCGTTACTATAGCACTAGTAATGTTGCTGTTCCGTTACTATAGCACTAGTAATGTCGCTGTTCCGTTACTATAGCACTAGTAATGTCGCTGTTCCGTTACTATAGCACTAGTAATGTCACTGTTCCGTTACTATAGCACTAGTAATGTTGCTGTTCCGTTACTATAGCACTAGTAATGTTGCTGTTCCGTTACTATAGCACTAGTAATGTCACTGTTCCGTTACTATAGCACTAGTAATGTCGCTGTTCCGTTACTATAGCACTAGTAATGTTGCTGTTCCGTTACTATAGCACTAGTAATGTCGCTGTTCCGTTACTATAGCACTAGTAATGTCGCTGTTCCGTTACTATAGCACTAGTAATGTCGCTGTTCCTTACTATAGCACTAGTAATGTCGCTGTTCCGTTACTATAGCACTAGTAATGTTGCTGTTCCTTTACTATAGCACTAGTAATGTCACTGTTCCTTTACTATAGCACTAGTAATGTCACTGTTCCGTTACTATAGCACTAGTAATGTTGCTGTTCCTTTACTATAGCACTAGTAATGTCACTGTTCCTTTACTATAGCACTAGTAATGTCACTGTTCCGTTACTATAGCACTAGTAATGTTGCTGTTCCTTTACTATAGCACTAGTAATGTCACTGTTCCTTTACTATAGCACTAGTAATGTCACTGTTCCGTTACTATAGCACTAGTAATGTTGCTGTTCCTTTACTATAGCACTAGTAATGTCACTGTTCCTTTACTATAGCACTAGTAATGTCACTGTTCCGTTACTATAGCACTAGTAATGTTGCTGTTCCTTTACTATAGCACTAGTAATGTCACTGTTCCTTTACTATAGCACTAGTAATGTCACTGTTCCGTTACTATAGCACTAGTAATGTTGCTGTTCCTTTACTATAGCACTAGTAATGTTTCTGTTCCGTTACTATAGCACTAGTAATGTTGCTGTTCCGTTACTATAGCACTAGTAATGTCACTGTTCCTTCACTAGTAATGTTTCTGTTCCATTACTATAGCACTAGTAATGTTGCTGTTCCGTTACTATAGCACTAGTAATGTTTCTGTTCCGTTACTATAGCACTAGTAATGTTACTGTTCCGTTACTATAGCACTAGTAATGTCACTGTTCCGTTACTATAGCACTAGTAATGTCACTGTTCCGTTACTATAGCACTAGTAATGTTTCTGTTCCGTTACTATAGCACTAGTAATGTTGCTGTTCCGTTACTATAGCACTAGTAATGTTTCTGTTCCGTTACTATAGCACTAGTAATGTTGCTGTTCCATTACTATAGCACTAGTAATGTTTCTGTTCCGTTACTATAGCACTAGTAATGTTTCTGTTCCGTTACTATAGCACTATTAATGTCACTGTTCCGTTACTATAGCACTAGTAATGTTGCTGTTCCGTTACTATAGCACTAGTAATGTTTCTGTTCCGTTACTATAGCACTAGTAATGTTGCTGTTCCGTTACTATAGCACTAGTAATGTTTCTGTTCCGTTACTATAGCACTAGTAATGTTTCTGTTCCGTTACTATAGCACTAGTAATGTTACTGTTCCGTTACTATAGCATTAGTAATGTCGCTGTTCCGTTACTATAGCACTAGTAATGTTTCTGTTCCGTTACTATAGCACTAGTAATGTTTCTGTTCCGTTACTATAGCACTAGTAATGTTTCTGTTCCGTTACTATAGCATTAATAATGTCGCTGTTCCGTTACTATAGCACTAGTAATGTTTCTGTTCCGTTACTATAGCACTAGTAATGTCACTGTTCCTTTACTATAGCACTAGTAATGTCGCTGTTCCGTTACTATAGCACTAGTAATGTCGCTGTTCCATTACTATAGCACTAGTAATGTTTCTGTTCCGTTACTATAGCACTAGTAATGTCGCTGTTCCATTACTATAGCACTAGTAATGTCGCTGTTCCGTTACTATAGCACTAGTAATGTTTCTGTTCCGTTACTATAGCACTAGTAATGTCGCTGTTCCATTACTATAGCACTAGTAATGTCACTGTTCCTTTACTATAGCACTAGTAATGTCGCTGTTCCGTTACTATAGCACTAGTAATGTCACTGTTCCGTTACTATAGCACTAGTAATGTTGCTGTTCCGTTACTATAGCACTAGTAATGTCACTGTTCCGTTACTATAGCACTAGTAATGTTGCTGTTCCGTTACTATAGCACTAGTAATGTTTCTGTTCCGTTACTATAGCACTAGTAATGTCGCTGTTCCGTTACTATAGCACTAGTAATGTCGCTGTTCCATTACTATAGCACTAGTAATGTCGCTGTTCCGTTACTATAGCACTAGTAATGTCGCTGTTCCATTACTATAGCACTAGTAATGTCGCTGTTATGTTAATTGAAAAAAAAACGACGTAAATACAGGTTTATCTGAACTTTAGTACCAGTTATAGTCAGTCGTATACAGCTTGAAATGTTGAGAAAATAGAATGTAAATATAAGGAATACAATAGATCAATGTTGCGTTTATTGAGGTATGCAATACATTTGTGCTGTTTAATGTGTATATGGAGATGCTCCGCCCACACGCACTTCAACTTAAAGGGCACAAATGTATTGCATGCCTCAATAAACGCACCATATGCTGATCGTATTCCTTATATGTTCTTAGATTGAAATATTTTGTAATCAGTTTCATTGTTTTTCTTTCAGATTTAAGAATCGTCCGAACATGACTTTTGATGATGCCGAAAGTAAGCCTGATCAAGAGTTTGAGCTGCACCCCGACCCTAACGGTGCCCTAGAATATTCTACAAAGTAAGTTTCACATCGTTTATTACATGTTCCCCTGCAAAATTGTAATTCTTCCACATATTTATGCAGTTAAGTTAGTCCGCCTCCGTGGTCGAGTGGTTAAGGTCGCTGACTTGTATACCACTGTAACCTATCATCATTGATGGTCACGGGTTCGAGTCCCGCTCAGACTGTGTCTCATTTATATGAAAAAGTTGGCAGTTTCTTACGGAGGTTGGTGCACCCAAGTACTGGTTAACCGCTGGAGCCTGCCCAGGAAAGGTGTTGTTAGGTAAACTGCCCGCCGGCGATATAGCCCAAAATGGTGCTGATGCAGGCGTAAAACCCGAAATATAAATAAATAAATGCAGTTAAGTTCCCTCGTTGGGTGCCAAATGTAAACGGGTGAGAAAAATATGCAGGCAGTTTGGGTATTGAACACAGAGTCTTTTGGTTTCTGGGCAAGTGCTCTACCAGCTAACTGGGCTGCCTACATAGTATCTCACGTAATGGGTTAATATACGCACTATTACACATGTATGTTATAAGATGTATTGCTTTTAAGATAGGTTATATCTAACTTTGACACTTGGTTACCAAGGCAACTGTATAAAATATGCCTATATAGATTCCATTAATTTTCAGAAATTTCTGGATGAATGTATGGAAGAAGTAAAACAATTATTAATACCGTATAATACCTTTGTGGAAGCCGTGATAGCGCAGTGGATACACGTTCACTTCTGGTGCGAAAGGTCCGGAGTTCGAGCCCCCGCTGGAGCCGTTACGAATGTGCCATTAGGCAAGGCATTTAAATTCCACGTTGCCTCTTCTCTCTCCCTCATGGCGATGGATTCCATCAGGAATGAGGTCTCGAGAGTGATTAATATAAGTTGTAAGAACTTGTTTCGCAATCGAGCTAATATATATTTGTATAATACCAAAATCATCAATTGTAAATGTTTCAGGGTGACGAGGTTTAACCAGTGTGAGTGTGTATCACTTCATTTTCCAACCAACTTTGGTGGAGAGACATCAAAAGTTTACTATATTGGATTGAAAGGAGATTTTACTGAGGTAGCTTGCATAGAATAGTCGTGTTTAATTTTAAGCTTTTCGATTATATTTGGTCGGGAAGGTATTCGAATATTCGATATAATTCTATCAAAAACTCAAAATCACTCAAATTCTTATAAAAATTGACAAATTAACATAATTTCTGTTATACGCGTAAACGTCATCTTCTTCCTGTAAGGCCATGCAAATATGACGACGACTCCTTCAGTTATTGTTATCGGCCACTGTACATTCATGGGCGTTTGCACAAATGAAGCCATTGTCACTTGAACTGCTTTCCGTTGAAAGGTGTTTGTTTTTCAAATGATTATTCAGATTGATGTACCCGAATATGTTAAATACATCTAGCAGTTTTCTTATTCTCAGAGCGATTGAAGTTTTTGAGGACAATATCATAAAAATCGTACTTTAAATAGTACTTTTTGGTAATATTGAGCCGTTAATTAAAAATTTAAGATACATCGGGGGGATGTTGTTGCAAACTGTAATTGTAATTCAAAGGGATGTTCACGTCAACAGTTTCGAGTCTAATTGTGCATAATGTCTTCACATTCTGTTCAACAGAAGTTTGCTTTTATGGAGTATTGGGGCTTTAAGGAGTTTTCAAGAACACACTTTCTCAGATTTTGATGAAACTTTACAGGGAATGATCACTACCAAGCCTAGTTGTGCATGCAGTCTTCGTGTTCCACTCGGCTGATTGTTTTACAGAGTTATAGCCCTTTGAGGAGCTTTAAAGAACACTGTCCGGGTTCATCTCTAAAACCACTTGCCCGGATTTTGATGAAAATTTACAGGAGTGATCACTATCTAACCTAGTTGTGATTTCCGGCTTTCCACGTGGCTTACCTTTTATGGAGTTATGACCCCTTGAACATTTTTAAAGAATATACTTTGTACGCAAAAGATCTTCTAAAACCCCTGACTGGATTTTTACGAAACTACACAGGAATGACCAGTACCCAACCAAATTGTGCATTTGTGGGACAGAATATAATCCATAAAGATATTATTAGCAAAGATAGCAAATATTGAGAATAGTATACAAAATAATGTAATATAACAAATGGGGTTGTGAGTTTGAGCCCTGCCACACCCGGATGGTCGTGTCCTTAGGCACGATACTTATATACCGTATTTAGCTATGTATAGTGCGCACATTTCTTACTGAAATCCTCATTCATTTTATCTACTGCGCATTATACACCAGTACAGACATCAGGACCAAAATTGACCAATATTTCATGAAATTAGACCCGAACGGCCCCACAGTCATTCTATAATTTGTTACATTCGACAAACGTTATAAACTAGCTATTAAAACCAGTTGCCGATAGTCTATATAAATAAATGAAATGAATAAGACCACAAAATTAGCATATATTGCGTTTATTTTGGCAAACTTTGAAGAATTTAATTGAAATTACTAAATGCATAAAAAATGGCGATTTGATAACATCACATGGTTTTATCGTATGTAATATTTCCCTTACTTTTCGCGTACTTCGCCGCATAAAGCAACGCTGCCTTCGTACGATATCATAGAGGTAAAGAAACTTTGTAATTATAGCTTATTTGATTTAATATACCGTATGTTTTTAAATACGACATGATTAAAGACACGATGTATTGGTTATTTTTACGGGAAATATTTACTATGTACAATGCATTGCATAAAAAAAAACTTTTTTTGGCTGCAGTATTTCAATTGTTTGTAGCGATAATTAATTTCGACAAACCATTCACAATGGGTCCCAGTTAATTAGGTAGGCTACACGTGTTGAGAAGTTTGAGCATCTGCTGACATGTTTGAGAACGTGTTGAGATGTTTGAGAACGATATGCATGTAATTTTCATGAAATCATGCCTGAGTGCGTTACCGTTCCTCGATGAGGTATCTCTAGTGATTAATATAAGTTGTAAAAATCACGGAGCACAATTTTTAGCGATTCTTGAGAAATGTTAAATTTTGACTTGGAAAATTGCGTTTTTCACGTGCGCAGTATGCATCGGAACTCAGTTTCCCCCCGATTTTCGTGCCAAATCGTGGGTGCGCATTATACACGATAGCGCACTATACATAGCTAAATACGGTATCCACATTGTCTGGATGGTCGTGTCCTTAGGCACGATACTTATATCCACATTGTCTGGATGGTCACGTCCTTAGGCACGATACTTATATCCACATTGTCTGGATGGTCACGTCCTTAGGCACGATACTTATATATCCACATTGTCTGGATGGTCGCCTCCTTAGGCACGATACTTATATATCCACATTGTCTGGATGGTCACGTCCTTAGGCACGATACTTATATATCCACATTGTCTGGATGGTCACGTCCTTAGGCACGATACTTATATATCCACATTGTCTGGATGGTCGCGTCCTTAGGCACGATACTTATATATCCACATTGTCTGGATGGTCGCGTCCTTAGGCACGATACTTATATATCCACATTGTCTGGATGGTCACGTCCTTAGGCACGATACTTATATCCACATTGTCTGGATGGTCACGTCCTTAGGCACGATACTTATATATCCACATTGTCTGGATGGTCACGTCCTTAGGCACGATACTTATATATCCACATTGTCTGGATGGTCGTGTCCTTAGGCACGATACTTATATATCCACATTGTCTGGATGGTCGTGTCCTTAGGCACGATACTTATATATCCACATTGTCTGGATGGTCGCGTCCTTAGGCACGATACTTATATATCCACATTGTCTGGATGGTCGCGTCCTTAGGCACGATACTTATATATCCACATTGTCTGGATGGTCGCGTCCTTAGGCACGATACTTATATATCCACATTGTCTGGATGGTCATGTCCTTAGGCACGATACTTATATATCCACATTGTCTGGATGGTCGCGTCCTTAGGCACGATACTTATATATCCACATTGTCTGGATGGTCGCGTCCTTAGGCACGATACTTATATATCCACATTGTCTGGATGGTCACGTCCTTAGGCACGATACTTATATATCCACATTGTCTGGATGGTCACGTCCTTAGGCACGATACTTATATATCCACATTGTCTGGATGGTCGTGTCCTTAGGCACGATACTTATATATCCACATTGTCTGGATGGTCGTGTCCTTAGGCACGATACTTATATATCCACATTGTCTGGATGGTCGTGTCCTTAGGCACGATACTTATATATCCACATTGTCTGGATGGTCACGTCCTTAGGCACGATACTTATATATCCACATTGTCTGGATGGTCGCGTCCTTAGGCACGATACTTATATATCCACATTGTCTGGATGGTCATGTCCTTAGGCACGATACTTATATATCCACATTGTCTGGATGGTCCTGTCCTTAGGCACGATACTTATATATCCACATTGTCTGGATGGTCGTGTCCTTAGGCACGATACTTATATATCCACATTGTCTGGATGGTCACGTCCTTAGGCACGATACTTATATATCCACATTGTCTGGATGGTCGTGTCCTTAGGCACGATACTTATATATCCACATTGTCTGGATGGTCATGTCCTTAGGGACGATACTTATATATCCACATTGTCTGGATGGTCCTGTCCTTAGGCACGATACTTATATATCCACATTGTCTGGATGGTCGTGTCCTTAGGCACGATACTTATATATCCACATTGTCTGGATGGTCACGTCCTTAGGCACGATACTTATATATCCACATTGTCTGGATGGTCACGTCCTTAGGCACGATACTTATATATCCACATTGTCTGGATGGTCACGTCCTTAGGCACGATACTTATATCCACATTGTCTGGATGGTCGCGTCCTTAGGCACGATACTTATATATCCACATTGTCTGGATGGTCGCGTCCTTAGGCACGATACTTATATATCCACATTGTCTGGATGGTCGCGTCCTTAGGCACGATACTTATATATCCACATTGTCTGGATGGTCGCGTCCTTAGGCACGATACTTATATATCCACATTGTCTGGATGGTCACGTCCTTAGGCACGATACTTATATCCACATTGTCTGGATGGTCGCGTCCTTAGGCACGATACTTATATATCCACATTGTCTGGATGGTCGCGTCCTTAGGCACGATACTTATATATCCACATTGTCTGGATGGTCACGTCCTTAGGCACGATACTTATATCCACATTGTCTGGATGGTCACGTCCTTAGGCACGATACTTATATATCCACATTGTCTGGATGGTCACGTCCTTAGGCACGATACTTATATCCACATTGTCTGGATGGTCGCGTCCTTAGGCACGATACTTATATATCCACATTGTCTGGATGGTCACGTCCTTAGGCACGATACTTATATCCACATTGTCTGGATGGTCGCGTCCTTAGGCACGATACTTATATATCCACATTGTCTGGATGGTCACGTCCTTAGGCACGATACTTATATCCACATTGTCTGGATGGTCGCGTCCTTAGGCACGATACTTATATATCCACATTGTCTGGATGGTCGCGTCCTTAGGCACGATACTTATATCCACATTGTCTGGATGGTCGCGTCCTTAGGCACGATACTTATATCCACATTGTCTGGATGGTCGTGTCCTTAGGCACGATACTTATATCCACATTGTCTGGATGGTCGCGTCCTTAGGCACGATACTTATATATCCACATTGTCTGGATGGTCACGTCCTTAGGCACGATACTTATATATCCACATTGTCTGGATGGTCACGTCCTTAGGCACGATACTTATATCCACATTGTCTGGATGGTCACATTAGTATGACGAGTGCTGCAGTGTATGAACATTGAAAGCATTAGTATGACGAGTGTTTGCTGCTAGCCACTCCTGACAATAATAGCTTTCTATGCTCATGAATGAAATATTATGCGATCATTCATTTAAACAAACAAATATTCTTTTTATTTTATGAAAAATGTTGTAAATGTTAGAAAATGATGCAAAGGTGCACTAACTGGAGCTAGAACGTTGTGTTTATACGACCATAAGTGACATCCTAAAAGACGCCAAGACGTGTCACTGACAGCTTGAGTCTGAAAACGTTCCAATATTACAACATGCAGTGGCTAGGTACCTCATGTGCAAAGTGGTGAGAAGCTAGGTACCTCATGTGCAAAGTGGTGAGAAGCTAGGTACCTCATGTGCAAAGTGGTGAGAAGCTAGGTACCTCATGTGCAAAGTGATGAGAAGCTAGGTACATCATGTGCAAAGTGATGCTAGGTACATCATGTGCAAAGTGATGAGAAGCTAGGTACCTCATGTGCAAAGTGGTGAGAAGCTAGGTACCTCATGTGCAAAGTGGTGAGAAGCTAGGTACCTCATGTGCAAAGTGATGAGAAGCTAGGTACATCATGTGCAAAGTGATGCTAGGTACATCATGTGCAAAGTGATGAGAAGCTAGCTACCTCATGTGCAAAGTGATGAGAAGCTAGCTACCTCATGTGCAAAGTGATGAGAAGCTAGCTACCTCATGTGCAAAGTGATGAGAAGCTAGCTACCTCATGTGCAAAGTGATGAGAAGCTAGCTACCTCATGTGCAAAGTGATGAGAAGCTAGGTACATCATGTGCAAAGTGATGAGAAACTAGGTACCTCATGTGCAAAGTGATGCTAGGTACCTCATGTGCAAAGTGATGAGAAGCTAGGTACCTCATGTGCAAAGTGATGAGAAGCTAGCTACCTCATGTGCAAAGTGATGAGAAGCTAGCTACCTCATGTGCAAAGTGATGAGAAGCTAGCTACCTCATGTGCAAAGTGATGAGAAGCTTGCTACCTCATGTGCAAAGTGATGAGAAGCTAGCTACCTCATGTGCAAAGTGATGAGAAGCTAGCTACCTCATGTGCAAAGTGATGAGAAGCTAGCTACCTCATGTGCAAAGTGATGAGAAGCTAGGTACATCATGTGCAAAGTGATGAGAAGCGAGGTACCTCATGTGCAAAGTGATACTAGCTACCTCATGTGCAAAGTGATGCTAGGTACCTCATGTGCAAAGTGATACTAGCTACCTCATGTGCAAAGTGATGCTAGCTACCTCATGTGCAAAGTGATGAGAAGCTAGGTACATCATGTGCAAAGTGATGAGAAGCTAGGTACATCATGTGCAAAGTGATGAGAAGCTAGGTACATCATGTGCAAAGTGATGAGAAGCTAGGTACATCATGTGCAAAGTGATGAGAAGCTAGGTACATCATGTGCAAAGTGATGTGAAGCTAGGTACCTCATGTGCAAAGTGATGCTAGGTACCCCATGTGCAAAGTGATGCTAGGTACCTCATGTGCAAAGTGGTGAGAAATAAAATACGTTATTTCACTGCTTTGAACTGATAAATTACTATATTTCATTGAACAGCATAAAATATTTCCAGAAGACAATAAGTTCTCCAACCTGTAGTCCATGATGAGCAATTTTAAATATTTAAATGTTTGCATAATAGGTCGATGTGTAAATGTAATTCTTTATATATGTTTTTCAGGCCCACAGACATGAAGTAACGATATGCACGTATGAAAGTACGCCTAATGTTAGCGATCATAAATCAAACGTATTCGACGGTGTAAATCACCAAATACAGTGAATGCACGCAGCATGCATGCTGTGTGTTAACTCATGATATGACTGGGAATATGCTTGTTCCACGGGGTTATAGTTCAAACTTCAGAGTTGTACTGGAAGAAAGCTACAAAGAATGTTGAGTCACTAGTCAGTTTATTTCAATGGTGGTACGATACCAATGTGAGCTTCAGCTGACTGTTAACCCTTTCCTTCATAGAGATTTAGGTTAATATACTATTATATATTCATGCAAACGACAGCCATTTAGCTATCATGCAGTGAATAAGTAGTTGCCATATCTATCCCATCTCCATAGATATTACTGGGACTACACGAGATTCTGGCCTTTAATTATGAACATTGGTTTGGCTGCTACATACCGTAGTCAATGTATGTCATATTTGTAATGGCGTCAAAAGGTGCTTCTATGTGGGAAAGGGTTAATGTAATGGCTGCTACAGTTGAAAAACATTCTAAAATAAGACATTACAAACAGATATCTCTGTCTATCTGTTTGTTAGCAGTATTACACAAAAACTTACGGATGGATGTTCATGAATTTTGTTGGGAAGGTCTGTCATGCAAGAACGAATCCATGAACTGTTTATGACGATATGGATGTGTTCAACGTGGGGGAGGTATATGCTCCGTGGGGGAGGTATATGCTCCGAGTTCCCTCTAGTGTGTGTGTTTTTACGTTTATTTATCGTAGCTACCGGTTGCCCATATGAGCGACGCCTCCTGAAGAGATTAGTAATTTTAGATTTTGGAGGATAGTGCAATGATACAGACAGAGACCCATTCCAGAGTCTACTCTGGTTCTTTTACGTACACGGTGTAAAGCACCAACACGAGACCTCTGTTTAACGTCCCATCTGAAAGACTGTTAATTTTATTAGGGTCAGACGGTGGATCGAACCTGTGATCCCTCTAGTTATGGAGAAGTTTAGGGTCAATCAAATGGCATTTTCTGGAGTGTATTCTTGTTTCCTGTATATTGGGTTATAATAGCATGTCATATTTTGTTTCTGTAATGTTCTTGAATATGAATTTAAATCTGTAAAGAAAAAGCAGTTAGCAGGTGGCACGGTCACACACTGTTGACCCAGTGCATTCATTTGACCCAAGTTTCCCGGTTTTGACTCATGGAAATCACTAAAGATGCTTGTTTGACTCTGTGAAAATGCCTAGCAAGTCAACTTTGACCATCAAACATTTTCTTAACAAGGTAATTATCGTAATCAAATACGATTGGAGAGGGCGGAGTCCGTTTAAAAATATATGCCGTAATTCCGGCTTCGGCCAATGAATGAAGATGTCTGTGAAATTGTAAAGTTGGAGCCAAATTTACATGAAAATATTTCTTTTTTGCCGATTTAACGAATATTTATTAAAAGTTCAAGCTTTTATCTTAATGTTGGTACCAAAATCATTTTTCGGAACAAACTATAAGTTGCTGGCATTTTGTTTTGAAATTGGTAACTCCAGCCATAAATCTATGCACGTCCATTTTGAATATGCATTGTAAACAACATAATTTACAAGATATTCTGATTTATTTCAATGAGAGACATTACTGGGTTTTCGATTACCTCCCTTGACAGATAAAGTCCGATTTAACCCGAAATATGTATTGGTCCTTTTAGTTGAAAGCCTTTGTTTTTATTGGTGTTCCCTAACCATATGTTGCGGTATGATAAATGTGATTTTATCAAAAGCATGTTAATGAATTTATAATAAATTTCTACAGTAAAATATCCATTGGATGAAATGAAAACAGATATCATGTGGTGCAAAGGAAACAACGATAAAAACAGAGGAAGCCAATTAAGAGGACCACTCTACTTTCATGAGTATTCAGGGGCAGTAACTGACTAATGTCTCTCATTGGTAACTAAAATCACTTTGTCATGGTAATTCACGTCACTATCTTACATTATGAATGAAAATATTCGAATTCGTCCCATTTTGAGAAACAGCTGATCAAAATTCCCTTTTACTCACAATAATAATTCAGAATTTTAGTTGATTTCGCAAATGATACTAATTCTACGTATATTAAGTTATGCCTAAAAATGTGTATACGGTAGATTCAAAGTTTCATAGATATTGAAATGAATATTTCTGCTTGATATAAGAAATGCATGCAGATTAATAGCTTTACAATGTTGTGGAACTGAACTGTCCATTTCGTAATGATTTCGTGCATAATACAATTAAATGCAGATCAGCTATTTTGAATAATCGTCATTTCTATTGGTTTTTCAAGACTGATCTGGGTGCAGGACCCCAGAAAGCTCAGAATGATCTGGGTGCAGGACCCCAGAAGGCTCAGAATGATCTGGGTGCAGGACCCCAGAAGGCTCAGAATGATCTGGGTGCAGGACCCCAGAAGGCTCAGACTGATCTGGGTGCAGGACCCCAGAAGGCTCAGACTGATCTGGGTGCAGGACCCCAGAAGGCTCAGACTGATCTGGGTGCAGTACTCCAGAAGGCTCAGACTGATCTGGGTGCAGGACCCCAGAAGGCTCAGACTGATCTGGGTACAGGACCCCAGAAGGCTCAGATGTTGAAATCAACTACTCCTGATTAGTTGCTGACAGTTGCAACTGGGATATAACTATACAAGTCACAACGTAACATAAAACCTACTTGTAAGGTCCTAAGCCCTGATGCAAAGCTCAGCAGACTAGTCAATGTTTTCTCTAATTCTGATATAAACTTACAGCACTGCACAACCAGTGGCAGGCTGATCTGGCTGTACCCTAGACACACCTCGGTCTATATGTGATTATATGGTCAGGGGGTGGGGGAGTTACCTGTACGTAAAGTACCAACATGTTGACTCTTGAAAATTCCAGTTTGACTCTTGGGATTTTGACCTCAATGGACATTGACTCTTAGCTTTCAAAGTCTAGTGAATGCACTGTTTGACCTCAATGGTCATTGACTCTTAGCTTTCAAAGTCTTAGTGAATGCACTGTTTGACCTCAATGGACATTGATTGACTCTTAGCTTTCAAAGTCTAGTGAACGCACTATTTGATCTCAATGATCATTGACTCTTATCTTTCAAAGTCTAGTGAACACACTGTTTGACCTCAATGGTCATTGACTCTTAGCTTTCAAAGTCTAGTGAACGCACTGTTTGACCTCAATGGTCATTGACTCTTAGCTTTCAAAGTCTAGTGAACGCACTGTTTGACCTCAATGGTCATTGACTCTTAGCTTTCAAAGTCTAGTGAATGCACTGTTTGACCTCTCATTGGAAATTTTGGTTAGAATGCACTTTGCCGGTACATGTACATGGTTGCTAATGATTGGGGATAGATGTCAGGTTGTTGAAAAACATAGAAGCCATAACATAACAAGAGAATAGTGGGCCGGCAGTATCAGTCCCGTGGTATTCCCCCCCCCCATTAACATATTAGTGCATATAGGTCAAGTTTAGGTATACCATGTTCTTAATACATTTATGAAAGTGTTACATATATTGTTAAATGTATCAATTGGTTGATAAATGCGGTCGACATATTGGTGGTTTCTTTATTACCCATCGAGAAGCAAATCAGATTTGATAATGGTATCATTTGGTTGTCTGGCACTATTTTGTACTAAACTGCACCTAAGTTTATTGGCAGAAGTATATTTACAAGTTTGTCATCCAAATGAGTGTAAGACAAGTTGCACCTCTTGGGGATATTACTGTCAGACTGCTTCTTGTTCATATATGTATGCAGAAAACGTATGCTAGCATTGCACTGTTCTTCATTGTTATACTATCATTGCATAATCTGTTATCCACGGCTCTACTAACATTGCATAATCTGTTATCCATGGATGTACTAACATTGCATAATCTGTTATCCACGGCTGTACTAACATTGCATAATCTGTTATCCATGGATGTACTAACATTGCATATTCTGTTATCCACGGCTGTACTAACATTGCATAATCTGTTATCCATGGATGTACTAACATTGCATATTCTGTTATCCACGGCTGTACTAACTTAACATTGCATATTCTGTTATCCACGGCTGTACTAACTTAACATTGCATAATCTGTTATCCACGGCTGTACTAACTTAACATTGCATATTCTGTTATCCACGGCTGTACTAACATTGCATATTCTGTTATCCACGGCTGTACTAACTTAACATTGCATAATCTGTTATCCACGGCTGTACTAACTTAACATTGCATAATCTGTTATCCACGGCTGTACTAACATTGCATATTCTGTTATCCACGGCTGTACTAACATTGCATATTCGGTTATCCACGGCTGTACTAACATTGTATAATCTGTTATCCACGGCTGTACTAACATTGCATATTCGGTTATCCACGGCTGTACTAACATTGCATAATCTGTTATCCACGGCTGTACTAACAATGCATAATCTGTTATCCACGGCTGTACTAACAATGCATAATCTGTTATCCACGGCTGTACTAACCTTGCATATTCTGTTATCCATGGCTGTACTAACTTTGCATAATCTGTTATCCACGGCTGTACTAACCTTGCATGTTTGCATATTCTGTTCTCCATTGTTAAATGGTTTAATTTGTTTGTTCGATGCATTACCCGCATATTCACAGTGTAATGAAAAATGTTGGGATAGAGTTTGAACAAAATACAGTTTTTATGGTTTTAGTATTTTAATATTGCATTTCAAGTTTAACAAGTTGCAATGCTTGGTAGATAATAAAACCTGGCATTCATATTGTACAGGAAGTCATACGTTACATGAATTAAGAATATTCAAATGAGTAATACTAATTGAATATATTATAATATATGGAAACGTGCGGAAATACTCAGTTAGCATGAACATCGTATTGGTAATATGTTGCTTCTGGTATCCCCCTCCCCCCTTCTGGTACCACCCCATTGCTTCAGGTATCCCCCTCCCCCCTTCTGGTACCACCCCATTGCTTCAGGTATCCCCCTCCTGGTACCACCCCATTGCTTCAGGTATCCCCCTCCCACCTTCTGGTACCACCCCATTGCTTCAGGTATTCCCCTCCCCCAACTGTACATAAATGTTCTGGTACCACCCATTGCTTCAGGTATTCCCCTTCTGGTACCACCCCATTGCTTCAGGTATCCCCCTCCCACCCCATTGCTTCAGGTATTCCCCTACCCCAACTGTACATAAATGTTCTGGTACCACCCCATTGCTTCAGGTATCCCCCTCCCCCTTCTGGTACCACCCCATTGCTTCAGGTATTCCCCTCCCCCAACTGTACATAAATGTTCTGGTACCACCCCATTGCTTCAGGTATTCCCCTCCCCCTTCTGGTACCACCCCATTGCTTCAGGTATTCCCCTCCCCCAACTGTACATAAATGTTCTGGTACCACCCCATTGCTTCAGGTATCCCCCTCCCCCTTCTGGTACCACCCCATTGCTTCAGGTATTCCCCTCCCCCAACTGTACATAAATGTTCTGGTACCACCCCATTGCTTCAGGTATCCCCCTCCCACCTTCTGGTACCACCCCATTGCTTCAGGTATTCCCCTCCCCCAACTGTACATAAATGTTCTGGTACTGGTACCACCCCATTGCTTCAGGTATCCCCCTCCCACCTTCTGGTACCACCCCATTGCTTCAGGTATTCCCCTCCCCCAACTGTACATAAATGTTCTGGTACCACCCATTGCTTCAGGTATTCCCCTCTCCCAACTGTACATAAATGTTGTGTGCAATGGAACTCTCGACAACCAGCAACTAATTAGATGTGCAGAAGTTTGAAGTGTTTTAACTACGATTCAGCTGTATAATGCTTCTAAACGTGCGCAAAATCAAATGCCACAGCCCACCAAATGTGTAGATTTTCTATGTGGCTTTAGAAATCCAGAATCTTGGCAGACAAGTAGTCGGGAGTAAAGGAGACAGATGTTGCTGTATTTAACAACGCTGCAGACTTTGATGTCCGATATAAGGTTTGTCACATTCAGTCAGGCAGGCCAGATATACTAGCTACTCATCAAGCCCCGTGACTGTAATCCCTCCAACCAGTATTATTGTATAAATATAATATACAAGTGACTAGGCATTATCTACAGACAGGCATTATCTACAGACATTTATACATACACAAGTTGAGCAATACTTGAATGTTTTCACAGATTTATTATGTCACAAATAAACATATCGACTGGACCACACGTGTGTATGTTCAATACCCAGGTACAGTCGCATGTATGTACAATACCCAGGTACAGTCGCATGTATGTACAATACCCATGTATGTACAATACCCAGGTACAGTCGCATGTATGTACAATACCCAGGTAGTCGCATGTATGTACAATACCCAGGTACAGTCGCATGTATGTTCAATACCCAGGTAGTCGCATGTATGTACAATACCCAGGTACAGTCGCATGTATGTACAATACCCATGTATGTACAATACCCAGGTACAGTCGCATGTATGTACAATACCCAGGTACAGTCGCATGTATGTTCAATACCCAGGTACAGTGGCATGTATGTTCAATACCCAGGTACAGTCGTGCATTACTTGGCAGTAAAGTACTGCTATGAAAGTGGAGATGTATGAGTCTCGATCTCGGCACAGAGTGAATTGCTATCCATTGATTTTTTTATAGCACATTGTATTATCTAGAAATACAGAATCCTATGACTGTATTATCTAGAAATACTGAATCCTATGACTTATCTAGAAATACAGAATCCTATGACTGTATTATCTAGAAATACAGAATCCTATGACTTATCTAGAAATACAGAATCCTATGACTGTATTATCTAGAAATACAGAATCCTATGACTGTATTATCTAGAAATACAGAATCCTATGACTGTATTATCTAGAAATATTGAATCCTCCCAATTGTATTATCTAGAGAAATATTTCTATCAGTTTCGACAAAGGGCCAGCGTAATATACTTAAGTGTTGTGGCAAAGAAAATGTTGTACATATACAGAGTGATTATAATCTGTCTTGACCGTCGATAACGTCTCCTGACTGGTGTATTTCACCATTCTTATGTAATCAAGCAAATACCAAAAGATACACGACTCATTTTATAAATAGTAAGGATAAAGTACACTATTTAATAGCCCACATATCATTATAGTATATAATACACTAGTTACTGATGAGTATAGTATATAATGCACTAGTTACTGATGAGTTAAGTTACTGATGAGTATAGTATATAATGCACTAGTTACTGGTGAGTATAGTATATAATGCACTAGTTACTGATGAGTATAGTATATAATACACTAGTTACTGATGAGTATAGTATATAATGCACTAGTTACTGATGAGTATAGTATATAATGCACTAGTTACTGATGAGTATAGTATATAATGCACTAGTTACTGATGAGTATAGTATATAATACACTAGTTACTGATGAGTTAAGTTACTGATGAGTATAGTATATAATACACTAGTTACTGATGAGTTAAGTTACTGATGAGTATAGTATATAATGCACTAGTTACTGATGAGTATAGTATATAATGCACTAGTTACTGGTGAGTATAGTATATAATGCACTAGTTACTGATGAGTATAGTATATAATACACTAGTTACTGATGAGTATAGTATATAATGCACTAGTTACTGATGAGTATAGTATATAATGCACTAGTTACTGATGAGTATAGTATATAATGCACTAGTTACTGATGAGTATAGTATATAATGCACTAGTTACTGGTGAGTATAGTATATAATGCACTAGTTACTGGCTGTGTATTACACAAACCAGACCGGGTAAGACAGCTTAAGTCATACGGTGAATCTGCAGCTATTTTTGGAGGAGGAAGACCCTGGATGTCCTTCCGAGCATTTCACGTATAAAGCACATCATTAAATGTAATACAGTAAAATATGCATACACGAAATGGTAAGAAATGACAAATGTTTAAAGTGGCCATGTGGATATCAAATTGTGAGTTTACTGAACGCTATACAATAGTGATGTTTAATTAAATAGTTTGAAGCCAGAATAATCGTAGCTATGGTTACCGTGTAACAATATATGTTTTTACATTAACTTATCTCGACACCGCATTCATGATCTTGCCTAAGGATACCACCCCCAGTGTCCTGGCAGGGCTCGAACACGCAACCACCCGGTAACGTATCGAATCCTTAACAATGTTGGCTTATCAACAGTCTATTAATGGTAACCATGACTGAATTACCCCGACAGAAGTAAGAACAGGACAACAAATTGACGGTGATAAAAATCTTACAATGTTAAGAATAAATACGGATATAAAAGATGCCCTAAAATAAGTGAGAGGCTCTTAAAGGGCAAATACTCTCAATAGTGTTGCTAAAGGGCAAATACTCTCAATAGTGTTGCTATGTATACATGAATCATTTCTACCCTCTTTCTATAATGATTTGTCCATCACACCCTTATTTTTCCATAATGGATTTGTCCATCACACCCTTATTTTCCATAATGGATTTGTCCATCACACCTTTATTTTCCATAATGGATTTGTCCATCACACCCTTATTTTCCATGATGGATTTGTCCATCACACCCATTTTTGTGATGGATTTGTCTCCATCACACCTTTATTTATTTTCCATAATGGATTTGTCCATCAAACCCTTATTTATTTATCAATTTGTCAACACGATCCATCAATTTGTCAACACGATCCATCAATTTGTAATTTGTCAACACGATCCATCAATTTGTCAACACGATCCATCAATTTGTAATTTGTCAACACGATCCATCAATTTGTAAACAGGTGCAAGGATCCGAGGAACTGTATTGTTGAGTATTCAGCAATTCGTGCTCCGGTAGCTGCACTTGCATCCAATTAGCTTCATTTAGAATTCTAGCATTAGTACCTCATAAATTTCTACATTAGTACATATCAACTGCCCGTCAATAACTTGTGTGAATCCTACCGTGCCTAAACTGAGAATGCTACCCTTTGATAACTTGAGGATCTGGCCCTTAACTGAGAATGCTACCCTGCCCATTCAAAACTTTTGAATATTCTGCAATCTCATAACTAACTTTATTGTTCAACTAAGTTCGGTTTTGAACAATTCTCTCGCCGCTTCCTCCAAGGCTCTTCAGAATGTCATCATACTCTTCTACCCTCCCATCTTTGCTTCGCTGGCCTTGATTCGCGCTGGTGTATCGTCCAGATTTTACTGGAATACTTCAAATCATCCAATACAAAAAATGAGCACCATCAAGTTATTCATTAATATTTTTGATCATCTGCTTGGGTTTGCTAATTGACTAAGTCTAGCTTTATCCACGGCATCGAGAAGATTTTTCGAGTCCATCGCTAGAACGTGTGCCGCTTTAAGCATATTTTTACGATATTCCCCATCCATCGCCGTCGTGCTGTAATGCTGAGCCAGTTTCATTGTACTGATTAAGTTACCCATGTCCGTACTTAACACTTTCTGTGCCATTTCAATCTGCAAAGGAAAATAATGCTGTTTGATAATCAAACTGGTCACATGGAATGCGATGCAGATGTAAAGTTCAGCGATGTATATATTACTACTGATAACTCGTAAAGGCGAATGATTAGTCTCGCTTTCCACTAAAAAGTGGGCAAGACAAAATCTTTTTCGTCAGAACCACGCCCTCGAAATAAAACATCATCTCACCTCAATTTTGAACAAATTGTTTAATAGAATATAGTAATTTATTTGGTTTATGCAAATTTACTTTCGATCGATTGTGAAATAAGCAAATCTTGAGACCTCATTCCTGATGGAATACATCGCCATGAGGGAGAGCGAAGAAGTAATGTGGATTTAAATATCTTTAGCAATTGATTGATAATGTGCTTAGGAATAAGGAAACAGATTATTACCTCCCTGTGTTGATTCTGTGCCAAGTCTTTAGAATAATCATCTACGTTGGTCAACAGGCCCCGTAACTCTAATCCCACTGCCTAGATACAAAAATAAAGTTTACATTTGAATATTCTGATTCTACATGTTTTGCTTCTTTAAAATAATTGTGAGAAGTAGATCGAGGATAAACTACAAGATTCATAAATATGCAGAGAAACATGAATATTTTATAAACAGATTTATCAAACTCGAGTAATTTGGTTAGGTAATATATTGAAATATGAAAAGCCCAGACAACATTTTTGAGAACAGTACTCTCTTATAAGCCAATCATAGAGCTTGAGACTAAGTTGAATACAAGTTTTATAACCTCAAACATGTTTGGTTAATATTTAGAGAAGTACTCTGTTACAGCCAACCAGACAGTTTGAGACTGAGTAGACCAGCTCTTTGCCCACAGCTATTCAGAGAGACTGAGTAGACCAGCTCTTTGCCCACAGCTATTCAGAGAGCTTGAGACTGAGTAGACCAGCTCTTTGCCCACAGCTATTCAGAGAGACTGAGTAGACCAGCTCTTTGCCCACAGCTATTCAGAGAGCTTGAGAGACTGAGTAGACCAGCTCTTTGCCCACAGCTATTCAGAGAGCTTGAGACTGAGTAGACCAGCTCTTTGCCCACAGCTATTCAGAGAGCTTGAGAGACTGAGTAGACCAGCTCTTTGCCCACAGCTATTCAGAGAGCTTGAGAGACTGAGTAGACCAGCTCTTTGCCCACAGCTATTCAGAGAGCTTGAGAGACTGAGTAGACCAGCTCTTTGCCCACAGCTATTCAGAGAGCTTGAGACTGAGTAGACCAGCTCTTTGCCCACAGCTATTCAGAGAGACTGAGTAGACCAGCTCTTTGCCCACAGCTATTCAGAGAGCTTGAGACTGAGTAGACCAGCTCTTTGCCCACAGCTATTCAGAGAAACTGAGTAGACCAGCTCTTTGCCAACAGCTATTCAGAGAAACTGAGTAGACCAGCTCTTTGCCCACAGCTATTCAGAGAGATTGAGACTGATTGGAGAAGAATAGAAAAGCATGTGGCAACATCCAATCAGAGCGCTAGAGTGAAGTAAGGCAGCAATTGATCTGAGCCAATCACAGAGATCTGAGTACAACAGCACTTTTCAGAGAGCTCGATACCACTTTCAACCAATCGGAGAGCTAAAAACTAATCACAGTAGAGTAGTACTTGGCGGCAGCCAATAGGGGAACTTAAGGGGTGAAGTTTTATAGTCTCGAGATGATATAACACAACAAACCGTACGTATACCAATATGGTTCTGCGGCATGGGTAAATAAACTCAAATATCATCACAAAACAAACCTTGATTAGATCGACAAGTTCATCTGATCTCGTAGATGGAGCTTTTTGAGATAATGACATCACAGAGCGAACAACAGCTGTCGTACTCTCGTACACGCTGTCGTTGGAACGATCTAAGCTGTCCTTGGTCAATGTTGGAGTACTCGGAATGGGTTGTAGAGACTGTAAAACAAACATGTCTAATATAAACTATGATATAGCAACCATTATCCAACGGGTGGAACATATGAACATACAGAAGAAGGTAAATCTGTGGTCCCGTACAAGAACTTCTGTTCTTTGTTAAAAATATTAATCATTTTCAAGAAATGTGACACACAAGAGGCACACGAAGGAAGACACTAAATATATGAATATCGGAATTCTCTCCATTTTTGTTCCAAGTCTTCATTGGCAAATGTATTTATTATGCTCTATTTATTAGAATTGTGGGATATGCATACTGTAACTTGCAGGTTTTGGTGTGGATGGTGGGATATGCATACTGTAACTTGCAGGTTTTGGTGTGGATGGTGGGATATGCATACTGTAACTTGCAGGTTTTGGTGTGGATGGTGGGATATGCATACTGTAACTTGCAGGTTTTGGTGTGGATGGTGGGATATGCATACTGTAACTTGCAGGTTTTGGTGTGGATGGTGGGATATGCATACTGTAACTTGCAGGTTTTGGTGTGGATGGTGGGATATGCATACTGTAACTTGCAGGTTTTGGAGTGGATGGTGGGATATGCATACTGTAACTTGCAGGTTTTGGAGTGGATGGTGGGATATGCATACTGTAACTTGCAGGTTTTGGAGTGGATGGTGGGATATGCATACTGTAACTTGCAGGGTTTGGAGTGGATGGTGGGATATGCATACTGTAACTTGCAGGGTTTGGTGTGGATGGTGGGATATGCATACTGTAACTTGCAGGTTATGGAGTGGATGGTGGGATATGCATACTGTAACTTGCAGGTTATGGAGTGGATGGTGGGATATGCATACTGTAACTTGCAGGGTTTGGAGTGGATGGTGGGATATGCATACTGTAACTTGCAGGTTTTGGAGTGGATGGTGGGATATGCATACTGTAACTTGCAGGGTTTGGAGTGGATGGTGGGATATGCATACTGTAACTTGCAGGTTTTGGAGTGGATGGTGGGATATGCATACTGTAACTTGCAGGTTTTGGAGTGGATGGTGGGATATGCATACTGTAACTTGCAGGTTTTGGTGTGGATGGTGGGATATGCATACTGTAACTTGCAGGTTTTGGTGTGGATGGTGGGATATGCATACTGTAACTTGCAGGGTTATGAGTGGATGGTGGGATATGCATACTGTAACTTGCAGGGTTATGAGTGGATGGTGGGATATGCATACTGTAACTTGCAGGTTTTGGTGTGGATGGTGGGATATGCATACTGTAACTTGCAGGTTTTGGTGTGGATGGTGGGATATGCATACTGTAACTTGCAGGTTTTGGTGTGGATGGTGGGATATGCATACTGTAACTTGCAGTGGATGGTGGGATATGCATACTGTAACTTGCAGGGTTTGGAGTGGATGGTGGGATATGCATACTGTAACTTGCAGGTTTTGGAGTGGATGGTGGGATATGCATACTGTAACTTGCAGGGTTATGGTGTGGATGGTGGGATATGCATACTGTAACTTGCAGGGTTATGAGTGGATGGTGGGATATGCATACTGTAACTTGCAGGGTTATGGTGTGGATGGTGGGATATGCATACTGTAACTTGCAGGGTTATGAGTGGATGGTGGGATATGCATACTGTAACTTGCAGGGTTATGGTGTGGATGGTGGGATATGCATACTGTAACTTGCAGGGTTTGGTGTGGATGGTGGGATATGCATACTGTAACTTGCAGGGTTTGGAGTGGATGGTGGGATATGCATACTGTAACTTGCAGGGTTTGGAGTGGATGGTGGGATATGCATACTGTAACTTGCAGGTTATGGAGTGGATGGTGGGATATGCATACTGTAACTTGCAGGTTATGGAGTGGATGGTGGGATATGCATACTGTAACTTGCAGGTTATGGAGTGGATGGTGGGATATGCATACTGTAACTTGCAGGTTTTGGAGTGGATGGTGGGATATGCATACTGTAACTTGCAGGTTATGGAGTGGATGGTGGGATATGCATACTGTAACTTGCAGGTTATGGAGTGGATGGTGGGATATGCATACTGTAACTTGCAGGTTATGGAGTGGATGGTGGGATATGCATACTGTAACTTGCAGGTTATGGAGTGGATGGTGGGATATGCATACTGTAACTTGCAGGGTTATGGTGTGGATGGTGGGATATGCATACTGTAACTTGCAGGGTTATGAGTGGATGGTGGGATATGCATACTGTAACTTGCAGGGTTATGAGTGGATGGTGGGATATGCATACTGTAACTTGCAGGGTTTGGAGTGGATGGTGGGATATGCATACTGTAACTTGCAGGTTATGGAGTGGATGGTGGGATATGCATACTGTAACTTGCAGGTTATGGAGTGGATGGTGGGATATGCATACTGTAACTTGCAGGGTTTGGAGTGGATGGTGGGATATGCATACTGTAACTTGCAGGTTATGGAGTGGATGGTGGGATATGCATACTGTAACTTGCAGGTTATGGAGTGGATGGTGGGATATGCATACTGTAACTTGCAGGTTATGGAGTGGATGGTGGGATATGCATACTGTAACTTGCAGGTTTTGGAGTGGATGGTGGGATATGCATACTGTAACTTGCAGGTTTTGGAGTGGATGGTGGGATATGCATACTGTAACTTGCAGGTTTTGGAGTGGATGGTGGGATATGCATACTGTAACTTGCAGGGTTATGAGTGGATGGTGGGATATGCATACTGTAACTTGCAGGTTTTGGAGTGGATGGTGGGATATGCATACTGTAACTTGCAGGGTTTGGAGTGGATGGTGGGATATGCATACTGTAACTTGCAGGTTTTGGTGTGGATGGTGGGATATGCATACTGTAACTTGCAGGGTTATGAGTGGATGGTGGGATATGCATACTGTAACTTGCAGGTTTTGGAGTGGATGGTGGGATATGCATACTGTAACTTGCAGGGTTTGGAGTGGATGGTGGGATATGCATACTGTAACTTGCAGGTTTTGGTGTGGATGGTGGGATATGCATACTGTAACTTGCAGGGTTATGAGTGGATGGTGGGATATGCATACTGTAACTTACAGGTTTTGGTGTGGATGGTGGGATATGCATACTGTAACTTGCAGGTTATGGAGTGGATGGTGGGATATGCATACTGTAACTTGCAGGTTATGGAGTGGATGGTGGGATATGCATACTGTAACTTGCAGGGTTTGGAGTGGATGGTGGGATATGCATACTGTAACTTGCAGGTTTTGGTGTGGATGGTGGGATATGCATACTGTAACTTGCAGGGTTATGAGTGGATGGTGGGATATGCATACTGTAACTTGCAGGTTATGGAGTGGATGGTGGGATATGCATACTGTAACTTGCAGGTTTTGGAGTGGATGGTGGGATATGCATACTGTAACTTGCAGGTTTTGGAGTGGATGGTGGGATATGCATACTGTAACTTGCAGGTTATGGAGTGGATGGTGGGATATGCATACTGTAACTTGCAGGTTTTGAGTGGATGGTGGGATATGCATACTGTAACTTGCAGGTTTTGGAGTGGATGGTGGGATATGCATACTGTAACTTGCAGGTTATGGAGTGGATGGTGGGATATGCATACTGTAACTTGCAGGTTTTGGAGTGGATGGTGGGATATGCATACTGTAACTTGCAGGTTTTGGTGTGGATGGTGGGATATGCATACTGTAACTTGCAGGGTTATGAGTGGATGGTGGGATATGCATACTGTAACTTGCAGGTTTTGGAGTGGATGGTGGGATATGCATACTGTAACTTGCAGGTTTTTGAGTGGATGGTGGGATATGCATACTGTAACTTGCAGGTTTTGGTGTGGATGGTGGGATATGCATACTGTAACTTGCAGGTTTTTGAGTGGATGGTGGGATATGCATACTGTAACTTGCAGGTTTGGTGTGGATGGTGGGATATGCATACTGTAACTTGCAGGTTTTGGAGTGGATGGTGGGATATGCATACTGTAACTTGCAGGTTTTGGAGTGGATGGTGGGATATGCATACTGTAACTTGCAGGTTTTGGAGTGGATGGTGGGATATGCATACTGTAACTTGCAGGTTTTGGAGTGGATGGTGGGATATGCATACTGTAACTTGCAGGTTTTGGGTGGATGGTGGGATATGCATACTGTAACTTGCAGGGTTATGAGTGGATGGTGGGATATGCATACTGTAACTTGCAGGGTTATGAGTGGATGGTGGGATATGCATACTGTAACTTGCAGGTTTTGGTGTGGATGGTGGGATATGCATACTGTAACTTGCAGGTTTTGATGTGGATGGTGGGATATGCATACTGTAACTTACAGGTTTTGGTGTGGATGGTGGGATATGCATACTGTAACTTGCAGTGGATGGTGGGATATGCATACTGTAACTTGCAGGGTTTGGAGTGGATGGTGGGATATGCATACTGTAACTTGCAGGTTTTGGTGTGGATGGTGGGATATGCATACTGTAACTTGCAGGTTTTGGTGTGGATGGTGGGATATGCATACTGTAACTTGCAGGGTTATGAGTGGATGGTGGGATATGCATACTGTAACTTACAGGTTTTGGTGTGGATGGTGGGATATGCATACTGTAACTTGCAGGGTTATGAGTGGATGGTGGGATATGCATACTGTAACTTACAGGTTTTGGTGTGGATGGTGGGATATGCATACTGTAACTTACAGGTTTTGGTGTGGATGGTGGGATATGCATACTGTAACTTACAGGTTTTGGGGTGGATGATGGGATATGCATACTGTAACTTGCAGGGTTTGGAGTGGATGGTGGGATATGCATACTGTAACGTACAGGTTTTGGTGTGGATGGTGGGATATGCATACTGTAACTTGCAGGTTTTGGTGTGGATGGTGGGATATGCATACTGTAACTTGCAGGTTTTGGTGTGGATGGTGGGATATGCATACTGTAACTTGCAGGTTTTGGTGTGGATGGTGGGATATGCATACTGTAACTTGCAGGTTTTGGTGTGGATGGTGGGATATGCATACTGTAACTTGCAGGTTTTGGTGTGGATGGTGGGATATGCATACTGTAACTTACAGGTTTTGGTGTGGATGATGGGATATGCATACTGTAACTTGCAGGGTTATGAGTGGATGGTGGGATATGCATACTGTAACATGCAGGTTTTGGAGTGGATGGTGGGATATGCATACTGTAACTTGCAGGTTTTGGTGTGGATGGTGGGATATGCATACTGTAACTTGCAGGTTTTGGTGTGGATGGTGGGATATGCATACTGTAACTTGCAGGGTTATGAGTGGATGGTGGGATATGCATACTGTAACTTGCAGGTTTTGGTGTGGATGGTGGGATATGCATACTGTAACTTGCAGGTTTTGGTGTGGATGGTGGGATATGCATACTGTAACTTGCAGGTTTTGGTGTGGATGGTGGGATATGCATACTGTAACTTGCAGGTTTTGGTGTGGATGGTGGGATATGCATACTGTAACTTGCAGGTTTTGGTGTGGATGGTGGGATATGCATACTGTAACTTGCAGGTTTTGGAGTGGATGGTGGGATATGCATACTGTAACTTGCAGGTTTTGGTGTGGATGGTGGGATATGCATACTGTAACTTGCAGGTTTTGGTGTGGATGGTGGGATATGCATACTGTAACTTGCAGGTTTTGGAGTGGATGGTGGGATATGCATACTGTAACTTGCAGGTTTTGGTGTGGATGGTGGGATATGCATACTGTAACTTGCAGGTTTTGGTGTGGATGGTGGGATATGCATACTGTAACTTGCAGGTTATGGAGTGGATGGTGGGATATGCATACTGTAACTTGCAGGGTTTGGAGTGGATGGTGGGATATGCATACTGTAACTTGCAGGTTTTGGTGTGGATGGTGGGATATGCATACTGTAACTTGCAGGGTTTTGAGTGGATGGTGGGATATGCATACTGTAACTTGCAGGTTTTGGTGTGGATGGTGGGATATGCATACTGTAACTTGCAGGTTTTGGAGTGGATGGTGGGATATGCATACTGTAACTTGCAGGTTTTGGAGTGGATGGTGGGATATGCATACTGTAACTTGCAGGTTTTGGTGTGGATGGTGGGATATGCATACTGTAACTTGCAGGTTTTGGAGTGGATGGTGGGATATGCATACTGTAACTTGCAGGTTTTGGAGTGGATGGTGGGATATGCATACTGTAACTTGCAGGGTTATGAGTGGATGGTGGGATATGCATACTGTAACTTGCAGGTTTTGGTGTGGATGGTGGGATATGCATACTGTAACTTGCAGGTTTTGGTGTGGATGGTGGGATATGCATACTGTAACTTGCAGGTTTTGGTGTGGATGGTGGGATATGCATACTGTAACTTGCAGGTTTTGGTGTGGATGGTGGGATATGCATACTGTAACTTGCAGGTTTTGGTGTGGATGGTGGGATATGCATACTGTAACTTGCAGGTTTTGGTGTGGATGGTGGGATATGCATACTGTAACTTGCAGGTTTTGGTGTGGATGGTGGGATATGCATACTGTAACTTGCAGGTTTTAGTGTGGATGGTGGGATATGCATACTGTAACTTGCAGGTTTTGGAGTGGATGGTGGGATATGCATACTGTAACTTACAGGTTTTGGTGTGGATGATGGGATATGCATACTGTAACTTGCAGGGTTATGAGTGGATGGTGGGATATGCATACTGTAACATGCAGGTTTTGGAGTGGATGGTGGGATATGCATACTGTAACTTGCAGGTTTTGGTGTGGATGGTGGGATATGCATACTGTAACTTGCAGGTTTTGATGTGGATAGTGGGATATGCATACTGTAACTTACAGGTTTTGGTGTGGATGGTGGGATATGCATACTGTAACTTGCAGTGGATGGTGGGATATGCATACTGTAACTTGCAGGGTTTGGAGTGGATGGTGGGATATGCATACTGTAACATGCAGGTTTTGGTGTGGATGGTGGGATATGCATACTGTAACTTACAGGTTTTGGTGTGGATGATGGGATATGCATACTGTAACTTGCAGGGTTATGAGTGGATGGTGGGATATGCATACTGTAACTTACAGGTTTTGGTGTGGATGGTGGGATATGCATACTGTAACTTGCAGGGTTATGAGTGGATGGTGGGATATGCATACTGTAACTTACAGGTTTTGGTGTGGATGGTGGGATATGCATACTGTAACTTGCAGGGTTATGAGTGGATGGTGGGATATGCATACTGTAACTTACAGGTTTTGGTGTGGATGGTGGGATATGCATACTGTAACTTGCAGGTTTTGGTGTGGATGGTGGGATATGCATACTGTAACTTGCAGGGTTATGAGTGGATGGTGGGATATGCATACTGTAACTTGCAGGGTTATGAGTGGATGGTGGGATATGCATACTGTAACTTGCAGGGTTATGAGTGGATGGTGGGATATGCATACTGTAACTTACAGGTTTTGGTGTGGATGGTGGGATATGCATACTGTAACTTACAGGTTTTGGTGTGGATGGTGGGATATGCATACTGTAACTTGCAGGTTTTGGTGTGGATGATGGGATATGCATACTGTAACTTGCAGGTTTTGGAGTGGATGGTGGGATATGCATACTGTAACTTGCAGGTTTTGGTGTGGATGATGGGATATGCATACTGTAACTTGCAGGTTTTGGAGTGGATGGTGGGATATGCATACTGTAACTTGCAGGTTTTGGAGTGGATGGTGGGATATGCATACTGTAACTTACAGGTTTTGGAGTGGATGGTGGGTTATCATGGTCACTGGTACTGCTACTTCTGCTACCTGTAATATACACAACACACAGGTTATATGCCCCCCCAATACACAACACACAGGTTATATGCCCCCAATACACAACACAGTACAGGTTATACACCCCCAATACACAACACAGTACAGGTTATACACCCCCAATACACAACACAGTACAGGTTATACACCACCAATAAACAACACAGTACAGGTTATACACCACCAATACACAACACAGTACAGGTTATACACCACCAATACACAATATACTACAGGTTATACACCACCAATACACAATATACTACAGGTTATACACCACCAATACACAATATACTACAGGTTATACACCCCCAATACACAATATACTACAGGTTATACACCACCAATACACAACAGGTTATACACCCCCAATACACCACCAATACACAACAGGTTATACACCCCCAATACACTACATGTTATACACCACCAATACACAACAGGTTATACACTCCCAATACACAACATACTACAGGTTATACACCCCCAATACACAACATACTACAGGTTATACACCACCAATACACAACACAGTACAGGTTATACACCACCAATACACAATATACTACAGGTTATACACCACCAATACACAATATACTAAAGGTTATACACCACCAATACACAATATACTACAGGTTATACACCCCCAATACACAATATACTACAGGTTATACACCACCAATACACAACATAATACAGGTTATACACCACCAATACACAATATACTACAGGTTATACACCCCCAATACACTACAGGTTATACGCCACCAATACACAACATACTACAGGTTATACACCACCAATACACAACATACTACAGGTTATACACCACCAATACACAATATACTACAGGTTATACACCACCAATACACTACATGTTATACACCACCAATACACAACATACTACAGGTTATACACCCCCAATATACTACAGGTTATACACCACCAATACACAACATACTACAGGTTATACACCCCCAATATACTACAGGTTATAACACCACCAATACACAACATACTACAGGTTATACACCCCCAATATACTACAGGTTATACACCACCAATACACAACACACTACAGGTTATACACCACCAATACACAATATACTACATGTTATACACCCCCAATACACAACATACTACATGTTATACACCACCAATACACAATATACTACAGGTTATACACCACCAATACACAACATACTACAGGTTATACACCACCAATACACAACACACTACAGGTTATACACCACCAATACACAACACACTACAGGTTATACACCACCAATACACAACATACTACAGGTTATACACCACCAATACACAACACACTACAGGTTATACACCACCAATACACAATATACTACATGTTATACACCCCCAATACACAACATACTACAGGTTATACACCACCAATACACAACATACTACAGGTTATACACCACCAATACACAACACACTACAGGTTATACACCACCAATACACAATATACTACATGTTATACACCCCCAATACACAACATACTACATGTTATACACCACCAATACACAACATACTACAGGTTATACACCACCAATACACAACACACTACAGGTTATACACCACCAATACACAACACACTACAGGTTATACACCCCCAATACACAACACACTACAGGTTATACACCCCCAATACACAACACACTACAGGTTATACACCACCAATACACAATATACTACATGTTATACACCCCCAATACACAACATACTACAGGTTATACACCACCAATACACAACATACTACAGGTTATACACCACCAATACACAACATACTACAGGTTATACACCACCAATACACAACATACTACATGTTATACACCACCAATACACAACATACTACAGGTTATACACCACCAATACACAACATACTACATGTTATACACCACCAATACACAACATACTACAGGTTATACACCCCCAATACACAACACAGTACAGGTTATACACCACCAATACACAACACACTACAGGTTATACACCCCCAATACACAACACACTACAGGTTATACACCACCAATACACAACAGGTTATACACCACCAATACACAACAGGTTATACACCCCCAATACACAACAGGTTATACACCCCCAATACACTACATGTTATACACCACCAATACACCAACAGGTTATACACTCCCAATACACAACATACTACAGGTTATACACCCCCAATACACAACATACTACAGGTTATACACCACCAATACACAACACACAGGTTATGTGTCACCAATACACAACATACTACAGGTTATACATCCCCAATACACAACACAGTACAGGTTATACACCACCAAGCTCCTCAAATACAAATCTAGCAAGTAGGATTCCTTAGGCAATAAATTTGTCATTTGTGAAATAATGTCTCGGACCATTTAGTCACACAAATATTAGATAACACCTCAGTTCATTTAGTGACACCAAGTCGTGATGCTCAGAATTAATGCAAGGTAAGAGAACACCTCAGTTCATTTAGTGACACCAAGTCGTGATGCTCAGAATTAATGCAAGGTAAGATAACACCTCAGTTCATTTAGTGACACCAAGTCGTGATGCTCAGAATTAATGCAAGGTAAGAGAACACCTCAGTTCATTTAGTGACACCAAGTCGTGATGCTCAGAATTAATGCAAGGTAAGATAACACCTCAGTTCATTTAGTGACACCAAGTCGTGATGCTCAGAATTAATGCAAGGTAAGATAACACCTCAGTTCATTTAGTGACACCAAGTCGTGATGCTCAGAATTAATGCAAGGTAAGATAACACCTCAGTTCATTTAGTGACACCAAGTCGTGATGCTCAGAATTAATGCAAGGTAAGATAACACCTCAGTTCATTTAGTGACACCAAGTCGTGATGCTCAGAATTAATGCAAGGTAAGATAACACCTCAGTTCATTTAGTGACACCAAGTCGTGATGCTCAGAATTAATGCAAGGTAAGATAACACCTCAGTTCATTTAGTGACACCAAGTCGTGATGCTCAGAATTAATGCAAGGTAAGATAACACCTCAGTTCATTTAGTGACACCAGTCGTGATGCTCAGAATTAATGCAAGGTAAGATAACACCTCAGTTCATTTAGTGACACCAAGTCGTGATGCTCAGAATTAATGCAAGGTAAGATAACGCCTATGACTATTTCGTGACACCAAGTCGTGATGCTCAGAATTAATAATGCTCAGAATGAATGTCGCTCAGAATTAATGTTGCTCAGAATTAATGATGCTCAGAATTAATGATGCTCAGAATGAATGTCACTCAGAATTAATGTTGTGTCACTCAGAATTAATGTCGCTTGGAATTAATGTCGCTCAGAATTAATGTCGCTCAGAATTAATGTCGCTCGGAATTAATGTTGCTCAGAATTAATATCGCTTGGAATTAATGTCGCTCAGAATTAATGTCGCTCGGAATTAATGTTGCTCAGAATTAATGTCGCTCAGAATGAATGTTGCTAAGAATTAACATCGCTCAGAATTAATGTTGCTCAGAATTAATGTTGCTCAGAATTAATGTCACTCAGAATTAATGTTGCTCAGAATTAATGATGCTCAGAATGAATGTCACTCAGAATTAATGTCGTGTCACTCATAATTAATGTTGCTCGGAATTAATGTCGCTCAGAATGAATGTTGCTCAGAATGAATGTTGCTCAGAATTAATGTCGCTCAGAATTAATGTTGCTCAGAATTAATGTTGCTCAGAATTAATGTCGCTCGGAATTAATGTTGCTCAGAATTAATGTCGCTCAGAATGAATGTTGCTCAGAATGAATGTTGCTCAGAATGAATGTTGCTAAGAATTAACGTCGCTCAGAATTAATGTCGCTCAGAATTAATGTCGCTCAGAATTAATGTCGCTCAGATTTAATGTTGCTCAGAATTAATGTCGCTCAGAATTAATGCAAGGTAAGACGTACTAGCACTAGAAACTCTAGAGGTTATAGAAGTTGTGCGAGTCACGGTTGGTCTAATTTCCGTTTGTTGCAGAGTATTTGGCGGCGAATTGTCCTTCATCACGTCTCCTTCCTCCACAATGTGCAGGGCATTGTGGGTAACCTGTGGAGCAGCTGGACGTGGAATATCTCGTTTCTGAAATAAACAACAGAGCAGAATGTAACCATTGCCAAGCACTACCAGTACCGTATCCACATGTAACAGTATCCAAGCACGACGAGCGCATGACCGTATCCACATGTAACAGTATCCAAGCACGACGAGCGCATGACCGTATCCACATGTAACAGTATCCAAGCACGACGAGCGCATGACCGTATCCACATGTAACAGTATCCAAGCACGACGAGCGCATGACCGTATCCACATGTAACAGTATCCAAGCACGACGAGCGCATGACCGTATCCACATGTAACAGTATCCAAGCACGACGAGCGCATGACCGTATCCACATGTAACAGTATCCAAGCACGACGAGCGCATGACCGTATCCACATGTAACAGTATCCAAGCACGACGAGCGCATGACCGTATCCACATGTAACAGTATCCAAGCACGACGAGCGCATGACCGTATCCACATGTAACAGTATCCAAGCACGACGAGCGCATGACCGTATCCACATGTAACAGTATCCAAGCACGACGAGCGCATGACCGTATCCACATGTAACAGTATCCAAGCACGACGAGCGCATGACCGTATCCACATGTAACAGTATCCAAGCACGACGAGCGCATGACCGTATCCACATGTAACAGTATCCAAGCACGACGAGCGCATGACCGTATCCACATGTAACAGTATCCAAGCACTACGAGCGCATGACCGTATCCACATGTAACAGTATCCATGCACTACGAGCGCATGACCGTATCCACATCATAAGTAATTGTGTCTACATATGACAAGACCATATCCAAACATAGACATCTACAACTTGCAGATGATATGTACAAATAGGCCCGAGATGGATTGTCCTACCAAGTTTGAACAAAATAGTTGGACAGACAAGCATAAACAATGTCTCCCTAGTAAGGGTGGTAAGATGGCATTATATTTTATAGTTGTCTGCTTCAAATTACTTGTCCCTCACTGCTGTAGGCTCGAATTCGACCAGCCCCACAAGGCTATAAAGTTTTCTCCAATCTCAAACTCGATCTCAAGCTTCTGATTGGTTCTGGCAAGAGTACATCTCAGAATCAACCAATCAAATTATTTGAGTTTGAGATCTGAAGTTTTATAACATCCGACACTGGAAGTGTTGTTTTCTTTAATGCAAGGAAGTTACGCTACTGGCATACAGAAGGTCACTGGTTCTACCCTGGTGCATGTAGGGGCACATTACGTTCTTCGTCCTTCATTAAAGCTGGACATTTGCCAAGTTACCAACGCTGTCGATGAGACTCTCTTCCCCCAACAGAAACAAACAAGAGATATGTAAAACAAACAAGAGATATGTAAAACAAACAAGAGATATGTAAAACAACAAGAGATATGTAAAACAAACAAGAGATATGTAAAACAACAAGAGATATGTAAAACAAACAAGAGATATGTAAAACAACAAGAGATATGTAAAACAACAAGAGATATGTAAAACAAACAAGAGATATGTAAAACAAACAAGAGATATGTAAAACAACAAGAGATATGTAAAACAACAAGAGATATTTAAAACAAACAAGAGATATGTAAAACAAACAAGAGATATGTAAAACAAACAAGAGATATGTAAAACAACAAGAGATATGTAAAACAAACAAGAGATATGTAAAACAACAAGAGATATGTAAAACAAACAAATGTAAAACAAACAAGAGATATGTAAAACAAACAAGAGATATGTAAAACAAACAAATGTAAAACAAACAAGAGATATGTAAAACAAACAAGAGATATGTAAAACAAACAGTAAAACAAACAAGAGATATGTAAAACAAACAAGAGATATGTAAAACCACAAGAGATATGTAAAACAAACAAATGTAAAACAAACAAGAGATATGTAAAACAAACAAGAGATATGTAAAACAACAAGAGATATGTAAAACAAACAAGAGATATGTAAAACAAACAAGAGATATGTAAAACAAACAAGAGATATGTAAAACAACAAGAGATATGTAAAACAAACAAGAGATATGTAAAACAACAAGAGATATGTAAAACAAACAAGAGATATGTAAAACAAACAAGAGATATGTAAAACAACAAGAGATATGTAAAACAAACAAGAGATATGTAAAACAACAAGAGATATGTAAAACAAACAAGAGATATGTAAAACAAACAAGAGATATGTAAAACAAACAAGAGATATGTAAAACAATCATACCAGATTTCTTTCCTCGGTGATCAGCCAAGCGGCATCTTTCTCAGACTCGGTTTGCTGTCTCCTCAGACGCTCCTCTATCTCCTCTGGTTCCAGGTCCTTAGGGATATGATTACTCACTGGCAACGGTTCCCGGAAATCAAGAGCCTGAAAATGTTGAATTTCAATATCTTTCAATCACAATTTTAATACTTGATAAGTTAAACATATCTAATTGGTACGAACCAGCACTTGTAAGAACACAAGTGGTCAGACAGTTTATCTCTAGATTGAGGGGTCGCGAGTGTGAATTCCAGTCATGGCATCTGGGATGTGACCTTGAACTAAGAGACTTTGTCTCTGGATCACAAAATACTGAAATTAAGCATTCGCAGTGACCATGTGGTGGGAACATTGGCTACTGGCTAAACATTTCATTCTTAACCTGCTAATCGTAGTGCATTTGTAAACAGCATAGAGTCAGATGTGCCGACTGATTAGGCTCTATGCTGTTTGCTATTCGGATAGTGGAGTTAAAATGAGATGCGGCTGATCTGGATCTATGTTGCTTACACATTCCTTCCAATTTATTCAGCATTTTAAGGGTCAATACACAATACCTAATCTATTGCCTATAAATGTATCTCAGAACATATGACAGCCATTTACCAATGTATGCGAGTTATACTGTATAATATAAATAATCCTCGATGTATAGAAGCTTGAATAATGCCCAACACGTTACCCCCCCCCTAGAGATGTATCCGTTAATGCACCTATATATGTGTACATATAGCTCCTATTTGCACCTATATCTGTGTACATATAGCTCCTATATATGTGTACATATAGCTCCTATTTGCACCTATATATGTGTACATATAGCTCCTATTTGCACCTATATCTGTGTACATATAGCTCCAATTTGCACCTATATATGTGTACATATAGCTCCTATTTGCACCTATATCTGTGTATATATAGCTCCTATTTGCACCTATATATGTGTATTTATAGCTCCTATTTGCACCTATATATGTGTACATATAGCTCCTATTTGCACCTATATCTGTGTACATATAGCTCCTATTTGCACCTATATATGTGTATATATAGCTCCTATTTGCACCTATATATGTGCACATATAGCTCCTATTTGCACCTATATATGTGTACATATAGCTCCTATTTGCACCTATATCTGTGTACATATAGCTCCTATTTGCACCTATATCTGTGTACATATAGCTCCTATTTGCACCTATATCTGTGTATATATAGCTCCTATTTGCACCTATATATGTGTATTTATAGCTCCTATTTGCACCTATATATGTGTACATATAGCTCCTATTTGCACCTATATCTGTGTACATATAGCTCCTATTTGCACCTATATCTGTGTATATATAGCTCCTATTTGCACCTATATATGTGCACATATAGCTCCTATTTGCACCTATATATGTGTACATATAGCTCCTATTTGCACCTATATCTGTGTATATATAGCTCCTATTTGCACCTATATATGTGTACATATAGCTCCTATTTGCACCTATATATGTGTACATATAGCTCCTATTTGCACCTATATCTGTGTACATATAGCTGCTATTTGCACCTATATCTGTGTACATATAGCTCCTATTTGCACCTATATATGTGCACATATAGCTCCTATTTGCACCTATATCTGTGTACATATAGCTGCTATTTGCACCTATATATGTGTACATATAGCTCCTATTTGCACCTATATCTGTGTATATATAGCTCCTATTTGCACATATATATGTGCACATATAGCTCCTATTTGCACCTATATATGTGTACATATAGCTCCTATTTGCACCTATATCTGTGTATATATAGCTCCTATTTGCACCTATATCTGTGTATATATAGCTCCTATTTGCACCTATATATGTGTACATATAGCTCCTATTTGCACCTATATCTGTGTATATATAGCTCCTATTTGCACCTATATCTGTGTATATATAGCTCCTATTTGCACATATATATGTGCACATATAGCTCCTATTTGCACCTATATATGTGCACATATAGCTCCTATTTGCACCTATATATGTGCACATATAGCTCCTATTTGCACCTATATCTGTGTACATATAGCTGCTATTTGCACCTATATCTGTGTATATATAGCTCCTATTTGCACCTATATATGTGTACATATAGCTCCTATTTGCACCTATATATGTGTACATATAGCTCCTATTTGCACCTATATCTGTGTACATATAGCTGCTATTTGCACCTATATCTGTGTACATATAGCTCCTATTTGCACCTATATATGTGCACATATAGCTCCTATTTGCACCTATATATGTGCACATATAGCTCCTATTTGCACCTATATATGTGTACATATAGCTCCTATTTGCACCTATATATGTGTACATATAGCTCCTATTTGCACCTATATCTGTGTACATATATCTCCTATTTGCAACTATATCTGTGTACATATAGCTCCTATTTGCACCTATATATGTGTACATATAGCTCCTATTTGCACCTATATATGTGTACATATAGCTCCTATTTGCACCTACATATGTGTACATATAGCTCCTATTTGCACCTATATCTGTGTACATATAGCTGCTATTTGCACCTATATCTGTGTACATATAGCTCCTATTTGCACCTATATATGTGTACATATAGCTCCTATTTGCACCTATATCTGTGTACATATAGCTCCTATTTGCACCTATATCTGTGTACATATAGCTCCTATTTGCACCTATATCTGTGTACATATAGCTCCTATTTGCACCTATATCTGTGTACATATAGCTCCTATTTGCACCTATATATGTGTACATATAGCTCCTAGTATGGACATCCCTGTTTGTTTGTATGGACATCTCCATTTGTTGTATGGACATCCCTGTTTGTTGTATGGACATCCCTGTTTGTTTGTATGGACATCCCCATTTGTTGTATGGACATCCCTGTTTGTTGTATGGACATCCCTGTTTGTTTGTATGGACATCCCCATTTGTTGTATGGACATCCCTGTTTGTTTGTATGGACATCTCCATTTGTTGTATGGACATCCCTGTTTGTTGTATGGACATCCCTGTTTGTTTGTATGGACATCCCCATTTGTTGTATGGACATTCCTGTTTGTTGTATGGACATCCCTGTTTGTTTGTATGGCCATCCCCATTTGTTGTATGGACATCCCCATTTGTTGTATGGACATCCCTGTTTGTTTGTATGGACATCCCTGTTTGTTTGTATGGCCATCCCCATTTGTTGTATGGACATCCCCATTTGCTGTATGGACATCCCCATTTGCTGTATGGACATCCCCATTTGTTGTATGGCCATCCCCATTTGTTGTATGGACATCCCCATTTGTTGTATGGACATCCCTGTTTGTTTGTATGGACATCCCTGTTTGTTTGTATGGCCATCCCCATTTGTTGTATGGACATCCCCATTTGTTGTATGGACATCCCTGTTTGTTTGTATGGACATCCCTGTTTGTTTGTATGGCCATCCCCATTTGTTGTATGGACATCCCCATTTGCTGTATGGACATCCCCATTTGCTGTATGGACATCCCCATTTGCTGTATGGACATCCCCATTTGTTGTATGGACATCCCCATTTGTTGTATGGACATCCCCATTTGTTGTATGGACATCCCCATTTGCTGTATGGCCATCCCCATTTGTTGTATGGACATCCCCATTTGTTGTATGGCCATCCCCATTTGTTGTATGGACATCCCCATTTGTTGTATGGACATCCCCATTTGTTTATGGACATCCCCATTTGCTGTATGGACATCCCTGTTTGTTTGTATGGACATCCCCATTTGCTGTATGGACATCCCTGTTTGTTTGTATGGACATCCCCATTTGTTGTATGGACATCCCCATTTGTTGTATGGACATCCCTGTTTGTTTGTATGGACATCCCTGTTTGTTTGTATGGACATCCCTGTTTGTTTGTATGGCCATCCCTGTTTGTTTGTATGGACAACCCTGTTTGTTTGTATGTACATCCCTGTTTGTTTGTATGGCCATCCCCATTTGTTGTATGGACATCCCAGTTTGTTTGTATGGACATCCCCATTTGTTGTATGGCCATCCCTGTTTGTTGTATGGACATCCCAGTTTGTTTGTATGGACATCCCCATTTGTTGTATGGACATCCCAGTTTGTTTGTATGGACATCCCAGTTTGTTTGTATGGACATCCCTGTTTGTTTGTATGGCCATCCCCGTTTGTTGTATGGACATCCCAGTTTGTTGTATGGACATCCCAGTTTGTTTGTATGGACATCCCAGTTTGTTTGTATGGACATCCCCATTTGTTGTATGGACATCCCCGTTTGTTGTATGGACATCCCAGTTTGTTGTATGGACATCCCAGTTTGTTTGTATGGACATCCCAGTTTGTTTGTATGGACATCCCTGTTTGTTGTATGGACATCCCCATTTGCTGTATGGACATCCCCATTTGCTGTATGGACATCCCCATTTGTTGTATGGCCATCCCCATTTGTTGTATGGACATCCCCATTTGTTGTATGGACATCCCTGTTTGTTTGTATGGACATCCCTGTTTGTTTGTATGGCCATCCCCATTTGTTGTATGGACATCCCCATTTGTTGTATGGACATCCCTGTTTGTTTGTATGGACATCCCTGTTTGTTTGTATGGCCATCCCCATTTGTTGTATGGACATCCCCATTTGCTGTATGGACATCCCCATTTGCTGTATGGACATCCCCATTTGCTGTATGGACATCCCCATTTGTTGTATGGACATCCCCATTTGTTGTATGGACATCCCCATTTGTTGTATGGACATCCCCATTTGCTGTATGGCCATCCCCATTTGTTGTATGGACATCCCCATTTGTTGTATGGCCATCCCCATTTGTTGTATGGACATCCCCATTTGTTGTATGGACATCCCCATTTGTTGTATGGACATCCCCATTTGCTGTATGGACATCCCTGTTTGTTTGTATGGACATCCCCATTTGCTGTATGGACATCCCTGTTTGTTTGTATGGACATCCCCATTTGCTGTATGGACATCCCTGTTTGTTTGTATGGACATCCCCATTTGCTGTATGGACATCCCTGTTTGTTTGTATGGACATCCCCATTTGTTGTATGGACATCCCTGTTTGTTTGTATGGACATCCCCATTTGCTGTATGGACATCCCTGTTTGTTTGTATGGACATCCCCATTTGCTGTATGGACATCCCTGTTTGTTTGTATGGCCATCCCCATTTGTTGTATGGACATCCCCTTTTGTTGTATGGACATCCCTGTTTGTTTGTATGGACATCCCTGTTTGTTTGTATGGACATCCCTGTTTGTTTGTATGGCCATCCCTGTTTGTTTGTATGGACACCCTGTTTGTTTGTATGTACATCCTGTTTGTTGTTTGTATGGCCATCCCCATTTGTTGTATGGACATCCCAGTTTGTTTGTATGGACATCCCCATTTGTTGTATGGCCATCCCTGTTTGTTGTATGGACATCCCAGTTTGTTTGTATGGACATCCCAGTTTGTTTGTATGGACATCCCCATTTGTTGTATGGACATCCCAGTTTGTTTGTATGGACATCCCAGTTTGTTTGTATGGACATCCCTGTTTGTTTGTATGGCCATCCCCGTTTGTTGTATGGACATCCCAGTTTGTTGTATGGACATCCCCATTTGTTGTATGGACATCCCCATTTGTTGTATGGACATCCCCATTTGTTGTATGGATGTCCCAATTTGTTGTATGGACATCCCTGTTTGTTTGTATGGACATCCCTGTTTGTTTGTATGGACATCCCCATTTGTTGTATGGACATCCCTGTTTGTTGTATGGACATCCCTGTTTGTTTGTATGGACATCCCAATTTATTTGTATGGACATCCCTGTTTGTTTGTATGGACATCCCTGTTTGTTTGTTTATTTGGACATCCCTGGACTTCAATAAACTCAACGAGAATCTGTTCCTCTGGACATAACTACCTTTATGAATAATATCAACATTATCGCTTCTGAAACTTTTTGTTTCCAACTATTATTGGTGCCCCTCTGAGCCCCACTCCCCTCACTTGGGATTCGAACCTACAGTGGTGAGGGGCAAGTGATTCTAAAACTGTGTGAATATAAAATGTACCTGATCTTGGTAAAGCTGCCTATTTGTTTGATATCCTCTCGTTTGAGTGCCAGCTGTCCCAACCATCTCGGACAACTCATGCGGAGTCCTTGCAATCGCCCTCCCTGGGAATGTGCCAACCCCTGACGCCTGACTGTAGTGAGAGCCTTCAGAAGTCACCCCGACCGGGCTGTACCCTCTAGTGACTTGGTTAACTTGTGTGTAACCAGTCGAGGATGGAAAATAGTGTGACAAATCAATCTCCCTGGGTAACGGTGGAGGTTGGGAACCTGTTGATGGATGTTGTGGGCTTGGCCCATATGGTGTGCTCTGTCCTAAGGGAAGCTGGGAGGAGCTGCCCCAGTGGTTTGGAGGACTGGATATGCTCTGCTGGCTAAGGTTACGTGTGGAATTTGCCGGTGATATGTTGGGATATTGTGGTCGGGCTGGCTTGGGAGGGGGGAACATCTGTTCTTCCTCCGATCCATTGGAACCTAGAATATAATAAAATGCAGTAGAATGTCAGCAGTAATACCAGTCAAGCTACACCTAAATGTCTGGGAGAAGTCACTCCGATCCATTGTAACCTAGGATACAGTAGAATGTCAGCAGTAATACCAGTGAAGCTACACCTAAATGTCTGGGAGAAGTCACTCCGATCCATTGTAACCTAGGATACAGTAGAATGTCAGCAGTAATACCAGTCAAGCTACACCTAAATGTCTGGGAGAAGTCACTCCGATCCATTGTAACCTAGGATACAGTAGAATGTCAGCAGTAATACCAGTGAAGCTACACCTAAATGTCTGGGAGAAGTCACTCCGATCCATTGTAACCTAGGATACAGTAGAATGTCAGCAGTAATACCAGTGAAGCTACACCTAAATGTCTGGGAGAAGTCACTCCGATCCATTGTAACCTAGGATACAGTAGAATGTCAGCAGTAATACCAGTCAAGCTACACCTAAATGTCTGGGAGAAGTCACTCCGATCCATTGTAACCTAGGTTACAGTAGAATGTCAGCAGTAATACCAGTGAAGCTACACCTAAATGTCTGGGAGAAGTCACTCCGATCCATTGTAACCTAGGATACAGTAGAATGTCAGCAGTAATACCAGTGAAGCTACACCTAAATGTCTGGGAGAAGTCACTCCGATCCATTGTAACCTAGGATACAGTAGAATGTCAGCAGTAATACCAGTGAAGCTACACCTAAATGTCTGGGAGAAGTCACTCCGATCCATTGTAACCTAGGATACAGTAGAATGTCAGCAGTAATACCAGTCAAGCTACACCTAAATGTCTAGGAGAAGTCAATCTGATCCATTGTAACCTAGGATACAGTAGAATGTCAGCAGTAATACCAGTCAAGCTACACGTAAATGTTTGGGAGAAGTCACTCCGATCCATTGGAACCTAGGATACAATAGAATGTCAGCAGTAATACCAGTCAAGCTACACGTAAATGTTTGGGAGAAGTCACTCCGATCCATTGTAACCTAGGATACAGTAGAATGTCAGCAGTAATACCAGTCAAGCTACACCTAAATGTCTAGGAGAAGTCACTCTGATCCATTGTAACCTAGGATACAGTAGAATGTCAGCAGTAATACCAGTCAAGCTACACCTAAATGTCTAGGAGAAGTCACTCTGATCCATTGTAACCTAGGATACAATAGAATGTCAGCAGTAATACCAGTCAAGCTACACCTAAATGTTTGGGAGAAGTCACTCCGATCCATTGTAACCTAGGATACAGTAGAATGTCAGCAGTAATACCAGTCAAGCTACACCTAAATGTCTGGGAGAAGTCACTCCGATCCATTGTAACCTAGGATACAGTAGAATGTCAGCAGTAATACCAGTCAAGCTACACCTAAATGTCTGGGAGAAGTCACTCCGATCCATTGTAACCTAGGATACAATAGAATGTCAGCAGTAATAATGCACCTTCAATTATATGGAATCGCCACGAGGGAGAGAGAAGAGGCCATGTGAAACTTAAATGCTTTGCCTAAGGACACAAGCAGCTTCAGCCGGAACTTGAACTCGGGCTTTTTGCACCTTTTTGCACCTTTTTGCACCTTTTTGCACTATCACAAATCCAAATCGTACATTAACTTACTTACTTACAATGTATTAACTGTTGTACATGCTACATCGTTTTATTTTATTGTCAACTTGCTCTAGTATTCACATAGTAGTAATTACAGTTCTGATTGTGTGTGAGGTTGCAGAGGGGTATTAAAAATCAGTGCGCTATTTACAGATCTAGTACATACCCCAAGATATAACCCTCCTGTTGTCTCTCTGCATTTCCTCTTCCAGTCTGTACTTCTCCTCATCAAATATCTCACTGAAATATACATACACAGTATACACCTCATCATATATCTCACTGAAATATACATACACAGTATACACCTCATCATATATCTCACTGAAATATACATACACAGTATACACTTCATCGTATATCTCACTGAAATATACATACACAGTATACACTTCATCGTATATCTCACTGAAATATACATACACAGTATACACTTCATCGTATATCTCACTGAAATATACATACACAGTATACACCTCATCGTATATCTCACTGAAATATACATACACAGTATACACCTCATCGTATATCTCACTGAAATATACATACACAGTATACACCTCATCGTATATCTCACTGAAATATACATACACAGTATACACCTCATCGTATATCTCACTGAAATATACATACACAGTATACACTTCATCGTATATCTCACTGAAATATACATACACAGTATACACCTCATCGTATATCTCACTGAAATATACATACACAGTATACACTTCATCGTATATCTCACTGAAATATACATACACAGTATACACCTCATCGTATATCTCACTGAAATATACATACACAGTATACA
>CM026397.1:3718987-3767393 GCA_014843695.1 Archivesica marissinica | reverse complement strand
ATATCTCACTGAAATATACATACACAGTATACACTTCATCGTATATCTCACTGAAATATACATACACAGTATACACTTCATCGTATATCTCACTGAAATATACATACACAGTATACACTTCATCGTATATCTCACTGAAATATACATACACAGTATACACTTCATATATCTCATTGAAATATACATACACAGTATACACTTCATCGTATATCTCCCTGTTCTCCCTTGTATAGCTTACAACTTCTCCCTTGTATACCTTACAACATCTCCCTTGTATACCTTACAACATCTCCCTTGTATACCGTACAACTTCTCCTTTGTATACCTTACAACATCTCCCTTGTATACCTTACAACATCTCCCTTGTATACCTTACAACATCTCCCTTGTATACCTTACAACATCTCCCTTGTATACCTTACAACTTCTCACTTGTATACCTTACAACTTCTCCCTTGTATAGCTTACAACTTCTCCCGTGTATTCCTTACAACTTCTCCCTTGTATACCTTACAACTTCTCCCTTGTATACCTTACAACTTCTCCCTTGTATACCTTACAACTTCTCCCTTGTATACCTTACAACTTCTCCCTTGTATACCTTACAACTTCTCCCTTGTATACCTAACAACTTCTCCCGTGTATTCCTTACAACTTCTCCCTTGTATACCTTACAACTTCTCCCTTGTATACCATACAACTTCTCCCTTGTATTCCTTGTCTATCATAAAACTTCTCCCGTGTATTCCTTACAACTTCTCCCTTGTATACCTTACAACTTCTCCCTTGTATACCTTACAACTTCTCCCTTGTATACCTAACAACTTCTCCCGTGTATTCCTTACAACTTCTCCCTTGTATACCTTACAACTTCTCCCTTGTATACCTTACAACTTCTCCCTTGTATACCTAACAACTTCTCCCTTGTATTCCTTGTCTATCATAAAACTTCTCCCTTGTATACCTTACAACTTCTCCCTTGTATACCTTACAACTTCTCCCTTGTATACCTAACAACTTCTCCCTTGTATTCCTTGTCTATCATAAAACTTCTCCCTTGTATACCTTACAACTTCTCCCTTGTATACCTTACAACTTCTCCCTTGTATACCTAACAACTTCTCCCTTGTATTCCTTGTCTATCATAAAACTTCTCCCTTGTATACCTTACAACTTCTCCCTTGTATACCTTACAACTTCTCCCTTGTATACCTAACAACTTCTCCCTTGTATTCCTTGTCTATCATAAAACTTCTCCCTTGTATACCTTACAACTTCTCCCTTGTATACCTTACAACTTCTCCCTTGTATACCTTACAACTTCTCCCTTGTATACCTTACAACTTCTCCCTTGTATACCTTACAACATCTCCCTTGTATACCTTACAACTTCTCCCTTGTATACCTTACAACTTCTCCCGTGTATTCCTTACAACTTCTCCCTTGTATACCTTACAACTTCTCCCGTGTATTCCTTACAACTTCTCCCTTGTATACCTTACAACTTCTCCCTTGTATACCTTACAACTTCTCCCGTGTATTCCTTACAACTTCTCCCTTGTATACCTTACAACTTCTCCCTTGTATACCTTACAACTTCTCCCTTGTATACCTTAAAACTTCTCACTTGTATACATTACAACTTCTCCCTTGTATACCTTACAACTTCTCCCTTGTATACATTTAAGCTTCTCCCTTGTATACCTTACAGCTTCTCCCTTGTATACATTTAAGCTTCTCCCTTGTATATCTTAAAGCTTCTCCCTTGTATACATTACAACTTCTCCCTTGTATACCTTACAACCTCTCCCTTGTATACCTTACAACTTCTCCCTTGTATACCTTACAACATCTCCCCTGTATACCTTACAACTTCTCCCTTGTATACCTTACAACTTCTCCCTTGTATACCATACAACTTCTCCCTTGTATACCTTACAACATCTCCCTTGTATACCTTACAACATCTCCCTTGTATACCTTACAACATCTCCCTTGTATACCTTACAACATCTCCCTTGTATACCTTACAACATCTCCCTTGTATACCTTACAACTTCTCCCTTGTATACCTTACAACATCTCCCTTGTATACCTTACAACATCTCCCTTGTATACCTTACAACTTCTCCCTTGTATACCTTACAACATCTCCCTTGTATACATACCTTACAACTTCTCCCTTGTATACCTTACAACATCTCCCTTGTATACCTTACAACATCTCCCTTGTATACCTTACAACTTCTCCCTTGTATACCTTACAACTTCTCCCTTGTATACCTTACAGCTTCTCCCTTGTATACCTTACAGCTTCTCCCTTGTATACCTTACAACATCTCCCTTGTATACCTTACAACATATCCCTTGTATACCTTACAACATCTCCCTTGTATACCTTACAACATCTCCCTTGTATACCTTACAACTTCTCCCTTGTATACCTTACAACTTCTCGCTTGTATACCTTACAACTTCTCCCTTGTATACCTTACAACTTCTCCCTTGTATACCTTACAACATCTCCCCTGTATACCTTACAACATCTCCCTTGTATACCTTACAACATCTCCCTTGTATACCTTACAACATCTCCCTTGTATACCTTACAACATCTCCCTTGTATACCTTACAACATCTCCCTTGTATACCTTACAACATCTCCCTTGTATATCTTACAACATCTCCCTTGTATACCTTACAACTTCTCCCTTGTATACCTTACAACATCTCCCTTGTATACCTTACAACTTCTCCCTTGTATACCTTACAACATCTCCCTTGTATACCTTACAACATCTCCCTTGTATACCTTACAACTTCTCCCTTGTATACCTTACAACATCTCCCTTGTATACATACCTTACAACTTCTCCCTTGTATACCTTACAACATCTCCCTTGTATACCTTACAACATCTCCCTTGTATACCTTACAACTTCTCCCTTGTATACCTTACAACTTCTCCCTTGTATACCTTACAGCTTCTCCCTTGTATACCTTACACATCTCCCTTGTATACCTTACAACATCTCCCTTGTATACCTTACAACATCTCCCTTGTATACCTTACAACATCTCCCTTGTATACCTTACAACATCTCCCTTGTATACCTTACAACTTCTCCCTTGTATACCTTAACTCTCCCTTGTTACTTCATCTCCCTTGTATACTTACACTCTCCCTTGTATACCTTACACATCTCCCTTGTATACCTTACAACTTCTCCCTTGTATACCTTACAACATCTCCCTTGTATACCTTACAACTTCTCCCTTGTATACCTTACAACTTCTCCCTTGTATACCTTACAACATCTCCCTTGTATACCTTACAACATCTCCCTTGTATACCTTACAACATCTCCCTTGTATACCTTACAACATCTCCCTTGTATACCTTACAACTTCTCCCTTGTATACCTTACAACTTCTCCCTTGTATACCTTACAACTTCTCCCTTGTATACCTTACAACATCTCCCTTGTATACCTTACAACATCTCCCTTGTATACCTTACAACATCTCCCTTGTATACCTTACAACATCTCCCTTGTATACCTTACAACTTCTCCCTTGTATACCTTACAACTTCTCCCTTGTATACATACCTTACAACATCTCCCTTGTATACCTTACAACTTCTCCCTTGTATACCTTACAACATCTCCCTTGTATATCTTACAACATCTCCCTTGTATACCTTACAACTTCTCCCTTGTATACCTTACAACATCTCCCTTGTATACCTTACAACTTCTCCCTTGTATACCTTACAACATCTCCCTTGTATACCTTACAACATCTCCCTTGTATACCTTACAACTTCTCCCTTGTATACCTTACAACATCTCCCTTGTATACATACCTTACAACTTCTCCCTTGTATACCTTACAACATCTCCCTTGTATACCTTACAACATCTCCCTTGTATACCTTACAACTTCTCCCTTGTATACCTTACAACTTCTCCCTTGTATACCTTACAGCTTCTCCCTTGTATACCTTACAACATCTCCCTTGTATACCTTACAACATCTCCCTTGTATACCTTACAACATCTCCCTTGTATACCTTACAACATCTCCCTTGTATACCTTACAACATCTCCCTTGTATACCTTACAACTTCTCCCTTGTATACCTTACAACATCTCCCTTGTATACCTTACAACATCTCCCTTGTATACCTTACAACTTCTCCCTTGTATACCTTACAACATCTCCCTTGTATACATACCTTACAACTTCTCCCTTGTATACCTTACAACATCTCCCTTGTATACCTTACAACATCTCCCTTGTATACCTTACAACTTCTCCCTTGTATACCTTACAACTTCTCCCTTGTATACCTTACAGCTTCTCCCTTGTATACCTTACAACATCTCCCTTGTATACCTTACAACATCTCCCTTGTATACCTTACAACATCTCCCTTGTATACCTTACAACATCTCCCTTGTATACCTTACAACATCTCCCTTGTATACCTTACAACATCTCCCCTGTATACCTTACAACATATCCCCTGTATACCTTACAACATCTCCCCTGTATACCTTACAACATCTCCCTTGTATACCTTACAACATCTCCCTTGTATACCTTACAACATCTCCCCTGTATACCTTACAACATCTCCCTTGTATACCTTACAACATCTCCCTTGTATACCTTACAACATCTCCCTTGTATACCTTACAACATCTCCCTTGTATACCTTACAACATCTCCCTTGTATACCTTACAACATCTCCCTTGTATACCTTACAACTTCTCCCTTGTATACCTTACAACATCTCCCTTGTATACCTTACAACATCTCCCTTGTATACCTTACAACTTCTCCCTTGTATACCTTACAACTTCTCCCTTGTATACCTTACAACATCTCCCTTGTATACCTTACAACATCTCCCTTGTATACCTTACAACATCTCCCTTGTATACCTTACAACATCTCCCTTGTATACCTTACAACATCTCCCTTGTATACCTTACAACATCTCCCTTGTATACCTTACAACATCTCCCTGTATACCTTACAACATCTCCCTTGTATACCTTACAACATCTCCCTTGTATACCTTACAACATTCCCTGTATACCTTACAACATCTCCCCTGTATACCTTACAACATCTCCCTTGTATACCTTACAACATCTCCCTTGTATACCTTACAACATCTCCCTTGTATACCTTACAACATCTCCCTTGTATACCTTACAACATCTCCCTTGTATACCTTACAACATCTCCCTTGTATACCTTACAACATCTCCCTTGTATACTTACAACATCTCCCTTGTATACCTTACAACTTCTCCCTTGTATACCTTACAACTTCTCCCTTGTATACCTTACAACTTCTCCCTTGTATACCTTACAACTTCTCCCTTGTATACCTTACAACTTCTCCCTTGTATACCTTACAACTTCTCCCTTGTATACCTTACAACATCTCCCTTGTATACCTTACAACTTCTCCCTTGTATACCTTACAACATCTCCCTTGTATACCTTACAACATCTCCCTTGTATACCTTACAACATCTCCCTTGTATACCTTACAACTTCTCCCGAGTTTAAAGGCCTAGCTTAAGTCCTGTGGAGGCCATTGTAAATTATGTAAACTGTAACTATGTTACAATCAACTTACTATAACCACGTCTTCAGATCGGCAAATGAAGGTCTCTTGGATGGCTCGTATGACCAGCAGACGCACATCAGGTTATACAGGGATGGGGGACAGCCCGGGGGTAGCGGGAGACGCTCCCCATTCTCTATCTTCCCTATCACATCATTGTTCTTCACACCTTGGAATGGCTTGATACCGTACATCAGGATTTCCCAGATACATACACCTTCAATTATATACATACACCTTCAATTATATACAAACACCTTCAATTATATACGTACACCTTCAATTATTCAATTATATACATACACCTTCAATTATATGCATACACCTTCAATTATATACGTACACCTTCAATTATATACATACACCTTCAATTATATACATACACCTTCAAGTATTCAATTATATACATACACCTTCAATTATATACATACACCTTCAATTATATACATACACCTTCAATTATTCAATTATATACATACACCTTCAATTATATACATACACCTTCAATTATATACATACACCTTCAATTATATACATACACCTTCAATTATTCAATTATATACATACACCTTCAATTATATACAAACACCTTCAATTATATACATACACCTTCAATTATATACATACATCTTCAATTATATACATACACCTTCAATTATATACATACACCTTCAATTATTCAATTATATACATACACCTTCAATTATATACAAACACCTTCAATTATATACATACACCTTCAATTATATACATACACCTTCAATTATATACATACATCTTCAATTATATACATACACCTTCAATTATTCAATTATATACATACACCTTCAATTATATACAAACACCTTCAATTATATACATACACCTTCAATTATATACATACATCTTCAATTATATACATACACCTTCAATTATTCAATTATATACATACACCTTCAATTATATACAAACACCTTCAATTATATACATACAACTTCAATTATATACATACACCTTCAATTATTCAATTATATACATACACCTTCAATTATATACATACACCTTCAATTATATACATACACCTTCAATTATTCAATTATATACATACACCTTCAATTATATACAAACACCTTCAATTATATACATACACCTTCAATTATATACATACACCTTCAATTATATACATACACCTTCAATTATTCAATTATATACATACACCTTCAATTATATACAAACACCTTCAATTATATACATACACCTTCAATTATATACATACACCTTCAATTATATACATACACCTTCAATTATATACATACACCTTCAATTATTCAATTATATACATACACCTTCAATTATATACAAACACCTTCAATTATATACATACACCTTCAATTATATACATACACCTTCAATTATTCAATTATATACATACACCTTCAATTATTCAATTATATACAAACACCTTCAATTATATACAAACACCTTCAATTATATACATACACCTTCAATTATATACATACACCTTCAATTATATACAAACACCTTCAATTATATACATACACCTTCAATTATATACAAACACCTTCAATTATATACAAACACCTTCAATTATATACATACACCTTCAATTATATACATACACCTTCAATTGTATACATACACCTTCAATTATATACAAACACCTTCAATTATATACATACACCTTCAATTATATACATACACCTTCAATTATATACATATACCCTCAAAGTTCAATTATAAAGTTGACACAATTATGAATTATGGAAAAAATAGATAGTTGCAGTTGTTTCAGTCAGTTTTCGCGCTTTGTTGTTGTAACAACTATTCCCAGGAAAGATGTGATGCAACAACTTTTTTTATCATATAACCGAGGGAATGAGTTTGCGAGGACATATTTTGGATCTGTTGGATCACAAACTTTGCAAACATCGTTGCATATGTTTTCATTACCGATATTCTGAGTTCAGGAGTAATGAAATCCCAACCAACTGAAGCTGCAAGAATAGTACTATTGTGCATAGAACTTGCTCTATGATAGGGAACATACCAAACATCCATACATTGCTGAAGCTGCAAGAATAGTACTATTGTGCATAGAACTTGCTCTATGGTAGGGAACATACCAAACATCCATACATCGCTGAAGCTGCAAGAATAGTACTATTGTGCATAGAACTTGCTCTATGGTAGGGAACATACCAAACATCCATACATTGCTGAAGCTGCAAGAATAGTACTATTGTGCATAGAACTTGCTCTATGGTAGGGAACATACCAAACATCCATACATTGCTGAAGCTGCAAGAATAGTACTATTGTGCATAGAACTTGCTCTATGGTAGGGAACTTACCAAACATCCATACATCGCTGGCTGACGTGAATCGTCGGAAGTTGATTGACTCTGGAGCCATCCATTTTATTGGCAGTTTTCCTTTGGATGCTGGAACAACCAAACATGATGAATAATTTTCATTCATGTTAAATATAATTTATTTTGAAATGTTTACAAGATATTCACATACAGACGGACGGTGTGTAAGATGAAAACAGAATGATGTATGACAAGGATATTCACATACAGACGGACGGTGTGTAAGATGAAAACAGAATGATGTATGACAAGGATATTCACATACAGACGGACGGTGTGTAAGATGAAAACAGAATGATGTATGACAAGGATATTCACATACAGACGGACGGTGTGTAAGATGAAAACAGAATGATGTATGACAAGGATATTCACATACAGACGGACGGTGTGCGAGATGAAAACAGAATGATGTATGACAAGGATATTCACATACAGACGGACGGTGTGTGAGATGGTCCACATGGAGGGCTTTGTGTGCAGACCAAATAGTGTGCAAGATGTATATACATGACAAATATGAAGTAGTTTTTGTAGTTAACAATCTGAATTATTTGACAGGCTGTCCGATTAGCGTAGTGGTTAGCATGCTCACTTCTCACCAATGCAACCCGGGTTCGATCCTCGGATGGTATGGTGGTCGCCAGATCGAACAGTTGGGTTTTCTCCAGGTACCTCCTATACGAATGACCACATTTACGCTTTCAGCCACGTGATTAATATAAGTTGTTAAAGCTTGTTTCGCAATCATTGTAAAATATATCAAGTTTACAAATATTATTTGATAACAATTCACCTTTATAATAGCTCTGTTCCTCTACCCATCTAGATAATCCAAAGTCTCCGAGTTTAACCGAGTCATGGGAGGAAACCAAGACATTTCTTGCTGCTATATCTCTGCAATGATGTAAAACAACTATGCTATAATCTAGTGTTTGCTTAACCCTTTCCTTCATAGAGACCTAGGTTAATATACTATTATATCTGCATACAAACAACAACCATTTAGCTATCATGCAGTGGATAAGTAGTCGCCATATCTATCCCACCTCCATAGATATTACTGGTACTACCAACACCATCACCTCTTGACGCCATTACCAATACAACATACATTGAAATGTAGTAGCCAAACCAATGTTCATAATAAAGGCCAGAATCTCATGTAGTCCCAGTAATATCTATGGAGGTGGGATAGATATGGCAACTACTTATCCACTGCATAATAGATAACTCTCCAGGTACGACAGTGCGGTACTCAGCTGGAAGGCGTACATAATCAGAGTGTTGTATACTTGTACTATGAACACATACCTATGTACAAACTTCTTACTCTCCAGGTACGACAGTGCGGTACTCAGCTGGAAGGCGTACATAATCAGAGTGGTGAGATCTAGTCGATTCTTGTTGTTCTGTAAATATGCTCTCATCTGAAATATTTAACATAGTTAGTTATACACACAGAAATGTTATATCCCGGCGTGAAGAGTTTTCGCCCAGAACAGGTTTTTGCCTAACTGTGGGAATAGCAAGTCGCGAGAGATCACGCAATATTTCACGCTCCAGTTACCGGAATTATAAATAAACATACCTTGTGCACTTCCAATCTATTTCTAACTGATCATAATAGATCAGACAAGGTAAATTAGCGGTGAAAACTTTAAACCTACCCCAGTTTTCACTAATTTCACTATATCACCATATAAATATCATTTTTTAAAGAAATTGGCAATTTTTTCTCCAAAATGACACATGCATCGTCTGCCACGTCAATATATTTACGAATGAAATGTCATTATAGTCTCACTGCTCCGTGTTTACGAGATTCGTCCGTTATTACACACAAGGGGTCCTTATGCATAATATCGATTTTCACCGTTTTTCGCCTTCAGGTCCATGTGTTGTCACAGAGGTTCTCCAACTGATATACATGGTTGTGTAAACCTAGTTATTCTCTGTTAGGCACCGTGTGATGTGTTCGATGGATGGGTCCAGTTACGGTTCTGCACCCAGTCAGAGTAATTAGGATGGGTGACGACTTCTTATGCCCCGTGTGTTTGTCTAAGTTAAACTAAATTAGTGTTTTAGATACAGTATATAGACAAAATGCTCTCCAACAAATGAATTTTGAGTGAAAATGATAAATTAAGCCTATTATTAAAGTATGTCTTCATTCAAACATTCATCACAAACCTCCCCGTGTCGGGCAAGTTCCATTACAATCCACACAGGTCGAGCTGCTGAACATATTCCGATCAACTTTACTATGTGGGGATGGTCAAACTGCTGCATTATATCTGTAAATATACAAGCAATATAAAGTGGTCAAACTGCTGCATTATATCTGTAAATATACAAGCAATATAAAGTGGTCAAACTGCTGCATTATATCTGTAAATATACAAGCAATATAAAGTGGTCAAACTGCTGCATTATATCTGTAAATATACAAGCAATATAAAGTGGTCAAACTGCTGCATTATATCTGTAAATATACAAGCAATATAAAGTGGTCAAACTGCTGCATTATATCTGTAAATATACAAGCAATATAAAGTGGTCAAACTGCTGCATTATATCTGTAAATATACAAGCAATATAAAGTGGTCAAACTGCTGCATTATATCTGTAAATATACAAGCAATATAAAGTGGTCAAACTGCTGCATTATATCTGTAAATATACAAGCAATATAAAGTGGTCAAACTGCTGCATTATATCTGTAAATATACAAGCAATATAAAGTGGTCAAACTGCTGCATTATATCTGTAAATATACAAGCAATATAAAGTGGTCAAACTGCTGCATTATATCTGTAAATATACAAGCAATATAAAGTGAACAAACTGCTGCATTATATCTGTAAATATACAAGCAATATAAAGTGGTCAAACTGCTGCATTATATCTGTAAATATACAAGCAATATAACGTGAACAAAGGAAATCAAATTTAGTATATTATGAAGATTTCAACTAACATTTGGCTATTAGGTCAAATACGGTATATTGTCAATCTGAACTACAGAATACTTTACTACAAGGCATATATCCAACCACATTTTGATTATTGTTGTATCATATGGGGAAACACCACCCCAACACATTATTGACACACTGTTAAGATTGCAGAGACGAGCATGTAAATACATTCTGGGCCAATATTATATTTCTTTGCGTGAATCAATGTCTGAAATTAATATAATGTCTTTTGACCAATGGATTATTTTTCAAAAAGCAGTAACAATGTACAAAATTATGCACAATCTTGTACCGAATTATTTGAATGAACATTTTCAATTAAGACTTCGCAATACAGTTACTTCAGAAATGACATTGAGATATGTTTCAAATATTGATCTCTATATTCCAAGACCTAGATGTGAAATGTACAAGAAATCTTTAGAATACTGTGGCCCAAAGAAATGGAACTGTCTACCATTGGAAATTAAGATGTCCAGATCTTTAAATATGTTCAAGACAAAATGTAAAATATGGATACAACAACTTTTTAATCGGTAGACACTACAAAGTTATATATATATATAAATATATGATTGTCAGCAGGTAATCATTAAGTGATCACGGTATTGGATGGTTAGTAATGGTACTTGGATATTATGTAAGCGGGTAATCATTAAGTGATCACGGTATTGGATGGTTAGTAATGGTACTTGGATATTATGTAAGCGGGTAATCATTAAGTGATCACGGAATTGGATGGTTAGTAATGGTACTTGGATATTATGTAAGCGGGTAATCATTAAGTGATCACAGAATTGGATGGTTAGTAATGGTACTTGGATACTATGTAAGCGGGTAATCATTAAGTGATCACAGAATTGGATGGTTAGTAATGGTACTTGGATACTATGTAAGCGGGTAATCATTAAGTGATCACAGAATTGGATGGTTAGTAATGGTACTTGGATACTATGTAAGCGGGTAATCATTAAGTGATCACAGAATTGGATGGTTAGTAATGGTACTTGGATACTATGTAAGCGGGTAATCATTAAGTGATCACAGAATTGGATGGTTAGTAATGGTACTTGGATACTATGTAAGCGGGTAATCATTAAGTGATCACGGTATTGGATGATTAGTAATGGTACTTGGATACAATGTAAGCGGGTAATCATTAAGTGATCACGGTATTGGATGATTAGTAATGGTACTTGGATACTATGTAAGCGGGTAATCATTAAGTGATCACGGTATTGGATGATTAGTAATGGTACTTGGATACTATGTAAGCGGGTAATCATTAAGTGATCACGGTATTGGATGATTAGTAATGGTACTTGGATACTATATAAGCGGGTAATCATTAAGTGATCATGGTAAACTTACAGGCTTCTTCCAGGAATTTCTCTGTCATTGACTCTTCGTTGTCTTCCTTACATGTCTTCACCGCAACCGGAACCTCGTTACCATCCTGTAGAAATGTTCAATGTTGAAACATTTACAATGTTAGAAATGTACAATGTTGAAACATTTACAATGTTAGAAATGTTCAATGTTGAAACATTTACAATGTTAGAAATGTTCAATGTTGAAACATTTACAATGTTAGAAATGTTCAATGAAAAAGCATGTATAAATGAATGTTCAATGCAATACAAATTTAATAGAAATATATTTAAATAAAATATAATGTCAACAGCTATCTTCAATTTTGAAAATGCGTTTCAAAGCACAAGCCCAATTGAAGGTGCCGAGATGAATTGCATTATGGTCCTGCATCATCGGAGTGCACTTGGTACAACCTGTATAATGGCATGGTAAGTTGTTGGATAGATGTTTGGTTTAGTTAATTTGTTTTGGGGCGCACCAACAGATCTCCAGCTATTATTGGTGGAGGAAGACCCTGCAAGCCAGCTGCATAGCTTTCTCACATGAAATCATTCAAGACCCCCAGTGGGATTCAAACTACCAGCGGTGATGGGCTAGTGATTTGAAGTCAACGACCTTAACCACTTGAGCATAGAGGTCCCCATGATTTACTTAGAGTAGATATAACTTCATGCTGTTTTCTACAAGACAGAAGTGCTCATTGTATGTTAATGAAATAAACAGTGAACCTGTCTTCTGACCGATTCATTGACATCAGTTGGTACACTGACCGATTCATTGACATCAGTTGGTGCACTGACCGATTCATTGACATCAGTTGGTACACTGACCGATTCATTGACATCAGTTGGTGCACTGACCGATTCATTGACATCAGTTGGTACACTGACCGATTCATTGACATCAGTTGGTGCACTGACCGATTCATTGACATCAGTTGGTGCACTGACCGATTCATTGACATCAGTTGGTGCACTGACCGATTCATTGACATCAGTTGGTACACTGACCGATTCATTGACATCAGTTGGTGCACTGACCGATTCATTGACATCAGTTGGTGCACTGACCGATTCATTGACATCAGTTGGTGCACTGACCGATTCATTGACATCAGTTGGTGCACTGACCGATTCATTGACATCAGTTGGTACACTGACCAATTCATTGACATCAGCTGGTGCACTGACCGATTCATTGACATCAGTTGGTGCACTGACCGATTCATTGACATCAGTTGGTGCACTGACCGATTCATTGACATCAGTTGGTACACTGACCGATTCATTGACATCAGTTGGTGCACTGACCGATTCATTGACATCAGTTGGTACACTGACCGATTCATTGACATCAGTTGGTGCACTGACCGATTCATTGACATCAGTTGGTGCACTGACCGATTCATTGACATCAGTTGGTGCACTGACCGATTCATTGACATCAGTTGGTGCACTGACCGATTCATTGACATCAGTTGGTGCACTGACCGATTCATTGACATCAGTTGGTGCACTGACCGATTCATTGACATCAGTTGGTGCACTGACCGATTCATTGACATCAGTTGGTGCAGTCCAAGGCACAAAGAGCTGTTTGTTTTTACACAATCTAAGTTTTAAGTGATAATTATTATGTCATTTATTTGTTTATAATATTATTATATATATTTCAGGCCTTCTGCAAACATGATTAAAACTAACCTTTTCCGTATATAGACCTTTATGTACGTCTCCGAACTGGCCGTTACCAAGGATATCCAGCAGCACTACACGGTCCCTCGCTATCTCGTAATCGTGGGCTGAAACACAGGCAGAATCATGATGAAACTTCAAACATAGCTCCACAAATCCACAGCTCAATCCATTGAAGAATAATCCATATTCCAAAATGTTTTATTGCATAATAGATGGACTATTGTACCACAACCACAAAATAAAAAGTGCCTTTTACGTGCAATAAACAAAATTAAAATGATCACTGTATGCAACCTGCTACAACAATCTGTCTTTACTGATTAGTTACTACAATGGTTCATAGAAATTCATTGAAATAATTGTAGGTAAATGTTTCATTGGTACAAAATTTCTCTGTAAACACAGCTTGTTGTGACAGGTTACATTGGAGGTATATACGACTTACAACAGAATCTCACTATATGGTAAACGTTCGCAACTGGAGAATCCCTTCTTGTACTCAATAAGAAAAGTTAAATTATCAGAAAATGACAAACTCTCGTGTAATCTCAGCATCTTCAATGGCCAATTTCTGCTTTTGTAGGCTGGAGTGGATCTAGGATTATTTGGGGGTGGATCCAGGATTATCTGGGGGCGGTGGATCTAGGATTATCTGGAGTGGATCTAGGATTATTTGGAGTGGATCTAGGATTATCTGGGGTGGATCTAGGATTATCTGGAGTGGATCTAGGATTATCTGCAGTGGATCTAGGATTATCTGCAGTGGATCTAGGATTATTTGGAGTGGATCTAGGATTATTTGGAGTGGCTCTAGGATTATCTGGAGTGGATCTAGGATTAGCTGGTGTGGATCTAGGATTATCTGGAGTGGATCTAGGATTATTTGGAGTGGATCTAGGATTATCTGGAATGGATCTAGGATTATTTGGGTGGATCTAGGATTATCTGCAGTGGATCTAGGATTATCTGGAATGGATCTAGGATTATCTGGGGTGGATCTAGGATTATCTGGGGGGTGGATCTAGGATTATCTGGGGAGTGGATCTAGGATTATTTGGGGGGTGGATCTAGGATTATCTGGAGTGGATCTAGGATTATCTGGAATGGATCTAGGATTATCTGGAGCGGATCTAGGATTATCTGGGGTGGATCTAGGATTATCTGTAGTGGATCTATGATTATCTGGGGTGGATCTAGGATTATTTGGGGGGTGGATCTAGGATTATCTGTAGTGGATCTAGGATTATCTGGAGTGGCTCTAGGATTATTTGGAGTGGATCTAGGATTATCTGCAGTGGATCTAGGATTATCTGGAATGGATCTAGGATTATTTGGAGTGGATCTAGAATTATCTGCAGTGGATCTAGGATTATCTGGAATGTATCTAGGATTATCTGGAATGGATCTAGGATTATCTGGAGTGGATCTAGGATTATCTGGAGTGGATCTAGGATTAGCTGGTGTGGATCTAGGATTATCTGGAGTGGATCTAGGATTATTTGGAGTGGATCTAGGATTATCTGGAATGGATCTAGGATTATTTGGGTGGATCTAGGATTATCTGGAGTGGATCTAGGATTATTTGAAGTGGATCTAGGATTATCTGGGGGGTGGATCTAGGATTATCTGGAGTGGATCTAGGATTATCTGGAGTGGATCTAGGATTATCTGGAATGGATCTAGGATTATCTGGAGTGGATCTAGGATTATCTGGAGTGGATCTAGGATTATCTGGAATGGATCTAGGATTATCTGGAGTGGATCTAGGATTATCTGGAGTGGATCTAGGATTATCTGGAATGGATCTAGGATTATCTGGAGTGGATCTAGGATTATCTGGGGTGGATCTAGGATTATCTGTAGTGGATCTATGATTATCTGGGGTGGATCTAGGATTATTTGGGGGGTGGATCTAGGATTATCTGTAGTGGATCTAGGATTATCTGGAGTGGCTCTAGGATTATTTGGAGTGGATCTAGGATTATCTGCAGTGGATCTAGGATTATCTGGAATGGATCTAGGATTATTTGGAGTGGATCTAGGATTATCTGCAGTGGATCTAGGATTATCTGGAATGTATCTAGGATTATCTGGAGTGGATCTAGGATTATCTGGGGTGGATCTAGGATTATCTGGGGGGTGGATCTAGGATTATCTGAAGTGGATCTAGGATTATTTGGGGGGTGGATCTAGGATTATCTGGAGTGGATCTAGGATTATCTGCAGTGGATCTAGGATTATCTGGAATGGATCTAGGATTATCTGGAGTGGATCTAGGATTATCTGGAGTGGATCTAGGATTATCTGGAATGGATCTAGGATTATCTGGAGTGGATCTAGGATTATCTGGAGTGGATCTAGGATTATCTGGAATGGATCTAGGATTATCTGGAGTGGATCTAGGATTATCTGGAGTGGATCTAGGATTATCTGGAATGGATCTAGGATTATCTGGAGTGGATCTAGGATTATCTGGAGTGGATCTAGGATTATCTGGAATGGATCTAGGATTATCTGGAGTGGATCTAGGATTATCTGGAGTGGATCTAGGATTATCTGGAATGGATCTAGGATTATCTGGAGTGGATCTAGGATTATCTGGAGTGGATCTAGGATTATCTGGAATGGATCTAGGATTATCTGGAGTGGATCTAGGATTATCTGGGGGGGGTGGATCTAGGATTATCTGAAGTGGATCTAGGATTATTTGGGGGGTGGATCTAGGATTATCTGGAGTGGATCTAGGATTATCTGGAGTGGATCTAGGATTATTTGGAGTGGATCTAGGATTATCTGCAGTGGATCTAGGATTATCTGGAATGGATCTAGGATTATCTGGAGTGGATCTAGGATTATTTGGGGGGGGGGATCTAGGATTATTTGGGGGGTGGATCTAGGATTATCTGTAGTGGATCTAGGATTATCTGGGGAGTGGATCTAGGATTATCTGGGGGTGGATCTAGGATTATCTGTAGTGGATCTAGGATTATCTGGGGTGTATCTAGGATTATCTGGGGGGTTCGATCTAGGAATATATGGAGTGGATCTAGGATGATCTGGAGTGGATCTAAGATTATCTGCAGTGGATCTAGGATTATCTGGAGTGGATCTAGGATTATCTGCAGTGGATCTAGGATTATCTGGAGTGGATCTAAGATTATCTGCAGTGGATCTAGGATTATCTGGAGTGGATCTAGGATTATCTGGAGTGGATCTAAGATTATCTGCAGTGGATCTAGGATTATCTGGAGTGGATCTAGGATTATTTGAAGTGGATCTAGGATTATCTGGGGGGTGGATCTAGGATTATCTGGGGAGTGGATCTAGGATTATCTGGGGAGTGGATCTAGGATTATCTGAAGTGGATCTAGGATTATCTGGGGGTGGATCTAGGATTATCTGTGGAGTGGATCTAGGATTATCTGAAGATTTCATAATTATTGCACAGATATGAACATTGTCCATCTTGGGGAAGGCAATGAACATTGTCCATCTTGGGGAAGGCAATGAACAGTGTCCATCTTGTGGAAGGCAATGAACATTGTCCATCTTGGGGAAGGCAATGAACATTGTCCATCTTTGGGAAGGCAATGAACATAGTCCATCTTTGGGAAGGCAATGAACATTGTCCATCTTGTGGAAGGCAATGAACATAGTCCATCTTGGGGAAGGCAATGAACATTGTCCATCTTGGGGAAGGCAATGAACATAGTCCATCTTTGGGAAGGCAATGAACATTGTCCATCTTGGGGAAGGCAATGAACATAGTCCATCTTGGGGAAGGCAATGAACATTGTCCATCTTGGGGAAGGCAATGAACATAGTCCATCTTGGGGAAGGCAATGAACATTGTCCGTCTTGGGGAAGGCAATGAACATTGTCCATCTTGGGGAAGGCAATGAACATAGTCCATCTTGGGGAAGGCAATGAACATTGTCCATCTTGGTGAAGGCAATGAACATAGTCCATCTTTGGGAAGGCAATGAACATTGTCCATCTTGGGGAAGGCAATGAACATAGTCCATCTTGGGGAAGGCAATGAACATTGTCCATCTTGGGGAAGGCAATGAACATAGTCCATCTTGGGGAAGGCAATGAACATTGTCCATCTTGGTGAAGGCAATGAACATAGTCCATCTTGGGGAAGGCAATGAACATTGTCCATCTTGGGGAAGGCAATGAACATAGTCCATCTTGGGGAAGGCAATGAACATTGTCCATCTTGGGGAAGGCAATGAACATAGTCCATCTTGGGGAAGGCAATGAACATTGTCCATCTTGGGGAAGGCAATGAACATAGTCCATCTTGGGGAAGGCAATGAACATTGTCCATCTTGGGGAAGGCAATGAACATAGTCCATCTTGGGGAAGGCAATGAACATTGTCCATCTTGGGGAAGGCAATGAACATAGTCCATCTTGGGGAAGGCAATGAACATTGTCCATCTTGGGGAAGGCAATGAACATAGTCCATCTTGGGGAAGGCAATGAACATTGTCCATCTTGGGGAAGGCAATGAACATAGTCCATCTTGGGGAAGGCAATGAACATTGTCCATCTTGGGGAAGGCAATGAACATTGTCCATCTTGGGGAAGGCAATGAACATTGTCCATCTTTGGGAAGGCAATGAACATAGTCCATCTTGGGGAAGGCAATGAACATTGTCCATCTTGGGGAAGGCAGTTTAACTAATGTTGAACTTGTTGAACAACCTTTTATGATTCTTCTTTGTCATGATTATGTATGTATGTATGGAAAATGTGAAATAGCAAATAAAATACAAAATTATTGTCCATCACAATTTGTTTCTTCTGATTTTACTGGAGTATTGGCGACACATGCTAGGTATACCATTCTCCCTGAAGTGTACCACATTCTCCCTGCATAAATCAGTCAGTGTACCACATTCTCCCTGCAGTGTACCACTTTCTCCCTGCATGAATCAGTCAGTGTACCAATACTTATCTACAAACATTTTTGGTCCGATTAGCGCAATCGTTAGTGCGCTCGCTTCTCACTAATGCAACCTGGGTTCGATCCACGGACTGGGAAGTATGTGAGATGGTACGGTGGTCGCCAGAACGGACAGGTGGGTTATCTCCGGGTACTCCGGTTCGCAATCGTTGTAAAATAAATAAAGTTTAAACTTTAATCCTAGCACATCAATGGTGCACTAAGGCCTCTATCGTATATTGGAATAAATTCACAAGGTCAACTTTGTAGTTTTTTTGGGAGTTTTTGGGACCTAATTTAACCACACACAAATCCAACGTATGGCTTTCACGGCTGTAAAGTGATCAACAGTATGTATGCGCTGTATATTAATTAAATCTGTCATATTTGCATCATTGAGACATAACTGAAATACTGACATAAACATCATTTCAAATTAACCCATTCAACACTAAGTAACTGACATGGACTGGTCCAGGATATTTTTAGACCAATAAATTGATCAGAAAATTACATTTGGGCTAGTTCATTTATATCAAAATGGGTAATTTTTACTAAACATAGTAAAATTACTAGCAAAAAGTGTAGATCCAGATGATATGCTGGCTCATCTGGATCTACACTTTTTGCTACCCTATTTAGAGATCTGTAGTGTTGAAAGGGTTAACTAATTTGCTGATTACATAATTAGTAGTAATTGATCATGCATATACAGAGGGTGGGGCATTCCTACATTCTGTTAGACGGATGCTGATATGAGAGTTAGTTTGTTCAGTTTCAGAGATACATTCACACCCCCATCCATGTGCTTTCATCACTCTGCAGGTATCACTGCACATGTTTCATATTTCATCTCAGAACAATGCCATGCATTGAAGCTAGTACACGTGTAGCAGTTTAAACACGTTATTTACAAGAAGGAAAGCATTTCACAAAATACCGCATTCGGAAAGTGGACACCTATCCATGCAGAATTATTATTAAAGTCACTATGAGTATTTTTTTCTTGTTTCTTCAAATGGAAAAATAGTTATAATTCATATGCACATAATGCTAGTATTAACTTTTAATAAATCACTATTTATAAATTTATGACTTTGGAAATGAATATCCATAAAGGGAGGTAATTTATAACTAAAACATAGATTTTATAATCCTTTATCAAAATTGGAGTAATATTTTTTTAATATCCTGCAGTGGTCATTATTTTAAATTACACGCTCCATAGAATACCTTGATGTGCACGGCATTCTATATAAGCACAGATAGGGCCTTTAATTCTGAATATGCCCACAAATGTACTGCGTGAGTAAACTGTCTAGTTGTTCCCGTGGTTACAGCGATGCTCTAAGTACGATATTAATGTACACATTCTCTGATATTCACGCATACTATGACCATTGACTGAAAAAATGGGGCCAAATTAACAAAATCTCAAGATATGTTTTCTAAACCCTTAATTGCCCTATGAAGATGTGAAGCATATATCTTCATTCAGTTCTAACACTACATAATTCACAAGATGGTGCACATTGTCACTTAAATCTGTGATGTTTGAAATTCTTGGACAATATTCCATGCTCATATTTTATATAATTAACTACACAATTTGGTACAAGAGAACGTACATACATATATAGCAGAACGTTCCGATCTTTATAACAATTCCTTTACGAAAACAGTGTTGTAATTACCAGGTTTTGATTGCATAAATAATACTAGTTGCTATGGTAACACAATTTACTTTATTTTGGTTGAAACATTCAATGTTATGACATTCAATAAAGATACACTCCACCAACAGAATTTGAAGGGTACTCATAAGTTTTGTTTATTTTGAGTTGTTTTTCTCCTTTATCTCAACATTTCCCCATATTTGGCCCCATTTTACCCGACATATCACATATTATTAGTCTATACAGCATCAGTTTGAACAAATATTTCATTTAAAGACACATTCCTACTCAGACGAGGTTGCAGTTTATATTACACTTTCCAATGAAATCTAGAAATCTATCAGTGAAATAAAATGTGTTATTGCACTGGTTGAACACGGTGGAATAACACATTTGATTTCTCACTGCTTTGCATGTGTGGTACCGAGCCACTGCATGATGTCAACGTGAACGTTTTCGGACTCAAGCTGTCTTGACGTCAACACGACATTCTAGTGCCATTTAGCGCACGGTTGCATTCGTTTTCCATCATGAAAACATTTTTCAGCCTAAAATAAAAAGACTAGCTATTTATTTAAGTAAATGATCAAATAATATTTCACTGATGAACATAGAAAGCTATTATTAGCATTCATAGTTAGCGCCACTCATAATGCTTTCAATGTTCATTCGGTGAAATATAATTTGATCATTCACTAAAACAAACAAATATCCTCTTAGTATACTAGTTCAATTGTACAACAACATGCTAAATTTACTCATATTAATTTATTTTCAACACGGTCACGACCCCCCAAGAATGTCTCGCCATGCGCGATTGATTGACTGTAAGTGTTGGTTTAACGAAATGAAACTGATATGTATGCAAAGTAATAACTTAGATGGTTTTTGTTTTGAGAAATGAGATTGTTTGAGTTTCTTTTACATATAAGTCATTTTTGAAATCAAGTTCAAGGTCACTTTTTCTGGTAGTTGCACATCAACGAGTACTCCCTTTCGGGAAGGGCCGTAACTAATGTTGCTAGAACGTGTGGCCCGACCCGTTTGCTTTTCTATAATTTGTCATGTTTGTATTCACATGTATATATGTAAAAAAACTAATCGAGCAATAAAATATGATTAAACTAAACATCGACGAGTACTCCATCATTGGTAGGAGATTCTGGTAGTTGTACATAGATGAGTACTCCATCATTGGTAGGAGATTCTGGTAGTTGTACATTGATGAGTACTCCATCATTGGTAGGAGATTCTGGTAGTTGTACATAGATGAGTACTCCATCATTGGTAGGAGATTCTGGTAGTTGTACATTGATGAGTACTCCATCATTGGTAGGAGATTCTGGTAGTTGTACATAGATGAGTACTCCATCATTGGTAGGAGATTCTGGTAGTTGTACATTGATGAGTACTCCATCATTGGTAGGAGATTCTGGTAGTTGTACATAGACGAGTACTCCATCATTGGTAGGAGATTCGGTAAACACCAATTTAAATTACATTAATCTGTTAACGTTCTGAATGAAGTGGAAGGAATGTGCAAACACCATAGATCTAGATTAGGATATATGATGCTTGCTAATCAGCTAAGTGCTTTAGCTCCACTATCTGAATAGCAAACAGCAGAGAGCCAGATCAGATGGCATGTCCGGTGCACGTTCTGTGCCATCTGATCTGGCTCTATGTTCTAACTTCTGTTGAGATTGGCACTGAAGGGTTAAATGTCTGTCTAAAATGATGCTGTACAAACTACATTGTCTACATTAAGTGCTAATCAAGGATCATTCATTGAAGCTTTACATGCTTATGTTTAAGAGATACAGAATAATTGTCTGATAGAAACAACGAAATCACAGTTAGGCAAAAATACATTTTAGAAAACCAATCAGATCATTTGTTACATTATTGGAGGTTCATCAGTTTCATCCAATCAAAACGATTGTTACATCTACATTCTACTTTCATGCCATACACTAACTCACTTTTCTTTTTCTTTCCCTTTCTTTTCCTACCTATTATTTTCATTAAGAAGTGCAATTTTACGATAAATATATATTTTATCATTTGTATTTATTATAAATTAAAATACTTCATGATTCTATTAATCTCATGTTCAATGATTTTATAAATAGCTAACTTGAAAAATTAACAACCTTTGAAAGCTAAATGATAACTGATAAATACATTTTTAAAAAATTGCATAAAAACATTTTACATTCTTTTATCCTTATCGTCAATATTTACGGTTTATTGGGAATGTTCTAATATTTAGCCAATTTAAAATTCCAAATGTGTATTGTTCAATAGTTACCATGGAAACAGAAGTAAATATTTACCATCGGGGGAGCTGTAGTCGCCCTCATCCTCGACAATTTCTGCATAATCTGATATTCCTACAAAATTATACATGTATATACTTGAAGTTTGTGTTTATTACTGGGCCGTACGGCCGGTAGTATGACAGTATTATGGATTGCCCGAGACTTACTTTAACTCATCAAGCTATTGTTCAATAGGTGCCACAATACCCAGGGTTTGAAATATCGAAAAATATCTATCCACTATTTCTTTTTATCTATCTGATTTGTTTTTGGGGTAAAATAATTGCACAGCTTAGGTCAGATGGAACCCCCCCCCCCCAGCTATTATTGGTGGATGAAGGACCTTGGGTGTCCGTCCAACCAATCTTTCAGGCACGGATTGAAACACAGGTAGAACCACAGACCTTCTGCAAGCCAGCTGGATAGCTTTCTTCACACGACAGAATTTCATACCCCAGTGGGAATCGAACCTACAGCAGAGAGGGGCAAGTAATTTAACGTAAAAGACAATACTGCTCGGCCACAGAGAGTCCCGTTTGATCTATCTTGCAAATTAATAGAGTACGTTAATAATTATAATAAAAATATTCAAATTTGTCCCAACGTAACCCGCCATGATGAGTGGACGAGTGGAACTTTCAATCCCTGAAAATGTCGCAATAATGTGGCATATCCCACATGAACCTCAATGGAAATGACACCATAGTACCGGACACGTATATACCAGCTTCTGTGATACAAACATCCCTCTCTTTAATTAGTTCACAATAGTTTACTTTCAGCGATAACGTTCTTGTTTTCGAAACTTCCAAAATTTGAAGATTCACAAGAGATATTAAATACATTTTTGTCAAGATTAAAGGTGTGCAGTAACTGCTTGCACAGAAAATACAAAGTACATATAACTGTGTGAAATACTATAACAATAACAAGAAGCCATTACAATGATTCAGCCAGTAAATCCACAACCCATTAACACAATATAGGGGGTAAGTAAATATATGTGAAAACAAATTTCCCAACACCCCTGCTGAAATGGACACACCTTCATACGGATTATAAGGATTACTTCATATTGTATGTTAAGGTTATATGTAAGCCAAAGATAATTTCAATTGCATGCCAAAGTTATTCCATTTGTATGCCAAAGATAATTTCATTTGTATGCCAAAGTTAATTTCATTTGTATGCCAAAGATAATTTCATTCGTATGCCAAAGATAATTTCATGCGTATGCCAAAGATAATTTCATTCGTATGCCAAAGTTAATTTCATTTGTATGCCAAAGATAATTTCATTCGTATGCCAAAGTTAATTTCATTTGTATGCCAAAGATAATTTCATTCGTATGCCAAAGATAATTTCATTCGTATGCCAAAGTTAATTTCATTTGTATGCCAAAGATAATTTCATTCGTATGCCAAAGTTAATTTCATTTGTATGCCAAAGATAATTTCATTCGTATGCCAAAGTTAATTTCATTTGTATGCCAAAGATAATTTCATTCGTATGCCAAAGATAATTTCATTCGTATGCCAAAGTTAATTTCATTTGTATGCCAAAGATAATTTCATTCGTATGCCAAAGTTAATTTCATTTGTATGCCAAAGATAATTTCATTCGTATGCCAAAGATAATTTCATTCGTATGCCAAGATAATTTCATCAGAGACTTCTATTCTAAAGTAGGTGACTTGGCACACATATATTAAACATTTATTCAGTGGCTAGTTCTATATATGCACAAGAGTTCTCCAGTAAAACGGACAACTGTAACTAAATATAATTATATCATAAACTTTCTTCAATGACAACTCAGAGAAATTCTTCAGTGAACAAAACAAAAAGAAGACTTCTGGTTACATAATTCCAATGACTTCTTTAGTGGAACAAAAACCCCAAACGAATAGTGCAATGGCAGCAACAATCATATATATACCAAATATTTCATTGGTGAAAGCAGACAAAGTTCATAGTCAACACATGTACACATGTCAAGAAATTGCAGAATAGTGTTTCAAATATGAGAAGAAAATGTCATGCTGAATCTTGAAACAACCAAGAGGAATTCCTGGAACTTGTAGCAACCACAGTGCTAATTTACGCAGTTATATGCTTGAATATCCCCAATAGTTTGTGTGAAACAATTCCCCCAAAACATAGAGAGGAAATCCCAATTCCAAAGGTATGAAAAGTAATTTCACACGCCAGGTTCGCACGGTAGACAACAGTCCTAAGCCTATATCTTATAATATACCATGCTGAAAATTCCGGATTGAGGACAAAGCCACATGATTCTGGGTAGTTCATCAGGCAGTATAAATCATTTCCCTAGAATCTGAGATCCGTAACGGAATTAGAAAGGAAAGCAATACAGGGTTACAAACAGATCATTGTATGTACCTCTAAGCTATAGTACAGACTTGCACAGTTCTACCACTAAACCCCTCATTGCATGTACCTCCAGGCTATAGTACAGACTTGCACAGTTCTACCACTAAACCCCTCATTGTATGTACCTCTAGGCTATAGTACAGACTTGCACAGTTCTTCCACTAAACCCCTCATTGTATGTACCTCCAGGCTATAGTACAGACTTGCACAGTTCTACCACTAAACCCCTCATTGCATGTACCTCCAGGTTATAGTACAGACTTGCACAGTTCTACCACTAAACCCCTCATTGCATGTACCTCCAGGTTATAGTACAGACTGGCACAGTTCTACCACTAAACCCCTCATTGTATGTACCTCCAGGTTATAGTACAGACTGGCACAGTTCTACCACTAAACCCCTCATTGTATGTACCTCCAGGCTATAGTACAGACTTGCACAGTTCTACCACTAAACCCCTCATTGTATGTACCTCCAGGCTATAGTACAGACTTGCACAGTTCTACCACTAAACCCCTCAAGATTCAACGTTGAAATGATATGAATGAAGTTAGTTGATGAGAGGAACACTCCACAACATTGTGAATGCACGACGAGTGCACGGAACTGTACACAATAATGCAGGGGTACAATATCAGTAAGCCGAGTACCATGTGCACACTTACTTTCATTGGGACCACAATAATGCAGGGGTACAATATCAGTAAGCCGAGTACCATGTGCACACTTACTTTCATTGGGACCACAATAATGCAGGGGTACAATATCAGTAAGCCGAGTACCATGTGCACACTTACTTTCATTGGGACCACAATAATGCAGGGGTACAATATCAGTAAGCCGAGTACCATGTGCAGACACTTACTTTCATTGGGACTGAGCGGCTCCTCCAACCTGTTACTGCCTTCCTTCTTGGTGGAACTGAAATAAATAATAGTAATTGTTTTACAATTTGCATGCAATCGCTCGTTTGTCTTGGGTTTTATGGCCCTTTGATATTATTATGGTTATATAGAGCCACCTCGGAGACGGATACAGATAACGAGTAAACTCCGAGCGATACCCTACTATATTACAGTACATGTTTCACAGAATTTGTTCTTTTCTTCTTAGATAACTCAGTCGCCTAAATGCATTTATGCGTTAGTGACTTTAAATAAACTTATTAGTCAGTCAGAATTTGTTCTGCAATTGAGCTACGGTAAAGTTCTATAAACTACTACTCTGAGACAACATAATTTCATTGCATGCATAAATTATAACAAATTAGTCAGCAGAAGTGGGAAATGTAAACATTCCGTCATGATGGCTATGCACAAAATATTTACCAAACCCAGCTATGTCAGCGGACAGAGTTCAATCCGAGACGAAGGTAATTTGTCAAAGTTTAATATTACAGATGTTTACAAATTACTTGATTCAGTGCAGCGACCGATTGTTTTTAATCAAGGCCCTGCAACTTCACGTATCGGTAACAAAATCTCAATAGCACAAGAACACCAAAATAACCCCCGAAATAACCCCTAGCAAGGAAAACGTGGGTTTGTTGATTCGTGGATTACTGAGTTTCCATGGATGCAATCAGACGATCCTGATCAAGTTACAATGTGGCATATGCACACAGTACCCGCAATTAGCAGACAAAATGTCCAGTTTATAATATGTATGTCGGCAAGGAAGTTGAAAGGCGAGACACATTAACCCATTCAACACCAAGTAACTGACATGGACTGGTCCATGATATTTTTAGACCAATAAATTAATAACAAAATTACATTTGGATCAGTTCATTTATCAAAATGGGTAATTTTTTTTCTAAAAATAGTTATATTACTTGAAAAAAGTGCAGATCCTGATGAGACGGCTCGTCACGAGCCGGCTCATCTGGATCTACACTTTTTTGTAAGCCAATTTAGAGGTCTGTGGTGTTGAAAGGGTTAATAGCACATCAAATATATATCTGCCAAGCATGTTATGTGTATGTTAGAACCTGCATGAAAGGGCAAGTCGACTGGAAGCTTGGTGACAAGTAGCATTCAGTGACGGACAAGTCAATGTTGGCTGTCTACTTGTCCATGGATTGTGTGTGACAATGGATTGTGTGTGACAATGATTGTGTGTGACAATGGATTGTGTGTGACAATGATTGTGGTACATTCATAGAATGAAACCCATGTCTACATTTTCTTACCTGAGCTTGGGTGATGGAGGAACTGTTTCTTCTGAAATTATAACAATTATAACATTATAACATTATAACACAACAACGGTCTTTGTACTGCAGCTTTATTCCCTCATTCATTATTATAATTATGTTTTTCAATACAAGGATATAACTAAAATTATCTGTCTTTGTGTAAACAGTCAATTGCTCTAATGTATTTTTTCAACTAACCAATCAGAAACTGTTGTGTATTGCTCTAATGTATTTTTTCAACTAACCAATCAGAAACTGTTAGCCAATGCTCCAGTTCTTATCTTTGATGGAACAAAAGTGTTTAAGATTTTGTTTTGAAACGTAATCCAACAGAAATAATTCATAACAGTAAGCTAATATTCTATTCCTCCTATCATCTGATAAACCAGAAGTTTTAGAGAGGAAAGATTACAGAATATTCATGAAGTTAAACATACCACCGGTGAACATATGATGTCATATACGTCATGAAAGGTTTATTAGGCACTGACTAATAAAGTAAAGTTGATTAGGCAGACAGTTTTTGACCATTATTACGCATGAAGGTAGGAAAAAGTCATATACATGAACGTGTCAAAGTACATTTTATAAAACCATTAAAAATCAATCGCTATATTCTATAAAAAATATTGTCCAAACTGGGAAGTGGATGTTATTTGTTTTTTCTTAGAAATATTAGTGTCAAACGAAACAAAAGTATGTTTTTATCATTTTTTGGTATTCATTTCAATTGAAGGTGTGTTGTCAAAAAGTAGGGGCTGGCGGGGACAAGAATCAGAAACTGGTGGGTACAAGAATCAAGAAATCAATTTATAATGGCCCTAGATGAAATCACACAGTTTTGTTAAATCTCTGTCAGAAAATGCAAAAGCAACATTTGTTGGTGTAGGGCGAAGCCGTTCCATCCACCTTCTTAATCTATTATGCACTACAAAGATTTCCTTCTTAATCTATTATGCACTACGAAGATTTCCTGCTTAATATATTATGCACTACAAAGATTTCCTTCTTAATCTATTATGCAACATGAAGATTTCCTTCTTAATATATTATGCACTACGAAGATTTCCTTCTTAATCTATTATGCACTACGAAGATTTCCTGCTTAATATATTATGCACTACAAAGATTTCCTTCTTAATATATTATGCACTACAAAGATTTCCTTCTTAATCTATTATGCAACATGAAGATTTCCTTCTTAATATATTATGCACTACAAAGATTTCCTTCTTAATCTATTATGCGCTACAAAGATTTCCTTCTTAATCTATTATGCACTACAAAGATTTCCTTCTTAATCTATTATGCACTACGAAGATTTCCTGCTTAATATATTATGCACTACAAAGATTTCCTTCTTAATCTATTATGCACTACGAAGATTTCCTTCTTAATCTATTATGCACTACGAAGAATTCCTTCTTAATCTATTATGCACTACGAAGAATTCCTTGCCAAACCAGCAAAATGTTATTTCTCTTTAACACTTTACCCCACACAAACGCCACACAATGCTCAACATATAGCTTCCCACATATACCCACTGTTACATGCAGTTATAAACTGCAGAAAAATATTTATTCGAGAGTATTTATATTTCGCTAATTTTTGTGATCTAAGTTGATAGCGAATTCATGATTCTCGTGAATAATACTACAGTCAAACTCTGTGATTCCCTTGGTTGGCTGCTTAAGACAGGTTTGACTGTATGTCCGAAATTTGAGTTATATCCAACATAGATATTGATTACTGAGTATGCCTGTTGCTCATCAGCAGTATGGAGATAAAGTGAGTAATTTACCTCACCTGTTGTGGAGTAAAGGGTTAAAGTTGCATCCATGTAAATCTTAAACCTAGATATACAATAGTTACAAAAATGAATATTTAGAGGTTATTAAACCGTGGAGGTGGGCCATTTGTGGATATTGGCGCACCCTATGGAGATATTGGCCCTCGGATAGGTGCGCCAATATCCACAAATGGCCCACTGCAGCCGTTTAATAACTTCTTTATTGCATATATAGCCGTATGTTTCTTCTGCTGTTATTTGCTTATTTCGCTCAGCCATTTTACCGTCAAGAGACAACAATCTGTCAGACAACGACTTTAGTGTTGCTTCGGCGGCCATATTTACACAATGTAGTTACTATGTTGTTGCTACCTGTGACACGTGCTCGTGATTCGTTCTCGGCGCGTGCCGGGCCAATATCGAATATTGGCCAGGCACATGCGGACCAATATCCAATATTGGCCCGGCAGAGCCGAAAATCGAAATATATTGCCCACGTCGACCAGATATTTTGCTTTTCTACCATTAAATTTGTTGCTATTTATAGTAACGTATGTAATAATCACCTCTACTACACATATACATGTACAAACAGATTACTAGCTAACAAATATCACTGAAATATGAACATATTATTAAAGAACATAACATGAAAATGCTAGATCCAATTTGTTAGTGCTATAACTGAGGGGGTTATCACTGGGTGTGGTTCGGACATCAAAATATAGAAGGTCATTCGGTGAAACAGAGTGCATAAATACATCCTTAAACAATGTACAAACACAAAACTAACTAAACACATGACACTTCCTGCTGCTACAATCACATGGTTATAATATTCATTTCTTGTCTCGAACATTTTCATTGGTTGCCAGCTAGAGTTCAACTCTCAAATTCAACCAATCAAAGTCCTTGAGAAACAAGCTGTAGAATTGTATAACCATGTCCACTGAATATTCCTCTCTACCAACTATGGATGTTGTCATAGAACCCTTGCCCTGGTTCTAACTAGACAGGGGCCATGTTGGGGCGATTTCTGAGAAGTAGTCTCCTAAAATGGAGAAACTTAACCCTCTTTTGAACTTAGGGAGAAGTGTTTCCCAATAAAGTGTACGATATAGAACATTCTGATTTTGGCCATTAATTTGGCATAAATCTGAAATAATACTTCCTGTGTCCAATGATTCAACTACATACATGCTAACATTGCCAAATATGAACAAAGTAATATAGCTAGTGCAAGTCAGGTATTGTGAATGGTTTGGATGGGGCGGTTCAGGGAGTGTAAGTGTGCGCTGAGGGAAGGGAGTGCTGGTGGGTGCTGGCGGAAGTGTGCTGGTTAGTATCGGGGTCAGTGGGTGAGTGGGGAGAGTGCAAGGAGGAGGGATTCCATGGTATCTATTGTTTTACAAACTTTGCTGTATTTGCTATATAATTACGAATAATCTATGCACAAGAATAATCTATGCACAATCAGGTACATGGGGCAACATATTCTCCCATACGCTACATGTCATTTGACAGGTATTTGAATCGTTGGACATCAGAAAGGTTCAACAGCCTCCAACTTCCATCATTGGTAGAGAAGCATTCCAGAAATCAAGTGCAGTAACTCCAAGTGACGAAAAAAAGGGAGAGCATGCACAAGAGTGTCAACAAAGAGTTGTCTTTCATAATTTCAAAATGTGCCAATGGGGGGTGAACATGCACTCGTAACAAACCTTTGGGTGTCGCATCTCTCAGCTCAATAATGGGGGATTTTGCATTGCCAGAAACTTTAGAGGAAAAATCATAAATATCAGGATTAGAGAAAATATTCAATTCAATGGCAATGTTATATCGGCATTGCAAGCTAGTAAGAATTATACAGACAGATCTGTAGTCCAGTGGTAACACGCTGGACTGGTAATCCAGGGATCGCAGGTTCAATCCACCGTCTGACCCTAATAAAATTAACAGTCTTTCAGATGGGACGTTAAACCAAGGTCTCGTGTCGGTGCTTTACATCGTGCACGTAAAAGAACCAGAGGAGACTCTGGCATGGGTCTCTGTCTGTATCATGCACTATCCTCCAACTTCTAAAATGACTAATCTCTTCAGGAGGCGTCGCTCATAATATGGGCAGCCGGTAGCGACGATAAATAAACGTAAAACACACAAGTAAGAATTATGGCAATGTTGAATAGCTTTAAGTTATATATAATATATATTGCACTGAAATTAAGAAATAATAAAATGAACCATTCTGAATTATGAAATGCAATATATAGCTTGTATCAGAGATAAGGGAAGTACAACCTTTGACCTGAAATCTATCTGATGACCTGTCTGAATCTGTATATTTCAGATTGGATTATATCATAAATATTGAATGTATTTATACCTAACTGTACATTAACTAGATACACATTCTAAGCAGATGTTAGGTTAATGCTCATATACAATCTAATCAATATCAGTTATTCTAACAGTGCATGTAATGAGAGACATCAGTTACTGCCCCTGAATACTCCTTAAAAGTAGATAGGTTGTATTAAGTGTTTTCCTCTGTTTTTATCGTTGTTTCCCTTTGCACAACATGCTAGCAATTTTATTCCACTTTCGCTTCTTATAATTATTAAATTACTATATCTTGACAGATCTCCAACAGTATATTATATACCATGGGTACTTACTTGTTAAACAATGTTATCAATTAATTAACCCATTTCATTCTGGATACCGTTCAAACAGTATTTGCAAAGAACATAGAGCCAGATCAGCTGCCACAGAACGTGCCGTCTGATCAGGCTCTATGCTGTTTGCTATTCAGGTGATCTTGCTAAGACACTTGGCTATGTAGCAAACAACATAGATCCTGATCAGCACGCAGCGTTACGCTGCGGCTGATCTGGATCTATGTTGTTGCAAAAGCCTTTAAATGTATCCAGAATGAAATGGGTTAACACAATTTTGATAACATCACATTTATCATACCGCAACATCTGGTTAGGGAACAGCAATAAAAACAAAGGATTCCAACTAAAAGGACTTATTTACATTATGGGATAAATCAGACTTTACCTCTACCAAGGGAGGTAATAGAAAATTAGCGATGTCTCTCATTTATAGTTACAGTGTTTATGACATTATTAGAAAAGTTCCCCATCTAAGAGAGAACGACTGTTTTCTATTATGAATGTATAAGCTAGAGCAAGCAAGGGTTATAGTTTAAACATTATTTATTTGTTCTGTTACATATATATACATATACAACTATCATAAATTACTTGTACAGAATGCATGCTGCCAGGTTGTGTAAAGGACAATTCTCAGTTCAACATAACCCGTCCTCTACCTTACTTGTACAGAATGCATGCTGCCAGGTTGTATAAAGGACAATTCTCAGTTCAACATAACCCGTCCTCTACCTTACTTGTACAGAATGCATGCTGCCAGGTTGTGTAAAGGACAATTCTCAGTTCAACATAACCCGTCCTCTACCTTACTTGTACAGAATGCATGCTGCCAGGTTGTGTAAAGGACAATTCTCAGTTCAACATAACCCGTCCTCTACCTTACTTGTACAGAATGCATGCTGCCAGGTTGTATAAAGGACAATTCTCAGTTCAACATAACCCGTCCTCTACATTACTTGTACAGAATGCATGCTGCCAGGTTGTTATTATGTTATATTTCGGGTTTTACGACTGCATCAGCACCATTTTGGGCTATATCGCCGGCGGGTAGTTTACCTAACAACACCTTTCCTGGGCAGGCTCCAGCGGTTAACCAGTACTTGGGTGCACCAACCTCCGTAAGAAACTGCCAACTTTTTCATATAAATGAGACACGGTCTGAGCGGGGCTCGAACCCGTGACCATCAGAGATGATAGGTTAAAGTGGTATACAAGTCAGCGACCTTAACCACTCGACCACAGAGGCGGTCAATATATATGTAATTAAACAAGTTGCTTTTAATACACGTTAAATTAAATAGTTTTGTGTTGATAAAATGAGTATAGTTTGATTTTATATCAAATCATGTGACTTGTTTAATCCAAGATGGCCACCTCCATAATCTTCCATTTGAGATAATCAACATATCATAACACAGGCACCAGACACAATTTTTTATTTTATTTTTGGCCTATGGTCATATAGTAAGTAATATATAATAAAGGCAACCAACGAAATTGAAACATGCATGCAGAAACATCGACGAGAAACTAGGTAAAAACGACCAGATCACTGATTTGCCCTCGTGGTCCCGACCGGAAGACCTTATTCTATCAACAAATACTTTTTATTTCATGGAGATCGGTCAAATAACACCAGAATGGCACATTGTTTCATCGTGAACAGCAGGGCATGAAATGTTGTCGTTTTGGCTGGACGTTCGGTTTTTGATTTGGCGGAATGTTTTCTCGACGTTTTACCCAGTGTAATACTCATAACATCTAAAAATCACTCATACTTCGTTAAATGGAATCTTTCTCTCGCGAATCATGTTGTTTGCAGCCTCGGAGTGCAGATCCAACAGCAATACAGGAATCAAATACAAAACAAAAGTAAAATTCAATAATTGTTCCATTTTGGATAAGATCCGCGGTGAATATACAGCGGCATTTCATTGGCTGCTGTTTATATATGTATTTACATGTTTCATTTTTGACCAATGAGAAAAAAGCATTCATTCACATCGTATGTTGCCAAAAACCGATCGCCCAGCCAAAACGACAACTTTTCGTTTCCTGCTGTTCCCGATGAAACAATGCGCCGTTCAGGTGTTATTTGATCGATCTCGATGAAATAAAAAGTATTTGTTGATAGAAAAAGGTCTTCCGGTCGGGACCACGAGGGCAAATCAGTGATCTGGTCGTTTTTACCTAGTTTCTCGTCAATGTTTCTGCATGCATGTTTCAATTTCGTTGGTTGCCGTTATTATATATTACTTACTATATGACCATAGGCCAAAAATAAAATAAAAATTTGTGCCTGGTGCCTGTGTATCATAACATCTTTATTTGCAGAGCGATTTTCAAAATTCTTTCATGGTATTTTCTGTTATAGTGAACTTTATTTTTCAAGATGGACATGAATCTTGTCGATGGTTTTCCAAGCTTTTCCATTAACTATTAAATGACTATGACAATATTCATATATTCAGCATCATATATATATATATGTGACATCACCATAATGTGTGTTCTATGTGACATCACCATAATGTGTGTTCTATGTGACATCACCATAATGTGTGTTCTATGTGACATCACCATAATGTGTGTTCTATGTGACATCACCATAATGTGTGTTCTATGTGACATCACCATAATGTGTATTCTATGTGACATCACCATAATGTGTGTTCTATGTGACATCACCATAATGTGTGTTCTATGTGACATCACCATAATGTGTGTTCTATGTGACATCACCATAATGTGTGTTCTATGTGACATCATAATAATTATATTCCATGATCATATATATGTGACATCACCATAATGTGTGTGTTCTATGTGACATCATCAAACTCTATATTCTATTTTTAGTTTTTAATATTTACCATGTCCCGAGGTTATAAAACTTTTCTCCAATCTCAAAACTCAGTCTCAAGCGTCTGATTGGTACAGCTGACAGTAGCACTCAGAATCAACCAATCAGATCATTTGAGCTTGAGTTTGAGATCTGAGAAAAGTTTTATAACCTCGGGGCCATGACCTTCATGTAAAGCTGTGTTTATCGACCGACCAGTCTAGTATCTGCAGATAGTCTGATGTTAATAATAGGACAAATTATAGCTAACTTTATTAATGCAGGCTTTTCCTATATATCAACCATTCAATTATACGATTAGTTACCTTTTTTGGTCCACAATGATCCTTGTATGTCATGTACTAGCCTACAGTATCCGTCAATCAAGTCGGCCATATCTTCGGCCTCGGCCAGCGAGGCGCACGTGATGGTGAGAGGCTCGGCCGCTCCGGCTATACGCAGCTGCAACACGCCCTTACCGTCGTCCAGACTCAACGTCTGTATGGACTGCACTTGGGAAAAGTCAGCCATGTGAGTAGGCTGAAATGGAGAAGAGGAATTATGTCACAAGATTGTCATTTACTGCCTATTAACAATTGTCCACCTATTATATACTGTTTCTTTGTTGAGCTGACTGTGGTTTCCCATTATGAACATAAAAAAATATGGGAGTTCTTGTATTGTTCTTTTACAGCAAATCAACACGGTACAAAATATTTTTGAACAAAACAAAATCTCAGGTTATAAAACTTTTCTCCAAAATATATATATTTTTTAATGTTGAGGCCCCTTTCGGGGGTTAACGGGTAACCCAGTTTTTTTCCCTATACATACATACAAAGCAATGTAGTTAATTAAATAATGACATTTTATATTATTAATATCAAAAAGCTTATATAAATATTGCATTACATGTATATACGAAACTGGTTTGTGGAGTGTTTTCCCCAGTTTGAGAAACAGAAGGAGAGGAAAAAAGAATGTATTCAATGTCTCAAGCCTCTGTTTGGTTGAGTCAGAAGCAAATCTCATCACATCACTCATGGCCTTGAGTTTTCAGAGAAAAGTTTTATAACCTCTGACCCAGAACTTCCCCCCGTACACATGTACGATGCATCATTGTATATAACATGTTGGCAACATAACACACCATAACTGAACAGACAAAGTTCCGTCTCATTGACAATACTGTATACTGTTATTTCACCTGGAACACTTCTAATTCAAAAATATTTAACTGTTTCGTTTATGTATCATTATTAAACACTCCCCCCTCCCCCTACAACCGTGGCATATATATTACCACATTAAAGGCTGCACACATTGTTTTGACCCAAAAACAACAGCAGATGAGTAACTTCAGTTTACCCTTGCCAACTTTTCTATGAATAACCGAACATTGCAATTCTCTTTGGCACTTACCAAGTTCACAAATTATATCATATCAGTATGACATTACATATCAATTAATTTTACATTACACGTAGAACCTCATGGTATTTCGGTGCCGGTGAGTCAACCTTGTATGATGACTTGCCAAGTAGCTTAATGCGTTTTACAATAGCAGCTCATTCCACAATTCCAAGTTCATTAGTAGGACGGGGACTTACTGTTGAGTCAAAGTTTCACAGTAGTGTTATTAATGGTTTATGAGAAATGATGGCCTGGAGGTTATAAAACCTTTCTCCAATCTCAAACTCAGTCTCAAGCTTCTCATGGTTCTGCTGAGTGTAAAACTCAGACTCAACCAATTAAATTCCTTGAACCTGAGTTTGAGGTCCGAGAAAAGTTTTATAACATCTGACACTGTTAAAAGCGTACCATTTATTTTGCCAAATGTCAAGTTGAAAATAACTGTTGGGTGGGGCTTGTTTGGGATTGTTCTCTTTATTTCTTATAATCTTTTGAGATTTGAGAATGTTGAGATTTGAGAATATTTAGTTTTGATAAACAGTCAAACCTGTGTTAGTGGTCACCTCCAATAAGCAACAACCTGTGCTAAGCAGCCAGTTTACACATTCCCAATATGTTGTTTTATTATACAGTTCACCTCTACTATGCATCCACATGTGCTAAGCAGCTACCAGTACTTTCTGTGATTCCCTTGGCTGGCTGCTTAAGACAGGTTTGACTGTACAGTGGAACCTCTCTAAACCGGACATCTTCGGGACTGGATCAAAAGTCCGGTTTACAGAGGTTTCCGGTTTTCAGAGGTTTTTTATTGATGTGTTTTCAAAACTGCATATAACCTTTATAAAGTACATATGTCTTTATAGTTTATACTGTATTATTGCAGAAATATTTTGGAAAAACAGTTCTTTAAATATTATTTTGTAAAAGAAATGGTCAAAAGTTGCGAAAATCATAATTATCTTGTGTGACTGGATTATATTGTGCTTTCACAGGTGATCAAACGGTTGCATCAAACAATAAATTACGAGATTCACAAAATCCTTTATTCGTTATCAAACAAGTTTTATAATTGCCTATAGGATAGTAATCTACATGTGATTATAATCCCCCAGTTAGCCGACATATTAACTATACATATGTGCTAATTGCAGTAGTCATCAATCAGCCTGACATCTTATAATCTTGCGCGATTATCACACGTTCATAGATCAAACGCGCAAACGAGATTGGAAAGTGTCAGCAGCGTGTCAATTTATGACGGAATACACAAACAAATTCAACACTTTTTAGTTTATTGATGAAGACCTAAAAGTTGTTCCGGTTTTGGGAGGTGAAATTACATCAAACTGTACCCAAATTATGCAAATTTTTCGTCCGGTTTCCGGAGTTGAGAAGTTGCGGTTTTCAGAGTGATTTTATGTAAGAAATAAAGAAGAAACAATTCGGGACTTTCAAAAAGTCCGGTTTTGGGAGTATTCCGATTTAGAGAGGGTCCGGTTTTGAGAGGTTCCACTGTATTTAGTTTTGAAACTATTGAGATTTGAGAATATTGAAATTGAAAATATTGATATTTGAGAACATTTAGTTTGGAGAACATTTAGTTTGGAGAATATTGAGATTTGAGAATATTGAAATTTGACAATACCGAGATTTGGGAATACTGAGAATTGGAAATATTGAGATTTGAGAATATTGAAATTTGATAATATTGAAATTTGACAATATTGAAATTTGACAATACCGAGATTTGGGAATATTGACTTTTTGAGTTTTGAGAATGGACATGAAAGTCTCTTTATATGTGTTTTGGTCTCCAAATGCACAAGTATGACTTTACTAAGCACTTGTCAGAATTAGCAAACAACCATTTATATAGTTATTGATGAGGTGCGAAAGGCCCGGAGTTCGAGCCCCGCTGGAGCCGTTACGATTGTGTCCTTAGGCAAGGCATTTAAATTCCACATTGCCTATTCTCTCTCCCTCGTGGCGATGGATTCCATCAGGAATGAAGTCTCGAGAGTGAAAGTTGTAAGAACTTGTTTCGCAATCGAGCTAAACTAAATTCGCATAATCTAAAGGGGAGTAATTTACATAGAACAATTTCTCCAAAACCTACACAGTTTAGGCAGATTCTCACAATTTTACACAAAAATGGAAACAGGAGATGCTAACCATAATTTCTAATCATCCACATATCTAAACAAGCTTCCAAAAAGTGTAGATCCAGATGAGCCTGCTCGGTCTCATCAGGATCTGCACTTTTTGCCATAATATTACTATTTTTAGACAAAATTACAATGAACTGGTCAAAATGTAATTTTCTTACTAATTTATTGGTCTAAAAATATCCTGCACAAGTCCATGTCAGTTACTTGGTGTTGAATGGGCTAAGAACAGATAAATATTGGCTGTTTACGCAAGATATAAATCTGAATCAGCCGATACAATGAGCGATGGAATCAGATAAATCTTGCATATATCAAACAGAGAAAATATGAATATCTTTTATATCAGATAGAGAAAAACGTGATATCAAGGAAGAAAAAACACAAGAAAAAACGCGGTTAATATCTTCTTATCTTTGTATCTCTACTGACTGACAACACATGTCACAGCAGTAGTATTTGAAGGCATTTTTCATCTTTGATCATTTACAGCCAGGAGTTTTATCTACACTAGACCTGTGTTATGCTTCATATCACATGAATAAGACTGGTTACCAATCTCCCATAGATCATAATTAATCATCATTTATAGCACAAACAACAGTCCAGGAAAATCAATAAGTTTTGCTTTGTTTATTTATTTATTTTTAGCTAATAGCATTCATTAACAGTTAGCCATTATAGCGACTTTCCAACTTAAAGTGGTGGAGGAAGGCGCCAGGTGCCAATCAGAGCTTTGCTTTTGGCACAAGCTTGACACCAGGGTAAGACCACCAACCTTCCACAAGCCAACTCGATAGCTTCAGCACACCCATAGTGGAATTCCAACCAATAATAGCCAATGGTACGTGATTTGGAGCTAATACCCCAAACACTTTGTCATGGAAGGAGGCCCTTGTTTTGCTTTCTTGAACTTCCATATCAAACTACAAGGCTTGAACTAGCAGGCGAATTGGCAGTATTAGTCTAATAGATGTTTCATGTAGAATATTTAGAGTATACCCTTGACTTTTTTTTAACCATGATTTACCAACAAAATTTTTTTTATCTACAATGTTACTACATACTGGTCCAATACTTACCGTGGAAGCCTTCTCCGTGAGGTAGCTGATGTCGACACAACCAAGAGATCTACAATGTTACTACATACTGGTCCAATACTTACCGTGGAAGCCTTCTATGTGAGGTAGCTGATGCCGACACAAACAACATATCTACAATGTTACTACGTACTGGTCCAATACATACCGTGGAAGCCTTCTCCGTGAGGTAGCTGATGTCGACACAAACAAGAGATCTACAATGTTACTACGTACTGGTCCACTACTTACCGTGGAAGCCTTCTCCGTGAGGTAGGTGATGTCGACACAAACAAGAGATCTACAATGTTACTACGTACTGGTCCACTACTTACCGTGGAAGCCTTCTCCGTGAGGTAGGTGATGCCGACAGAAACAACATATCTACAATGTTACTACATACTGGTCCAATACTTACCGTGGAAGCCTTCTCCGTGAGGTAGCTGATGCCGACATCTGGACCTATTACTAACTCCATCGATATACTCCAGCCAGACTGAAATATATAATTATATAAACTTTATATATACATGTATATGATCACAGTATATAAACTTTATATATACATATATATGATCACAGTATATAAACTTTATATATACATGTATATGATCACAGTATATAAACTTTATATATACATATATATGATCACAGTATATAATCTTTATATATACATGTATATGATCACAGTATATAAACTTTATATATACATATATATGATCACAGTATATAAACTTTATATATACACGTATATGATCACAGTATATTTTTGTTTCCTTGCTGGTTTTGATCATCTCCGTGGGCAACCCGATACAACACTCATCTTTGATACAACACAACATGAAAACTGATCAAACCAGCCACAACTCACCTTCGTTATATCTATCCATTTTCATGTTCAGTTGTACAAGCTTAACACAAAAAAGTACAATTTGTTGTATTTGGGCTACATTATAACGGCGATCATGGCTTTTTCAATATATAGACGATATTTGATCGTTTCAGTTTATGATCAAATTACAAAGAATGAACATTGAAAGCATTATTAACACTATTCATCCAATAGTAAATGGTGCCCTGGTACTCGGATATTCATCCAATAGTAAATGGTGCCCTGGTACTCGGATATTCATCCAATAGTAAATGGTGCCCTGGTACTCGGATATTCATCCAATAGTAAATGGTGCCCTGGTACTCGGATATTCATCCAATAGTAAATGGTGCCCTGGTACTCGGATATTCATCCAATAGTAAATGGTGCCCTGGTACTCGGATATTCATCCAATAGTAAATGGTGCCCTGGTACTCGGATATTCATCCAATAGTAAATGGTGCCCTGGTACTCGGATATTCATCCAATAGTAAATGGTGCCCTGGTACTCGGATGAGAAAAACTGTTTTCCAAATTTTGGGATTAAATTAAGATACTTCACCATTTCCAAACAGCAGATGTTCGTTCACTCATTGGAAAGCATGAAGTAATTTTAGCATCACTGAAATGTGACATGGGAAGTAATTTTGCCTCTGGGAACACATGTACAGTATAAAAGTAGTTAACAGGTATGTATTTATTGATATCTTGAGTTAAATAATTAATAACTTGACCTTTATTTATTTATTCATCCCCTGACTTGAATGTATTACTTTCACTACTCGAGGACAACTCTGGGAAACTTGTTACGGAATGGACCAGAAGTGTTTACGCTAATTAACCAATTTGTTTCAATTCCAACAATAACTTTTTGTGTGCATATTTGCTCAAAGTAGCCTGTATTCTGAGACTTAGAGTAGCTCTTTCAGAACGATGATATATTTTATTATATTTACAGACTCTTCGGGGTAAAATATTAAATAAATCGCAAATAATATACACTGCATGGAACACGGCATAGTTATGGCAGGTAACGATTAACAAAAACTGGACTCAATTTGTGGACATATTGACATTATGGAAGTTGCTTACAATGTGACACTAACATTATGGCCATTCAGGATGTTCCATGTTACGGTCAATCAGGACAGTGCATGTTATGGCCATTCAGGATGTTCCATGTTACGGTCAATCAGGACAGTGCATGTTATGGCCAATCAGAACGTTCCATGTTATGGTCAATCAGGACAGTGCATGTTATGGCCAATCAGAACATTCCATGTTACAGTCAATCAGGACAGTGCATGTTATGGCCAATCAGAACATTCCATGTTACAGTCAATCAGGACAGTGCATGTTATGGCCAATCAGAACATTCCATGTTACGGTCAATCAGGACAGTGCATGTTACGGTCAATCAGAATGTTCCATGTTACAGTCAATCAGGACAGTGCATGTTATGGCCAATCAGAACGTTCCATGTTACGGTCAATCAGGACAGTGCATGTTATGGCCAATCAGGATGTTCCATGTTACGGTCAATCAGGACAGTGCATGTTATGGCCAATCAGAACATTCCATGTTACGGTCAATCAGGACAGTGCATGTTATGGCCAATCAGAACGTTCCATGTTACGGTCAATCAGGACAGTGCATGTTATGGCCAATCAGGATGTTCCATGTTACGGTCAATCAGGACGTTCCATGTTACGGTCAATCAGGACAGTGCATGTTACGGTCAATCAGAATGTTCCATGTTACGGTCAATCAGGACGTTCCATGTTACGGTCAATCAGGACAGTGCATGTTATGGCCAATCAGAACGTGCCATGTTACGGTCAATCAGGATGTTCCATGTTACGGTCAATCAGGACAGTGCATGTTATGGCCAATCAGAACGTTCCATGTTACGGTCAATCAGGACAGTGCATGTTATGGCCAATCAGAACGTTCCATGTTACGGTCAATCAGGACAGTGCATGTTATGGCCAATCAGAACGTGCCATGTTACGGTCAATCAGGATGTTCCATGTTACGGTCAATCAGAACGTGCCATGTTACGGTCAATCAGGACAGTGCATGTTACGGTCAATCAGAACGTTCCATGTTACGGTCAATCAGGATGTTCCATGTTACGGTCAATCAAAATGTTCCATGTTACGGTCAATCAGGACAGTGCATGTTATGGCCAATCAGAACGTTCCATGTTACGGTCAATAAACGATTGGGAACAATAAATTTAAAGCTATTTACTGTCAAACACAAGTTAGCGGCCACCTCTATTAACCCTTTCCTTCATAGAAGCACCTCTTGATGCCATTACCAATACGACATATATTGACAATGTAGTAGCCAAACCAATGTTCATAATTAACCCTTTCCCTCATAGAAGCACCTCTTGATGCCATTACCAATACAACATACATTGACAATGTATGTAGTCAAGCCAAAATAGTTTGATCTTTATTAAGCAGCCCCTTGTGCTAAGCAGCCTCTGCACTTGCAGGGATGTGATTGGTCTAAAAATATTGGGTCTGAAAATTGTAATGAATGCTGCTACGGGTCAGGGTCATGGGCTTACCAACGCAATGCGTGTATACAAATTTATCAGTGAAAAACAATGTGTTATTCCACTGATTTCCAGCCACTAAATGTTGAAATGTTGTCAACGTGAACGTTTTCGGACTCAAGCTGTCAGTGACGTCATAAGTTTAAATGTGACGTTCTACCACAATATAGAGCATGGTAGCATCATTTTCTATCATAAAAACAATATTCATCTTTAAAGAAAAACAAAGTTTGTTATTTCTCTCATGAACACAAAAAGCTTGTGGAAGTCATAGCGCGTTCACTTCTGGTGCAAAAGGCCTGGAGTTCGAGCCCTGCTGGAGCCATTACGATCGTGTCCTTAGACAAGGCCTTTAAATTCTTCTCTCTCCCTCGATGAATTCCATCAGGAATGAGGTTTCGAGAGTGATTAATATAAGTTGTAAGAACTTGTTTCACAATCAAGCTAAATTAAATTTGTATAAACTAACCCAGAAAACTATAATCATCACCCATGCCTAGTGCCACTATAAAGTCTGATAGTCATTTTCGAGATTTACAATTTCAAAAATACATCTAACTGGGAAAATTAAAACATTGCAAACTATAGAGAAAATGTAACTGTAAATAGAAGGAATAACACAAGTCTAGTAGAATGTACTGGGGTATGAATTACACCTGGTGTTAGTCATACCTCCATGAATACTACTAGATCGCGTTTCATTCCTGGAATAAGTGGGTGACACGAAACTTGTCAACATGTGGCCTACATGATCTTAATGCCAAAGTTGGAGACCCATCTCATAAATATTGAATCCTACAATGAAATTAAGGCAACGTGTGGCAGACATAGTGGAAATGGGTTATTACACGGCTCATTTTATGAATGTAAGCAAGCAAACAGTCTCGTGTATAATAGAGGAAAATGTGTCCAAAACACAAACGTACAGAAATAAACACAAGAAAATAATAATAATAACCGACAAACAAACTATTTTCTGTAAAAAATAAAGTTCATACCGCAATCAAGCTAAATCCAAATTTTGTGCGAGTTCTAAAATAGAACTGTCCACAAATGTTATGTAAACTTCCTTATAATGTTGACAAGTATCACTGACACATGTACACATAGAGGGCATACATATATATATATCGAAGTTCTGCAACCTTCCCACTACTTAGTATAGTTCCCTGGAACCACAAACCCAGTTTATCCACAAGTCTGTATATATCTATTTTGAACTTATCTCTATCATAAACATTGACCATAACTCCATATGGATCCCAAGAGTTATTTACTATTGATATCACTGTATCTACAACCACCTGACTTTAGCTTAACATGAGTCGATGATCTTCTATTTGTTATCACTGAACCAGCAATAGCAACCACTACCCTCCATAATTTATGAGTCTATTTATCCAGAACCAAAGAAATTTCAGCATCCACAAAATTACCCATACAAGAAAATCATGGAATATGATCTTCACAGTGCAAGAACATCAAACATTCAATACTACACATGTTTATTTCCATGCCATCTTTAATACTGTCAAGAAACTTGAGACTTTGGGAAGATAATTTAGCCCAGGTAAAGCCTATGGCCTTATCAGTAAAGAGGAATCAAGAAACCTCTATTTCATAGAAACAGGAGTGTCTCCATGCTGAGAGAATTCAATTATTCCTGGCACTCCAGTAGCAATATACATCTAATACAGAGTGCTATCAAACAAATACTGATGCCATTGATTAAAAGATAGAGTTGTTACATAACTAACCAGAACAAGAACTTTGTCCAACTGTCATTACTGAGAACCATGATTTATACAAACCTCATACCTCACAGATTAGGCATGAAACCTTCCTAACATCATGTGAAATGATAGCAGATGTATTAGATTAGATCACTAAGCATAGAAATAAATGCAGTGCAGTCAGTAATGAATCAAATTTTGACATTAAGTACCGAAAACTGAAAACAACAAAGATAAATTCAGATTTCTAACACAGAGAAACAACAATTCTTTCAACTACTCTCCAACAACTGACACTCTCCAAGAGGTTAATCAACTTGCATGAGTCATGGCTAGTTGTTGCCCATTGTGCGTTGTGTGCATGCTGTGTTTGGAGTCTATGGTTGAATCATGGTTAGTTGTTGCCCATTGTGCATTGTGTGCATGCTGTGCTTGGAGTCTATGGTTGAATCATGGCTAGTTGTTGTCCATTGTGTGTATGCTGTGCTTGGAGTCTATGGTTGAATCATGGCTAGTTGTTGTCCATTGTGTGTATGCTGTGCTTGGAGTATATGGTTGAATCATGGCTAGTTGTTGCCCATTGTGTGTATGCTGTGCTTGGAGTCTATGGTTGAAGCATGGCTAGTTGTTGCCCATTGTGCATTGTGTGCATGCTGTGTTTGGAGTCTATGGTTGAATCATGGCTAGTTGTTGCCCATTGTGTGTATGCTGTGTTTGGAGTCTATGGTTGAATCATGGCTAGTTGTTGCCCATTGTGTGCATGCTGTGTTTGGAGTCTATGGTTGAATCATGGCTAGTTGTTGCCCATTGTGTGCATGCTGTGTTTGGAGTCTATGGTTGAATCATGGCTAGTTGTTGCCCATTGTGTGTATGCTGTGCTTGGAGTCTATGGTTGAATCATGGTTAGTTGTTGTCCATTGTGTGTATGCTGTGTTTGAAGTCTATGGTTTATGTTTAGTCATGGCTAGTTGTTGTCCATTGTGTGTATGCTGTGTTTGAAGTCTATGGTTGAATCATGGCTAGTTGTTGCCCATTGTGTGTATGCTGTGTTTGAAGTATATGGTTTAGTCATGGCTAGTTGTTGTCCATTGTGTGTATGCTGTGCTTGGAGTCTATGGTTGAATCATGGCTAGTTGTTGTCCATTGTGTGTATGCTGTGTTTGAAGTATATGGTTTAGTCATGGCTAGTTGTTGTCCATTGTGTGTATGCTGTGCTTGGAGTCTATGGTTGAGTCATGGCTAGTTGTTGTCCATTGTGTGTATGCTGTGCTTGGAGTCTATGGTTGAATCATGGCTAGTTGTTGTCCATTGTGTGTATGCTGTGTTTGAAGTATATGGTTGAGTCATGGCTAGTTGTTGTCCATTGTGTGTATGCTGTGCTTGGAGTCTATGGTTGAATCATGGCTAGTTGTTGCCCATTGTGTGTATGCTGTGCTTGGAGTCTATGGTTGAATCATGGCTAGTTGTTGCCCATTGTGTGTATGCTGTGCTTGGAGTCTATGGTTGAGTCATGGCTAGTTGTTGCCCATTGTGTGTATGCTGTGTTTGAAGTATATGGTTGAGTCATGGCTAGTTGTTGTCCATTGTGTGTATGCTGTGCTTGGAGTCTATGGTTGAATCATGGCTAGTTGTTGTCCATTGTGTGTATGCTGTGTTTGAAGTATATGGTTGAGTCATGGCTAGTTGTTGCCCATTGTGTGTATGCTGTGTTTGAAGTATATGGTTGAGTCATGGCTAGTTGTTGCCCATTGTGTGTATGCTGTGCTTGGAGTCTATGGTTGAGTCATGGCTAGTTGTTGCCCATTGTGTGTATGCTGTGTTTGAAGTATATGGTTGAGTCATGGCTAGTTGTTGCCCATTGTGTGTATGCTGTGCTTGGAGTCTATGGTTGAGTCATGGCTAGTTGTTGCCCATTGTGTGTATGCTGTGTTTGAAGTATATGGTTGAGTCATGGCTAGTTGTTGCCCATTGTGTGTATGCTGTGTTTGAAGTATATGGTTGAGTCATGGCTAGTTGTTGCCCATTGTGTGTATGCTGTGCTTGGAGTCTATGGTTGAGTCATGGCTAGTTGTTGCCCATTGTGTGTATGCTGTGTTTGGAGTCTATGGTTGAATCATGGCTAGTTGTTGTCCATTGTGTGTATGCTGTGTTTGGAGTCTATGGTTGAATCATGGCTAGTTGTTGTCCATTGTGTGTATGCTGTGCTTGGAGTCTATGGTTGAGTCATGGCTAGTTGTTGCCCATTGTGTGTATGCTGTGCTTGGAGTCTATGGTTGAATCATGGCTAGTTGTTGCCCATTGTGTGTATGCTGTGTTTGGAGTCTATGGTTGAATCATGGCTAGTTGTTGTCCATTGTGTGTATGCTGTGCTTGGAGTCTATGGTTGAGTCATGGCTAGTTGTTGCCCATTGTGTGTATGCTGTGCTTGGAGTCTATGGTTGAGTCATGGCTAGTTGTTGCCCATTGTGTGTATGCTGTGTTTGGAGTCTATGGTTGAGTCATGGCTAGTTGTTGCCCATTGTGTGTATGCTGTGCTTGGAGTCTATGGTTGAATCATGGCTAGTTGTTGTCCATTGTGTGTATGCTGTGCTTGGAGTCTATGGTTGAATCATGGCTAGTTGTTGCCCATTGTGTGTATGCTGTGCTTGGAGTCTATGGTTGAGTCATGGCTAGTTGTTGCCCATTGTGTGTATGCTGTGTTTGGAGTCTATGGTTGAATCATGGCTAGTTGTTGCCCATTGTGTGTATGCTGTGTTTGGAGTCTATGGTTGAATCATGGCTAGTTGTTGTCCATTGTGTGTATGCTGTGCTTGGAGTCTATGGTTGAGTCATGGCTAGTTGTTGCCCATTGTGTGTATGCTGTGTTTGAAGTATATGGTTGAGTCATGGCTAGTTGTTGTCCATTGTGTGTATGCTGTGCTTGGAGTCTATGGTTGAATCATGGCTAGTTGTTGTCCATTGTGTGTATGCTGTGCTTGGAGTCTATGGTTGAATCATGGCTAGTTGTTGCCCATTGTGTGTATGCTGTGTTTGAAGTATATGGTTGAGTCATGGCTAGTTGTTGCCCATTGTGTGTATGCTGTGCTTGGAGTCTATGGTTGAATCATGGCTAGTTGTTGCCCATTGTGTGTATGCTGTGTTTGGAGTCTATGGTTGAATCATGGCTAGTTGTTGCCCATTGTGTGTATGCTGTGCTTGGAGTCTATGGTTGAATCATGGCTAGTTGTTGTCCATTGTGTGTATGCTGTGTTTGAAGTATATGGTTGAGTCATGGCTAGTTGTTGCCCATTGTGTGTATGCTGTGCTTGAAGTATATGGTTTAGTCATGGCTAGTTGTTGCCCATTGTGTGTATGCTGTGCTTGGAGTCTATGGTTGAGTCATGGCTAGTTGTTGCCCATTGTGTGTATGCTGTGCTTGGAGTCTATGGTTGAGTCATGGCTAGTTGTTGCCCATTGTGTGTATGCTGTGCTTGGAGTCTATGGTTGAGTCATGGCTAGTTGTTGCCCATTGTGTGTATGCTGTGCTTGGAGTCTATGGTTGAGTCATGGCTAGTTGTTGCCCATTGTGTGTATGCTGTGCTTGGAGTCTATGGTTGAGTCATGGCTAGTTGTTGTCCATTGTGTGTATGCTGTGTTTGGAGTATATGG
>CM026397.1:3682606-3717987 GCA_014843695.1 Archivesica marissinica | reverse complement strand
ATTGTGTGTATGCTGTGTTTGAAGTATATGGTTGAGTCATGGCTAGTTGTTGCCCATTGTGTGTATGCTGTGCTTGAAGTATATGGTTGAGTCATGGCTAGTTGTTGCCCATTGTGTGTATGCTGTGCTTGGAGTCTATGGTTGAATCATGGCTAGTTGTTGTCCATTGTGTGTATGCTGTGTTTGGAGTCTATGGTTGAATCATGGCTAGTTGTTGTCCATTGTGTGTATGCTGTGCTTGGAGTCTATGGTTGAGTCATGGCTAGTTGTTGCCCATTGTGTGTATGCTGTGCTTGGAGTCTATGGTTGAATCATGGCTAGTTGTTGCCCATTGTGTGTATGCTGTGCTTGGAGTCTATGGTTGAGTCATGGCTAGTTGTTGTCCATTGTGTGTATGCTGTGCTTGGAGTCTATGGTTGAGTCATGGCTAGTTGTTGCCCATTGTGTGTATGCTGTGCTTGGAGTCTATGGTTGAATCATGGCTAGTTGTTGCCCATTGTGTGTATGCTGTGTTTGAGTATATGGTTGAGTCATGGCTAGTTGTTGCCCATTGTGTGTATGCTGTGCTTGGAGTCTATGGTTGAGTCATGGCTAGTTGTTGCCCATTGTGTGTATGCTGTGCTTGGAGTCTATGGTTGAGTCATGGCTAGTTGTTGCCCATTGTGTGTATGCTGTGCTTGGAGTCTATGGTTGAGTCATGGCTAGTTGTTGCCCATTGTGTGTATGCTGTGCTTGAAGTATATGGTTGAGTCATGGCTAGTTGTTGCCCATTGTGTGTATGCTGTGCTTGGAGTCTATGGTTGAGTCATGGCTAGTTGTTGCCCATTGTGTGTATGCTGTGTTTGGAGTCTATGGTTGAGTCATGGCTAGTTGTTGTCCATTGTGTGTATGCTGTGCTTGGAGTCTATGGTTGAATCATGGCTAGTTGTTGTCCATTGTGTGTATGCTGTGTTTGAAGTATATGGTTGAGTCATGGCTAGTTGTTGTCCATTGTGTGTATGCTGTGCTTGGAGTCTATGGTTGAATCATGGCTAGTTGTTGTCCATTGTGTGTATGCTGTGTTTGAAGTATATGGTTGAGTCATGGCTAGTTGTTGCCCATTGTGTGTATGCTGTGTTTGAAGTATATGGTTGAGTCATGGCTAGTTGTTGCCCATTGTGTGTATGCTGTGCTTGGAGTCTATGGTTGAATCATGGCTAGTTGTTGCCCATTGTGTGTATGCTGTGTTTGGAGTCTATGGTTGAATCATGGCTAGTTGTTGTCCATTGTGTGTATGCTGTGCTTGGAGTCTATGGTTGAGTCATGGCTAGTTGTTGCCCATTGTGTGTATGCTGTGTTTGAAGTATATGGTTGAGTCATGGCTAGTTGTTGCCCATTGTGTGTATGCTGTGCTTGGAGTCTATGGTTGAGTCATGGCTAGTTGTTGCCCATTGTGTGTATGCTGTGCTTGGAGTCTATGGTTGAGTCATGGCTAGTTGTTGCCCATTGTGTGTATGCTGTGCTTGGAGTCTATGGTTGAGTCATGGCTAGTTGTTGCCCATTGTGTGTATGCTGTGCTTGGAGTCTATGGTTGAGTCATGGCTAGTTGTTGCCCATTGTGTGTATGCTGTGCTTGGAGTCTATGGTTGAGTCATGGCTAGTTGTTGCCCATTGTGTGTATGCTGTGCTTGGAGTCTATGGTTGAATCATGGCTAGTTGTTGCCCATTGTGTGTATGCTGTGCTTGGAGTCTATGGTTGAATCATGGCTAGTTGTTGCCCATTGTGTGTATGCTGTGCTTGGAGTCTATGGTTGAGTCATGGCTAGTTGTTGCCCATTGTGTGTATGCTGTGTTTGAAGTATATGGTTGAGTCATGGCTAGTTGTTGCCCATTGTGTGTATGCTGTGCTTGGAGTCTATGGTTGAATCATGGCTAGTTGTTGCCCATTGTGTGTATGCTGTGTTTGAAGTATATGGTTGAGTCATGGCTAGTTGTTGCCCATTGTGTGTATGCTGTGCTTGGAGTCTATGGTTGAGTCATGGCTAGTTGTTGCCCATTGTGTGTATGCTGTGCTTGGAGTCTATGGTTGAGTCATGGCTAGTTGTTGCCCATTGTGTGTATGCTGTGCTTGGAGTCTATGGTTGAGTCATGGCTAGTTGTTGCCCATTGTGTGTATGCTGTGCTTGGAGTCTATGGTTGAGTCATGGCTAGTTGTTGCCCATTGTGTGTATGCTGTGCTTGGAGTCTATGGTTGAGTCATGGCTAGTTGTTGCCCATTGTGTGTATGCTGTGCTTGGAGTCTATGGTTGAGTCATGGCTAGTTGTTGCCCATTGTGTGTATGCTGTGCTTGGAGTCTATGGTTGAGTCATGGCTAGTTGTTGCCCATTGTGTGTATGCTGTGCTTGGAGTCTATGGTTGAGTCATGGCTAGTTGTTGCCCATTGTGTGTATGCTGTGCTTGGAGTCTATGGTTGAGTCATGGCTAGTTGTTGTCCATTGTGTGTATGCTGTGCTTGGAGTCTATGGTTGAGTCATGGCTAGTTGTTGCCCATTGTGTGTATGCTGTGCTTGGAGTCTATGGTTGAATCATGGCTAGTTGTTGCCCATTGTGTGTATGCTGTGTTTGAAGTCTATGGTTGAGTCATGGCTAGTTGTTGCCCATTGTGTGTATGCTGTGCTTGGAGTCTATGGTTGAATCATGGCTAGTTGTTGCCCATTGTGTGTATGCTGTGTTTGAAGTATATGGTTGAGTCATGGCTAGTTGTTGTCCATTGTGTGTATGCTGTGCTTGGAGTCTATGGTTGAGTCATGGCTAGTTGTTGCCCATTGTGTGTATGCTGTGCTTGGAGTCTATGGTTGAGTCATGGCTAGTAGTTGCCCATTGTGCATTGTGTGTATGCTGTGCTTGGAGTCTATGGTTGAGTCATGGCTAGTTGTTGCCCATTGTGTGTATGCTGTGCTTGGAGTATATGGTTGAGTCATGGCTAGTTGTTGCCCATTGTGTGTATGCTGTGCTTGAAGTATATGGTTGAGTCATGGCTAGTTGTTGCCCATTGTGTGTATGCTGTGCTTGGAGTCTATGGTTGAGTCATGGCTAGTTGTTGCCCATTGTGTGTATGCTGTGCTTGGAGTCTATGGTTGAGTCATGGCTAGTTGTTGTCCATTGTGTGTATGCTGTGCTTGGAGTCTATGGTTGAGTCATGGCTAGTTGTTGCCCATTGTGTGTATGCTGTGCTTGGAGTCTATGGTTGAGTCATGGCTAGTAGTTGCCTTGTCATTGTGTGTATGCTGTGCTTGGAGTCTATGGTTGAGTCATGGCTAGTTGTTGCCCATTGTGTGTATGCTGTGCTTGGAGTCTATGGTTGAGTCATGGCTAGTTGTTGCCCATTGTGTGTATGCTGTGCTTGGAGTCTATGGTTGAATCATGGCTAGTTGTTGTCCATTGTGTGTATGCTGTGCTTGAAGTCTATGGTTGAGTCATGGCTAGTTGTTGTCCATTGTGTGTATGCTGTGCTTGGAGTCTATGGTTGAATCATGGCTAGTTGTTGTCCATTGTGTGTATGCTGTGTTTGGAGTCTATGGTTGAGTCATGGCTAGTTGTTGCCCATTGTGTGTATGCTGTGTTTGAAGTATATGGTTGAGTCATGGCTAGTTGTTGCCCATTGTGTGTATGCTGTGCTTGGAGTCTATGGTTGAGTCATGGCTAGTTGTTGCCCATTGTGTGTATGCTGTGTTTGAAGTATATGGTTGAGTCATGGCTAGTTGTTGCCCATTGTGTGTATGCTGTGCTTGGAGTCTATGGTTGAGTCATGGCTAGTTGTTGCCCATTGTGTGTATGCTGTGTTTGAAGTATATGGTTGAGTCATGGCTAGTTGTTGCCCATTGTGTGTATGCTGTGCTTGGAGTCTATGGTTGAGTCATGGCTAGTTGTTGCCCATTGTGTGTATGCTGTGTTTGAAGTATATGGTTGAGTCATGGCTAGTTGTTGCCCATTGTGTGTATGCTGTGCTTGGAGTCTATGGTTGAGTCATGGCTAGTAGTTGCCCATTGTGCATTGTGTGTATGCTGTGCTTGGAGTCTATGGTTGAGTCATGGCTAGTTGTTGCCCATTGTGTGTATGCTGTGCTTGGAGTATATGGTTGAGTCATGGCTAGTTGTTGCCCATTGTGTGTATGCTGTGCTTGAAGTATATGGTTTAGTCATGGCTAGTTGTTGCCCATTGTGTGTATGCTGTGCTTGGAGTCTATGGTTGAGTCATGGCTAGTTGTTGCCCATTGTGTGTATGCTGTGCTTGGAGTCTATGGTTGAGTCATGGCTAGTTGTTGTCCATTGTGTGTATGCTGTGCTTGGAGTCTATGGTTGAGTCATGGCTAGTTGTTGCCCATTGTGTGTATGCTGTGCTTGGAGTCTATGGTTGAGTCATGGCTAGTAGTTGCCCATTGTGCATTGTGTGTATGCTGTGCTTGGAGTCTATGGTTGAGTCATGGCTAGTTGTTGCCCATTGTGTGTATGCTGTGCTTGGAGTATATGGTTGAGTCATGGCTAGTTGTTGCCCATTGTGTGTATGCTGTGCTTGAAGTATATGGTTTAGTCATGGCTAGTTGTTGCCCATTGTGTGTATGCTGTGCTTGGAGTCTATGGTTGAGTCATGGCTAGTTGTTGCCCATTGTGTGTATGCTGTGCTTGGAGTATATGGTTGAATCATGGCTAGTTGTTGCCCATTGTGTGTATGCTGTGCTTGGAGTATATGGTTGAATCATGGCTAGTTGTTGCATTGTGTGTATGCTGTGCTTGGAGTCTATGGATAATACCTGGGCTACCCCGGTTCATGGTGGGATGTGTCTCTAGGATCCAGGTTCCAAATCAGAAGTTGCAGTCCATGAAACTTACAGAAACAATGTCATATAGTGGAGTAATTACAAGAATACATGAATGAAGGACCAGGCAGTATTGGCAGAAACAGAATTACAAATGGTTTGTGGATTTACAAGGATGAATAAATGAAGGACCAGACAGTATTGGCAGAAACAGGATTACAAATAGTTTGTGGATTTACAAGGACGAATAAATGAAGGACCAGGCAGTATTGGCAGAAACAGAATTACAAATGGTTTGTGGATTTACAAGGATGAATAAATGAAGGACCAGACAGTATTGGCAGAAACAGGATTACAAATAGTTTGTGGATTTACAAGGACGAATAAATGAAGGACCAGGCAGTATTGGCAGAAACAGAATTACAAATGGTTTGTGGATTTCTCAGGTCATTAGTCCAACAGGGAGACATTTTCTAACCTTGTGTGTTTTACGTTTATTTATTGTCTCTACCGGTTGCCCACATGAGCGACGCCTCCTGAAGATATTAGTCATTTTAGATTTTGGAGGATAGTGCAGTGATACAGACAGAGACCCATTCCAGAGTCTCCTCTGGTTCTTTTACATGCACGGTGTAAAGCACCGACACCAGACCTCGGTTTAACGTCCCATCTGAAAGACTGTTAATTTTATTAGGGTCAGACGGGGGATCGAACCTGCGGTCCCTGGATTACCAGTCCAGCGTGTTACCACTGGACTACAGATCCGCCTGTCATTTTCTAACCCCTGACCCGCTGGCATTTAGTAAATACTGATCCCGGGTGTACAGGTTTCCCTTCAACAGTTATTGGCTGAAAGTTACAATGTGTGTACTTTACTGTAGTTGAGGACAGTGCAATATACATAGCAGTTTATGTTCAATAATCATAAAAGCTTTGTTTTGGGGGTTAAAGTCAACACAATTTTTTAGATGATACGGCGACGTTCCAGGTTTTATTATTGGAGGAAACCTCAATGCATCCACACATATTTCAGGCATGGATGGGCACCTGGGTAGAACAAACAACCTGCAGCAAGCTAGTTCGATAGCTCACACACATGAAACCAGTCGACCACCCTGTAGTGGTGAGGGGGTAACGGTGAGTAACCACTAAGCCATGGAGGACTACCACCAATATTTAGTTCAAATGTAGAAAATCCATAAATCTTACTTACCCCTAAAGCACATTTAAATCTCTCCTGGTTGAATTTGTTAACTTTGGATAATGTTTCGAAGAACTTGTACACAGACTCGGACTCGGACAACTGTGCATAAGCTTTAAACTGCTGCTGAATGCACTTCCGCAAATTTTTGGACTGAAAGAAAACAAATGTAGAAAAATAATAAACTCAAAGTGTATAACATGTAGACTGTGATTAATACGTGAGGTCACTATCTTTGGCAAATCACAATGGAAAAGCATCCACGCAATCACTTGTACGGTCTTGAATTCAGGAACATCTCACAATATTCAGGAGTTATGCATGTAATTGTGGAATCATTCGAAAACACCATTTTGGTCGATATTCTTTTGGTTCTTGTGTGAATCTATTGCCAACGTTTTTCATTACCGATTGTGTCTGAATGTATTCATTCATTCTTTTCACAAAAATATGATTTTCACAAATAAGCACAACACACAATAGTATGTCAACAATATTTCCCAATGGTCTTTAAAAAAAGGATTTAAATTTTAAATCTTGCATATTTGAAAATAACAAACAATTTAGTTGGAAGCAGTGAAAGAACATATTTTATTCTAACTACCTTTTCCATAACCCATTTCATTCTGGATACATTTAAAGGCTTTTTGCAAACAACATAGATCCAGATCTGGATCTATGTTGTTTGCTACTACATAGCCAAGTGTCTTAACAAGATCATCTGAATAGCAAACAACATAGAGCCTGATCAGACGGCATGTTCCGTGGTGGCTGATATGGCTCCATGTTCTTTGCAAATACTGTTTGAACGGTATCCAGAATCAAATGGGTTAATGGTTCCCCAGTCATTCAAATTTATAGTAGCATCAATGTGAATGCCTGCAGACTTAATCTAACAATGATTTCATGAAGACCTCATCTAAACGTAACATCTACCACCCACTAGAGCGTGGTAGCATCGCTTACTGTCACATGAAACATTGGCAAGCATAAGATAACAAGAACATTTGTTTGTTCACAAGTCATATTCCTGTTTGAAGAGAATGTGAAAGTGTTCCACTAAAGTCATTTCTAATGTACTTGGCAAACATATCATTTTAATTTGACAATGAATTCTTCATTTGGCTCTCTCCGCAGCTCTTCATTTTTCACCGTAGCAAATAAATATAACAAAGAAATTGAGGCGCATAAATCACATTTAGCATGATTTATTAAAATTGCTGGAATATCAGATTCTGGTGAAACAAACAAATATCCTCTACATACACTGTCAGATTCTAGTGAAACAAACAAATGTCCTCTACATACACTGTCAGATTCTGGTGAAACAAACAAATATCCTCTACATACACTGTCAGATTCTGGTGAAACAAACAAATGTCCTCTACATACACCATCAGATTCTGGTGAAACAAACAAATGTCCTCAGAATACACTGTCAGATTCTGGTGAAACAAACAAATATCCTCTACATACACTGTCAGATTCTGGTGAAACAAACAAATATCCTCTACATACACTATCAGATTCTGGTGAAACAAACAAATGTCCTTTACATACACTGTCAGAATCTGGTGAAACAAACAAATATCCTCTACATACACTGTCAGATTCTGGTGAAACAAACAAATATCCTCTACATACACTGTCAGATTCTGGTGAAACAAACAAATGTCCTCTACATACACCGTCAGATTCTGGTGAAACAAACAAATGTCCTCAGAATACACTGTCAGATTCTGGTGAAACAAACAAATATCCTCTACATACACTATCAGATTCTGGTGAAACAAACAAATGTCCTTTACATACACTGTCAGAATCTGGTGAAACAAACAAATATCCTCTACATACACTGTCAGATTCTGGTGAAACAAACAAATATCCTCTACATACACTGTCAGATTCTGGTGAAACAAACAAATGTCCTCTACATACACCGTCAGATTCTGGTGAAACAAACAAATGTCCTCAGAATACACTGTCAGATTCTGGTGAAACAAACAAATATCCTCTACATACACTATCAGATTCTGGTGAAACAAACAAATGTCCTTTAAAATTATTATTTCAACAATTTAATGGTTTGTATCCAAAACTATTGGTAAGTAATTGATATGAAACAATTAACATCTAACACTATCAACTACCACTTCACTCTGTACCAAACACATATCAACATATTTAACATATTCAAATATCTCAATATTGTATATCATTTATACAAGTCAATTTTTCCTGTTATGAAGTCAAGCTACTTATTGCTACACCTCAAACATGAAGTGCCCACTATGTAAGAAGTACACACACACACAAGTGGATATTGCCGTAATTTGGTTGAAATTTGAATAAAACGATCTCTTTTTTTCTTCTTGATTTAGTATATATAACAAGTATAGGAAATGGGAGCTTCCGTGAACAAGGAACACTATCAAGAGGGAATGTAATCAATGGGAAATGGTCAATTACAGGGCCGGATCTCTACAGGGAGACCTGAGAGGAGTAGGCTCCCTGACCCGATTCACTTCTCCCTATTTTTAGCTCAGGGAGAAATCCTTTCATATAGATAGAATAGACACTTGGGAATCATGGGAAATGTTCTATTGCAAGGTGACAGCTAGAGGGTGACTTGGGAGAACTAGTCTCCCTGATGTGATACACTTCTCCCTATCTTAGCTGAGGGAGAAGTTTTATCACATAGAGTATACAGAAGTGACTTGGACTAGTTGACAACAAACTTCGCTGTATATGTGAACATCTACCGTGAGCCAGGATTACAAGGAAGTGTTTGTGGTTTATATTTTGGATACTGAAATAACTTCAACCTGGCCTTCCAAAAGGGAGAATCACAAAGTTGGGAAACACCATTTCATTGTATCATGGTTAATTCACACTGCAACATGCTTACAAATCATTTACTCAATTTTATTATAGCTATTTCCGAGATAATAAATTTGCTGACTTTGGTATGTTTCCAATTATAGTGCTTAGAGAGTTACTAATTCATGACAAAGGTAAAATAGTAATTGTTCTGCAGTGTCATGTATATAGTGCTTAGAGAGTTACTAATTCATGACAAAGGTAAAATAGTAATTGTTCTGCAGTGTCATGTATATAGTGCTTAGAGAGTTACTAATTCATGACAAAGGTAAAATAGTAATTGTTCTGCAGTGTCATGTATATAGTGCTTAGAGAGTTACTAATTCATGACAAAGGTAAAATAGTAATTGTTCTGCAGTGTCATGTATATAGTGCTTAGAGAGTTACTAATTCATGACAAAGGTAAAATAGTAATTGTTCTGCAGTGTCATGTATATAGTGCTTAGAGAGTTACTAATTCATGACAAAGGTAAAATAGTAATTGTTCTGCAGTGTCATGTATATAGTGCTTAGAGAGTTACTAATTCATGACAAAGGTAAAATAGTAATTGTTCTGCAGTGTCATGTATATAGTGCTTAGAGAGTTACTAATTCATGACAAAGGTAAAATAGTAATTGTTCTGCAGTGTCATGTATATAGTGCTTAGAGAGTTACTAATTCATGACAAAGGTAAAATAGTAATTGTTCTGCAGTGTCATGTATATAGTGCTTAGAGAGTTACTAATTCATGACAAAGGTAAAATAGTATGCATAATAATATAGTGCAAGCTTGAGGTCAGCCGGAACCACAGTGATGGTGCACATTGGCAAGACACTTAAATGTCACATTGCCTCTTTTCTATCCTTCATAAAAATGGATTCCGTCAGGAATGAGGTCTCAAAACCGATTTGTCTAAAGTTGCAAATGACACTTTGCCAAGCCAATTAACATCTCAATGGTAAATCCCTAAACTTCTCCCAATGTCAAAGGTCAAGCTATGTCCCTAGATTGCTAATGCATACATATGCATAAAATATGTTATCCGTACAAAGAATCATTGCAACTGTTTAATCTACGTCAAACAGCTTCAATATAGTCGTAAAATACATTGTGCGGATGAGCACTTACGAGCACTGTGTGTTAAGTGTGTTTGTCATACTGCATCTATACAGACAGATCAATGCAGAGTACTTAACAAGGAGGGAAATAACAAAAAGAGGATGATCAGTATCTGCTCTTGAATAATGATTGGTTTCTTTAATACATTTACAATTCCACCATCACACCATAAGCATTTCCAACAAAGCGATGATATGGGCTAATATACTACTATATCTCCATACATAGAGTAACCATTTAGCTATCAATCAGTGGATAAGCAGTCAGCATATCTACCCCACCTCCATATATATTACTAGGATTGTATGGGATTCTGGCCAGGGTAATATACTACTATATCTCCATACATACAGTAACCATTTAGCTATCAATCAGTGGATAAGCAGTCAGCATATCTACCCCACCTCCATAGATATTACTAGGACTGTATGGGATTCTGGCCAGGGTAATATACTACTATATCTCCATACATAGAGTAACAATTTAGCTATCAATCAGTGGATAAGCAGTCACCATATTTACCCCACCTCCATAGATATTACTAGGACTTTATGCGAAAGGCCCGGATTTTGAGCCCCGCTGGATATTTAAATACCACATTGCCTCTTGCTCTCTCCCTCGTGGCGATGGATTCCATCAGGAATGAGGTCTCAAGAGTGATTAATAGAAGTTGTAAGAACATGTTTCACAATCGAGCTAAAGTAAATTTGTATAAACTAAAGACTCACTACAACTCGATTGAAACAACAGCAGGTTAATTGCTACTAATGGAATCCATTTTCATGTTTTGTTGTATCAACTTTACACAGTAAAGACAATGTGTTGTATCAACTTTATACAGTAAAGACAATGTGTTGTATCGGGTTCAAAATATAGAATAGAAGTATTGTTGTAAGAATAACTTGTAATACGTTTATTTATTATAGGATTAATAACAAGTATTAATATATTATATGAAATTGAGTAGATGAAATATATATATAATAATTGTGTTCAATACACTATGAATACATGCATTTGCATGATCCTAACACTCACAGGTCAGTATCCTGCATGCACTATGCTACAGAACACTACCAAATACACGAGCTGATTACAAAGGGACACAACCAGTGTAGAAACTTGACATAAGCACACTAAGATATTTCAAAGTTATGTACCTTTATCAGTTTATCACATATTCAAAGATCTCTATATAAGCAAACTATTTAACACTACTTACCTTCATAGAGTCTATCACATTTTTCGGCAGGAATCTTTTCAGTCCCACTTCTTTCTCGAGATACTCAAAGTTGGACTTCTTGTCTAATGCTACCTGAGGCATGTCTTTAAAGAAACGCCTGAAAATGCACATACTAATTTCAGAATTCTGGTTTATTTCACTTTTGCTCTCATTTAAAGAATTTGAGTATATATATGCCGTAATAGATGAAACCTGTACATGTCATGTTCTATTCTTTCCTCATTACTATGCAACCTAATTTAAGGTCATGCCATGTTCTATTATTCATATCTCATTTATATACAACATAGTTTAATGGCCATTTCATGTTCTATTATTCTTATCTCATTTCTATAAAACATAGTTTAATGGCCATGTCATGTTCTATTATTCATATCTCATTTATATAAAACAGTTTAATGGCCATTTCATGTTCTATTATTCATATCTCATTTATATAAAACATAGTTTAATGGTCATGTCATGTTCTATTATTCATATCTCATTTATATAAAACATAGTTTAATGGTCATGTCATGTTCTATTATTCTTATCTCATGTCTATAAAACATAGTTTAATGGCCCTTTCATGTTCTATTATTCTTATCTCATTTCTATAAAACATAGTTTAATGGCCATGTCATGTTCTATTATTCATATCTCATTTATATAAAACAGTTTAATGGCCATTTCATGTTCTATTATTCATATCTCATTTATATAAAACATAGTTTAATGGTCATGTCATGTTCTATTATTCATATCTCATTTATATAAAACATAGTTTAATGGTCATGTCATGTTCTATTATTCTTATCTCATGTCTATAAAACATAGTTTAATGGCCCTTTCATGTTCTATTATTCTTATCTCATTTCTATAAAACATAGTTTAATGGCCATGTCATGTTCTATTATTCTTATCTCATGTCTATAAAACATAGTTTAATGGCCCTTTCATGTTCTATTATTCTTATCTCATTTCTATAAAACATAGTTTAATGGCCATTTCATGTTCTATTATTCTTATCTCATGTCTATAAAACATAGTTTAATGGCCCTTTCATGTTCTATTATTCTTATCTCATTTATATAAAACATAGTTTAATGGCCCTTTCATGTTCTATTATTCTTATCTCATTTCTATAAAACAGTTTAATGGCCATGTCATGTTCTATTATTCTTATCTCATGTCTATAAAACATAGTTTAATGGCCCTTTCATGTTCTATTATTCTTACCTCATTTCTATACAACCTAGTTTAATGGCCATGTCATGTTCTATTATCTCTGCTAAATCTTTCATGTAATCATTTCGAACCTGGAATAAACAAATTCAACATGTAACTTACAAATCGGCACATACACTTATTCACAAAAACAAATCATCTGCAATCTCGGCGTTCTGCAATCTCGGCGTTGCCTATGTTATTGTTGATGCTAGTGATATCATTGTTGCTGCTGTTGTTGATGTTGCTGCTGCTTCCATTGGAAATGATGTTATTGTTGAGCTGGTGAAAATGATGTTATTGTTGATGCTGAAGATGAGTATGTTATTGTTGATGCTGAAGATGAGTACGTTATTGTTGATGTTGCTGCTGATGGTATTATTGTTGTTGATGATGATGTTATTGGTGCTGCTGTTGATAATGTTATTATTGCTAATTGTGATGATGATGTTCCTGCTGCTGTTGTTGATGATGAATATGTTATTGTTGCTGCTGTTGATAATGCTATTGTTGCTGCTGTTGATAATGCTATTGTTGCTAATGTCAATTTTGATGGTGTTGCTGATGCTGTTGCTGCTGCTGCTGCTGCTGCTGCTGCTGCTGCTGCTGTTGTTGATTATGAATATGCCATTGTTGCTGTTTTTGTTGGAAATATCACAAACATATTATTTGTTCACATTCTAGAATGTGAAGGTGACTGTTAAGTGCACATAACAACAACATGTTGACAGGTCTGGAAGAACTAATGAATTATTCAATAATTGTTTCACACAAACTTCACATACACAATTTCTGCCAGCTCTGACAGCTGCTTTATACAGATGATCTCCGTGTACCCATGCTATCTCCCTATAATTGCAGGGATACAATCAATGGACAACTTGTTTGTAATTCTACAGGCTATGATGCAGTTTTCAACAACGATGTGACATTAACTAGTGATGTGCATCGGTTTCAAAATCCATAATCGATTAATCGGAATAATCGGACGGGTAAACCGATTAGATAATCGATTATTAATCGGGCAATTGATATAGTTATAAATCAAAATCATTCCATCTAATTTGTGAGTTTAACAATCTATTTAGTACTAATAAATTACTTACAAGTTACTATAATAGTTTCGACAAATTAGTTACTCAGTTACATCTGAGTACTTGACTTTAAGTTACTGGACTGCCACCTGATATCAAATTAGTTTTTAAGTTAATAGAGGACAGAACACTTAGTGACATACTAGTGAAAAGTCTAGTACTAGATACAGTTAGAATTGTTGTTGCAAACGTGCAATGCTAATCAAATACAGCCAATAGTAAATCGTAGTTTTATTTGAGGTATAAACAAACATAAAAGTAAGAGACAAAAATAAAGACATAAAACCATCCCTTCAACATCTGATGTGTCGATTAAAACTATTATATGATACTGAACTTGAGACAATACAGAACAAATTATTTGAATTTGACGAAATATGGAAGCAATATGCTAAAAAGTTTTAATTTAAAATTATATTGAAAATAATTGTCATCAATCACTTGGTAGAATGTAGGCTGCAGACCACTTTTCTCTACTTTCTAAGTGTAACTGAACATTTTTTCAGCACTTTAAGGCCAACATGATAATGACTTGATATATTTATATACACTATTATTCATGCCGTTTGTTTATTCTACTCGTTAAAATATGTACATTATTGTAAGGTGCTTGTGGGATGCCCTCACCTATGACAAGGAAAATAAACGGGCCTTAAACGTGGTTCCAAAAAAATAAAAAATAAAACAAAAATAAATAAAGACTCGTTGATTATAATCGATTACACATTTTCACAATCGATTATCGCCGATGTCCATGCCGGCGAACGATTGTCGGCGACTTAGCGATAATCGGTTTATCACTAACATTAACCCTTTCCCGCATAGAAACACCTATTGACGCCATTACCAATATGACATACATTGACAATGTAGTAGCCAAACCACTGTTCATAATAATGGCCAGAATCTCATTTGGTCCCAGTAATATCTATGGACGTGGGATAGATATGGCGACTACTTATCCACTGCATGATAGCTAAATGGCTGTCTTTGTATGGAGATATAATAGTATATTAACCTAAATCTCTATGAGGTCCCAGTAATATCTATGGATGTGGGATAGATATGGTGACTACTTATCCACTGCATGATAGGTAAATGGCTGTGGTGTGTATGGAGATATAATAGTATATTAACCTAAATCTCTATGAAGGAAAGGGTTAACACACTGCATGATAGGTAAATGGCTGTGGTTTGTATGGAGATATAATAGTATATTAACCTAACTCTCTATGAAGGAAAGGGTTAACACACTGATAGGTAAATGGCTGTGGTTTGTATGGAGATATAATAGTATATTAACCTAAATCTCTATGAAGGAAAGGGTTAACACACTGCATGATAGCTAAATGGCTGTGGTTTGTATGGAGATATAATAGTATATTAACCTAAATCTCTATGAAGGAAAGGGTTAATTAATAACCTCTAGAGCTGTAGACTACAGATACTGTCCCAACTTATAATACTCTGAACTCTAAACACATATGAACTTGGTAGCAACAATATACTCAGAATATACAGTCCTGGAGCGAAGTGAAATTGTGAGAAATAGTCACGTTCAGCTACACCTTACTTCTCCATATTTTGACAACCAGGTACCCCTCCCTGCATTGTTTCAGGTCCTGGCGGGTACACAGGGCGAACTCCTGAGCAACATGACAAAAATCACTTGCAAGATTCTGAACCCACTATGGCTTGAACCCAGTGGTGAGAAAACTGTGACTATCATCGCGGATGTAAACCACTGTGCCGGGCTGGAGGTAGAGGCGACATGGGAGAAACATTCTTCCAGAGCTGCCTGCATCAATTATCACTATTTTGAACTCTGGAAGTAGTTTTTCATATAGAATAAATTGGTCACACTTGGCCGATTCAACAAACTTCCCCCCTAGTATACCTACCATATGTTGCAGATCTAGGTTTAATACTGATGTATAAATAGTAAGCAACATATTTTATGTCAGTGAACCTGAACTTATAAAATTTCTTAGAATATCACAAAGAAATTAAAGCCAGGTATCAATTTAATCAAATTTATTTTTTATTTCAAGTTTATTTAACGTCGCTACCGGTTTCCCATTTGAGCGACGGTCAGTCTACCTAACAACACCTATCCTGAGCAGGCTCCAGCGGTTAACCAGTACTTGGTGCACCAACCTCCGTAAGACACTGCCAACTTTTTCATATAAAATGAGACACTGCCTGAGTAGGGTTCGAACCCGTGACAGTCAGTGATGATAAGTTACACTGATGATAGGTTACAGTGGTATACAAGTCAGCGACCGTAACAACTCGACCACGGAATCAGACGATTTAATTAAATAAGCTGAGATCTGGACTATATCATAATTATGTAAATGGTAGATTTGTTGGGGTTTTTTTATCCCTTATCAACAGTCCTGTAGATCTGCTACATAATTATAAAAAAAAAGTTTAAACTATATTTGTTTTACAACGATTGTGAAGCAAGTTCTAACTGTCGGCGCGGGTGAAAGCGTAAATGTGGTCATTCGTGTGGGAGGAAACCAGAGTATCCGGAGAAAACCCACCTGTCCGATCTGGCGACCACCGTACCATCTTACATAATTATAGAGATGCTTAGTCTCTTATGTGTTTTTTTGGAAAAATAATACTATAATTCATATGCAAATTAATCCTAGTGTTAACCCTTTCAACCCCGCAGACCTCTAAATAGGCTTACAAAAAGTGTAGATCCAGATGAGCCGGCTCGCGACGAGCCGTCTCATCAGGATCTGCACTTTTTGCCAGTGATATGACTATTTTTAGACATAATTACCCATTTTGATAAATGAACTTGTCCAAATGTGATTTTCTGATTCATTTATTGGTTTATGAATATCATGGACCAGTCCATGTGAGTTACTTGGTGTTGAATGGGTTAACTTTAGTAAACCACCATTTAGTTATTGGCCATTTTGTTAATAAATACCCATATATAATAATTTTATATAAATGGTAATTTCAAAAATGCAGGTTCGTTTGTGGCCATATTTTATCTCAGTGTGCAGCATATTCTAAGTAAACGCATAATGGAGTATACTAGGGAGAAGTGTGTTGACTACATGTAGATCATGTGTATTTTATAATTATATTCTATATGAAATAACTTCTCCCGGAGCTTAAAATAGGGAGAAGTGAGGCAGATTAAACTTAATGAACCTTCCCCCCCTACCTCCCCCTCCCTTGCTATAATGTATGCGAGGTATATAAGGTATAAGCCAGTTCGTTTTATGTTCCAATTTATCAACATACATCTGTGGTTGCCTGTCAAAAATACCATGTGAGGATTGGTGACATTTGGTAAATCCTTATTTTACTTTGCATAATTTATTATGTGTACCAAAGAATTGCCTGGCAATCAATTATTCCTGGGGGGGGGGGGATATCGTATATAACACTATGACAGCCTCATTTTGCTTTGATGTTTAAATGCATAGAAGGATGGTGGGCAGCCAGAATATTGTTACCTTATAAACAATATCCTTGCCAAACATACAACACTAGTGTAAAAGCTATATCTCTAGGTTTCCTATATTTTTAAAGCCCTAACATATGGTTTTGCTATATTTTTAAAGCCTCTACATATTATGGTTTTGCTATATTTCAGGAGAAAATTTACTCAAGTGTCAACATTAGCAAACAACTATTTATTATCCATAAAGGGAGGTAATATAGAATAATAATTACACAAAAACAAGTGATGAAGTTCATTCGCGAGCAGATCTTAAATATTTTAAAAACAAATCTGGATAAATGTTCACTGAAAAATGGATATATATGGCAGCAACTATGATTTGTATATCATCTGCTCCGGCATATATATATGTCCAGCAAATTTAAATAAACAGGTTTGATCCCCCGCCTGACATTAATAAAATTAACAGTTTTTCAGATGGGAATTTAAACCGAGGTCTTGTGTCGGTGCTATACACCGTGCACGTAAAAGAACCAGAGGAGACTCTGGAATAGGTCTCTGTCTGTATCATTGCACTGATCATTGCATTGTCTGACCCTAATAAAATTAACAGTCTTTCAGATGGGACATTAAACCGAGGTCACGTGTCGGTGCTTTACACCGTGCACGTAAAAGAATGGGTCTCTGTCTTATTATTATTATTATATTTCGGCTTTTACGCCTGCATCAGCACCATTTCGGGCTATATCGCCGGTGGGCAACAACACCTTTCCTGGGCAGGTTCCAGCGGTTAACCAGTACTTGGGTGCACCAACCTCCGTAAGAAACTGCCAACTTTTTCATATAAATGAGACACGGCCTGAGCGGGGCTCGAACCCGTGACCATCAGTGATGATAGGTTACAGTGGTATACAAGTCAGTGACCATAACCACTCGACCACGGAGGCGGTGGGTCTCTGTCTGTATCATTGGCATGGAACACCAAGAAGTCAGTGCTCTCATGGCATTGGACTTAAGCGCCACGTTTGACACGGTTGACCACGATATTCTAGTGCAAGTGCTGAAATCACAGTATGGACTTAGTGGTGCAGCTATTCATTGGATCGACTCTTATCTAAGACCACGCAGCTGTAGTGTCACTGTCGACTCCGCCGTATCAACCCCACGTCCACTACAGTGTAGCGTCCCCCAGGGTAGCTGTTTAAGGCCCTGGCTCTACTTGACTTACGCCGGAACATTGTTCAGTGTAATCCCTCAGTCAATTTCATTATATGGATTTGCAGATGATCACATAGCAAACAAAATGTTTAAACCAACATCTGAGGATAATGAAAAACAAGCTATCCAAGAACTTGAAAATTGTGCTTTAAACATCGATAACTGGATGAAGCAAAACAAACTCAAAATGAACTCATCAAAAACTGAATTCATCTTATTTGGGAGCAGACATCAACTCAAAAAATGCTCAGTAACAGAACTTAAAGTTGCTAGTGACAATATCAAATATGTGAGCTGTATAAGGTATCTTGGTGCATATTTAGAGGAGAATCTCAGTTTTAAAGATCACATCAAACGAAAATGTCAGACCACAATGTTCAATTTTCTCAGAATAAAAAATATTAGAAAATACCTTACCAAAGAAGCAACTGAAATTCTGGTGTTATCACTTGTCATCTCGCATCTGGATTATTGCAATGGAATTCTATTTGGTGTTCCCAAATGTGATATCAAAAAAATGCAAAGAATACAAAATATGTGCGCTAAACTTGTTTTAAAGCTCAGGAAATATGATAGTTCAAAACAAGCACGGTACCAACTTCACTGGCTTCCCATCAGGGCCAGAATTGAATTCAAAATTCTTACTGTAATGTATAACTGTTCAAAAGGCCATGCCCCTGCGTATCTTACCGAGTTATTAATTGAAAAGGTACCAAGACGTAGATTAAGATCTTCAGATGTTACTGGTTGTTATGAGGTACCGTATAACAAACAAAAAACATTTGGTGACAGGAGCTTCAAAACAGTAGGGCCACAGCTATGGAACACTTTACCCGTAGATTTGAGAAACTTGGATTCTGTAGAAACGCTTAAGAAACACCTTAAAACATTGTTCTTCAGAAAATGTTATTCATGGTTTTAAAACATTCATGTATTGACAGACTGAACAGGATAGTTGCAGAATTAGTGTAGTGTTAAAAAAGGTTTTAGAAACAATGATATAATTTACCAAAAATGATGCTTATAATAATGAAATGAAATCAAATATGTGTTATTGTGTGGTAACATAATTATTTTTAGACCAATGTCTTTTTGTAAATAACAAGAATTTTGTTCAGGTTTTTATGTAAGTACATGTCTATATATTTATTTTACTTCTATTGTACAATGCCAGTGAATATACTATGTGTAAAATTAGGCGTTTTATCAAATTAAACAGTTTCAGTTTATCATTGCACTATCCCACAAAAATCTAAAATGACTAATCTCTTCAGGAGGCGTCGCTCATATGGGCAACCGGTAGCAACGATAAACATAAAAGTAATTCACACACACATTAAATAAACACAAAAACTATAATGCTTTAAATTTGAACAAATAAAATAAAAGGTTTTGTAAAAGTCTGTCATCCTCAAGAAAGTTGAACAGCTGTTTAATATGGCATCATGTGCTTAATGATGACATGTGAGTACAGTTGTCCTGCCATCCATATTTCATCAATGATTCTAGGAATATGAAATGAATTAATCATGACCAAAAAAAAGCATTTGTATTGATACTGACCCCAGGCTGAACTGTTCACTATTGATTGATCTACTAGCAGTGTAATCAAGGAAAATGGATTAGGGACCCAGCTCCCTTATTTAAGTAATCATGTAGAACAATGACAGAAGTGTGCCCCTGAGTGAGATATCAAATGTCACAACAGCCACTATCCAATAATATGTCAGAGAAAGGGTTTTTTTTTTTTTTTTTTTGGGAGTGATCATTAATCTCTGAACACATCAAATACCACAAGAGCAGCAGTAGACAACAACTGTGAGAGAAAGGAGATCTGAACTAGTGATGAAACATTCCTTAGTGATGGAATGTGACTGGATGAGGAAGTGGAATGTCAGGGCATATAGATCAAGTTCCCTTGATTGAGCAACCAGCCGAATACCTGGAACATGACATGATGCACCAGCACTCTAAAATACTGGATGAGGATGTGGAATGTCAGGGCATATAGATCAAGTTCCCTTGATTGAGCAACCAGCCAAATACCTGGAACATGACATGATGCACCAGCACTCTAAAATACTGCCAAACAAACACATAATATAACAATTGTTGAGTTCCACAACCAATATACAGTCTACATCCGCTATGTCAAAGTCGGTTATGTCGAATTCTCCGGTTATCTCGAAGTAGGATCAAAGTCCAGTTTCAGACACTATCATTTTACATATAACTGGCACCGTTTATATCGAATTTCGTTAAGTCAAACATCGGTTATGTCGAAGTATTTTGTTCGGTCTGATGGAATTCGACGGTGCGGTGCAGGTGCAGGTGCAGACTGTACTGCGAGTCACAAAACGTAGAACCTTAAATTTGCTCTCTATATGGTATTGTCAATGTAAAATAGTGATCGTCTTTGAGAAACACAATGGACAAATAGGTCGGAGACTTGAAAGACACAGTAATGCTTACCCCAAAACCAATGGAGATTTACTCCAGAAGCAAAGGATATTTACTCTCCAAATACTAAAGATATTTTTCTTCCCGACACCAAAGAGAAAAAGATGGCAATAGTCATATACTCATAGTGGGCGGCTACTCCTGAATGAGTGGGGTAAATCACAATGTCAGGTATTTACGCAAGAAATACAGACGATTCCAGAACGAATGGGCAGTTATTCCAGAAATAGTGGGTATAAGTGGAACAACAGTCCGACACTTAGGATCTGCAATAGGTCGTTTCAAATCTACCATAGTAGATGCCAAAACACAGGAGTAGCATTAAATCCACAGGAAACAGCATTAACCAATCAATTTCCCTGCAGTTTCATCAATTATTAACACACTAGTGGCAACAGTAATTGATTGATTAAATGACAAGACAAAGGCCCTGGGCAATGAGGAACTAAAATTCTCAAGTTGCAATGATCCCTGCTACAGTGCGAGGGCTGCTGAAGTATTGGATTGTCATAAATCTACACCCTCTCACAAGGCAAACCATTTCTTTCTGACAGGCATACATATACCTTCAACCAAGACAATTGATAGGTCTTATCATGGCTTCAGCTAGATGTATGACTGACAAACAATTATCAATGTTGCTAGCACACCACAACTTATCATGGCTTCAGCTAGATGTATGACTGACAAACAATTATCAATGTTGCTAGCACACTACAACTTATCATGGCTTCAGCTAGATGTATGACTGACAAACAATTATCAATGTTGCCAGCACACCACAACTTATCATGGCTTCAGCTAGATGTATGACTGACAAACAATTATCAATGTTGCCAGCACACCACAACTTATCATGGCTTCAGCTAGATGTATGACTGACAAACAATTATCAATGTTGCCAGCACACCACAACTTATCATGGCTTCAGCTAGATGTATGACTGACAAACAATTATCAATGTTGCCAGCACACCACAAACATTTTAACTAAAGCAGTGTCAATCATTAAATGATGTCTGGCTTACAACCCTGATCCGATTAGCGTACTCGCTTCTCACAAGTGCACCCCAGGTTCGATCTTCGGACAGGGAAATATGTGAGATGGTACGGTGGTCGCCATATCGGAGAGGTGGGTTTTCTCCGGGTACTCCGGTTTCCGTCCACAGGAAAGACCACATTTACGCTTTCATCCGCGCCAAAGAGAGTGATTAATATAAGTTGTTAAAACTTGTTTCACAATCGTTGTAAAATAAATAAAGTTTAAACTTTAACCCTGATCAGAAGCAGATTAACTACAACAGTAAACACACACATGGTGAAATGCATGTACATATAACAGGTGACCAGTATATAGACATATTTTATTAAACATATTACTTTCACGCCCACGAGGACACACATATTATATAGTTAACGAACACTGCAAACATAATACATAAGTTTAAGTTATACATGAATTGTATACCCATCCATGTGAGCTGTCACAAACATAACAGTGTATATGTGTAAATACAGTATAATATTTATCAGATATGTGCCTATAATTAAACCAAATTCAGTTGTTTATTTCTAAAATGGTTAACACACTGGACATGCGTAATCCAGGTGTCACAGGTTCGATAATCGCTATACCACACTAAAATGACTCATATCATTGTCTTTCGGATGAAAATCCCAGGTCTCCTGTCGGTGCTTTACAGCGTGCACATAAAAGAACGAGAGGAGACTCTGGAATGAATGGGACTCTGTATCATTGCACTATCCTCCAAACATCTCATATGGCAATTGTATATCAATCATACAGCTGTTTACTGTTTCTCTGGGAGTGCTGCATTTATTTATATTTATCACATTTATAACCCTTGATTCCGTCATCAATTAGTGGGTCCACCTATAATTATTTCCAATCCATTTATTTCCTCAACCATGTACAGCAGACATATGTCTGTGCTACTACAAGTTCTTGAAATATCACTTTGCAGAATTAATTAGTGGTCCACCCATGTAAGTATAGATTGGAGAGTTCAATTCAAACCTTCCATCGAAACTCCCCATAGAATACTTCCAATTTCAGCAACATTCATGCAAACAGACATGTAACATGCTCAGTACGGCCTGCCTGTGATAATTTACATTATCATTCTGGCATCTACTGATATAAAACATGTGTGACATCATAACGCTGTGACTTCACATGTTTGTTGATCAATGATAAATTTCAGGCCTTGAGTATTAAGTGTTGGGAAGGTTGTCACATCACATTTTTTCTAATTTGAAGTGGATTCCTGTTCACAAGGAATTTTATTTTTAAAGAGATTTCTTGTGTATCTTGTACTTGCTCTAGGCATATTGTAAATGTTTGTGTATCCACTACACTGTGTATCTTGTACTTGCTCTAGGCATATTGTAAATGTTTGTGTATCCACTACACTGTGTATCTACTTGTTCTAGGCATATTGTAAATGTTTGTGTATCCACTACACTGTGTATCTACTTGTTCTAGGCATATTGTAAATGTTTGTGTATCCACTACACTGTGTATCTACTTGTTCTAGGCATATTGTAAATGTTTGTGTATCCACTACACTGTGTATCTACTTGTTCTAGGCATATTGTAAATGTTTGTGTATCCACTACACTGTGTATCTACTTGTTCTAGGCATATTGTAAATGTTTGTGTATCCACTACACTGTGTATCTACTTGTTCTAGGCATATTGTAAATGTTTGTGTATCCACTACACTGTGTATCTACTTGTTCTAGGCATATTGTAAATGTTTGTGTATCCACTACACTGTGTATCTACTTGTTCTAGGCATATTGTAAATGTTTGTGTATCCACTACACTGTGTATCTACTTGTTCTAGGCATATTGTAAATGTTTGTGTATCCAACTACACTGTATATCTACTTGCTCTAGGTATATTGTAAATGTTTGTGTATCCACTACACTGTGTATCTACTTGCTCTAGGTATATTGTAAATGTTTGTGTATCCACTACACTGTGTATCTACTTGCTCTAGGCATATTGTAAATGTTTGTGTATCCACTACACTGTGTATCTACTTGCTCTAGGCATATTGTAAATGTTTGTATATCCACTACACTGTGTATCTACTTGCTCTAGGCATATTGTAAATGTTTGTATATCCAATACACTGTGTATCTTACTTGCTCTAGGCATATTGTAAATTTTTATGTATCCACTACACTGTGTATCTACTTGCTCTAGGCATATTGTAAATGTTTGTGTATCCACTACACTGTGTATCTACTTGCTCTAGGCATATTGTAAATGTTTGTGTATCCACTACACTGTGTATCTACTTGCTCTAGGCATATTGTAAATGTTTGTGTATCCACTACACTGTATCTTACTTGCTCTAGGCATATTGTAAATGTTTGTGTATCCACTACACTGTGTATCTACTTGCTCTAGGCATATTGTAAATGTTTGTGTATCCACTACACTGTGTATCTACTTGCTCTAGGCATATTGTAAATGTTTGTGTATCCACTACACTGTGTATCTACTTGCTCTAGGCATATTGTAAATGTTTGTGTATCCACTACACTGTGTATCTACTTGCTCTAGGCATATTGTAAATGTTTGTGTATCCACTACACTGTGTATCTACTTGCTCTAGGCATATTGTAAATGTTTGTGTATCCACTACACTGTGTATCTACTTGCTCTAGGCATATTGTAAATGTGTGTGTATCCACTACACTGTATATCTACTTGCTCTAGGTATATTGTAAATGTTTGTGTATCCACTACACTGTGTATCTACTTGCTCTAGGCATATTGTAAATGTTTGTGTATCCACTACACTGTGTATCTACTTGCTCTAGGCATATTGTAAATGTTTGTGTATCCACTACACTGTGTATCTACTTGCTCTAGGCATATTGTAAATGTTTGTGTATCCACTACACTGTATATCTACTTGTTCTAGGCATATTGTAAATGTTTGTGTATCCACTACACTGTCTATCTTGTAATTGCTCTAGGCATATTATAAATGTTTGTGTATCCACTACACTGTCTATCTTGTAATTGCTCTAGGCATATTGTAAATGTTTGTGTATCCACTACACTGTCTATCTTGTAATTGCTCTAGGCATATTGTAAATGTTTGTGTATCCACTACACTGTCTATCTTGTAATTGCTCTAGGCATATTATAAATGTTTGTGTATCCACTACACTGTCTATCTTGTAATTGCTCTAGGCATATTGTAAATGTTTGTGTATCCACTACACTGTCTATCTTGTAATTGCTCTAGGCATATTGTAAATGTTTGTGTATCCACTACACTGTCTATCTTGTAATTGCTCTAGGCATATTATAAATGTTTGTGTATCCACTACACTGTCTATCTTGTAATTGCTCTAGGCATATTGTAAATGTTTGTGTATCCACTACACTGTCTATCTTGTAATTGCTCTAGGCATATTGTAAATGTTTGTGTATCCACTACACTGTCTATCTTGTAATTGCTCTAGGCATATTATAAATGTTTGTGTATCCACTACACTGTCTATCTTGTAATTGCTCTAGGCATATTGTAAATGTTTGTGTATCCACTACACTGTCTATCTTGTAATTGCTCTAGGCATATTGGAAATGTTTTACGCAATAAAATATTGTTTACGTTGTTGTTATCAGAAGATAGGATAAATAGAATATTAGGTTTCTACCTTATAAATGTCTATTTACTATGCTCATGTATGTGTTCCCTCATCCCTAAATCACACACAAACCAGGAACACAAATCCCATGTTGTTTATTTGTTTCCTTTTTGGGCTTAATGTTGCACCAACGGTCATATGGCAACTCTCTAGCTATAATTGGTGGAGAAAAATACTGGATGCCCCTGCGAACAGTATCTCAGGCACGGACGGGTACCCAGGTAGAACCACTGATGTACCACAATACAGCTGGATAGCTTCCTCGCTTGAATGAATCTTACACCCCCAGTGGGATTCGAAACTACAGCGGTGATGGGTAAGTGATTTGTAGTCAACGACCGTAACCACTCGGCCACCAAAAATCCCATTTGGGGTGGGGACAATGTTCTAGAAGCAATTGCTCTGATCCCGAACTCAAGATCATGCGATTCGATTGTAGTCCGAGATTTTGCACCAATCAAACGGGTATCCACTACTTGAGAAAAGGTTTATATCTTAAGGGAGGAAGAATAAGACCACAGCCCCTATTCACTCCCATGTTTACCTCAATGATAAGCGCTTGTTGCTCTTATGCTACTAGCAACTGATTTAGGAACCAACTTTATGATTCTTCTCCATAAGTCTACACTGGCATTTTCAGTGCCTTTGAATATGAACAAATGTCGACCAATGGGCGAGCGAGTATATATAGCATATACAGCGATTCAGGGTTTGTTTTGTTATCATTAAACTTGTACAGGAGACTAGATTCTACATTGATTGTGCCCATATGCATGACAAAGTGATACAATCATGAGATTTCTTTGTCTATCTATCTCTATAAATTATGATCACAAATAGATATCTGTGCCCCCCCCCCCCCCAAACTATTGACAGAAAAAGTGCATCAAGATTTTATTACCACTGAATTTATTACTCAGACAGACTTATAAATTGAAACCTTCAACTCTGGGAGAACTAATGGCTAAATCAGAAGATAAGATTTGTTATGATTCATGTTAAAGGGAAATAAATAAATAGTCTTGTTTACTCTCTCAAATGAATAGGATAACATTTGTATTGCTTGTATATTTTGACAGCAAATTTCTTTGTTTTTTTGGTATTTTAGGTAGGTATGGTCAGGGTGCCGGAATACAAGTGTCACAGCAGCCGGGGTACCGGAATACAAGTGTCACAGCAGCCGGGGTACCGGAATACAAGTGTCACAGCAGCCGGGGTACCGGAATACAAGTGTCACAGCAGCTGGGGTACCGGAATACAAGTGTCACAGCAGCCGGGGTACCGGAATACAAGTGTCACAGCAGCCGGGGTACCGGAATACAAGTGTCACAGCAGCCGGGGTACTGGAATACAAGTGTCACAGCAGCCGGGGTACCGGAATACAAGTGCCACAGCAGCCGGGGTACCGGAATACAAGTGTCACAGCAGCCGGGGTACCGGAATACAAGTGCCACAGCAGCCGGGGTATCGGAATACAAGTGCCACAGCAGCCGGGGTACCGGAATACAAGTGCCACAGCAGCCGGGGTACCGGAATACAAGTGTCACAGCAGCCGGGGTACCGGAATACAAGTGTCACAGCAGCCGGGATACAAGTGTCACAGCAGCCGGAGTACCGGAATACAAGTGCCACAGCAGCCGGGGTACCGGAATACAAGTGCCACAGCAGCCGGGGTACCGGAATACAAGTGCCACAGCAGCCGGGGTACTGGAATACAAGTGTCACAGCAGCCGGGGTCCTGGAATACAAGTGTCACAGCAGCCGGGGTACCGGAATACAAGTGTCACAGTCACATTTATTTTCCAGGAATCTAGAATCATGTCCTATTGTGACACTCCTTAAGACTGATCAGAATCATTTTTCATTGTAACTGTGAATATAATCATAGAAACCTCTACAGACTATGCCACTCTGCTATCACTGATTCAACAGCATGGAATTTGACATACAAACGTACAGGCTGTATGCGGCTGTATGTGCAGGCTGTATGTGGCTGTATGTACAGGCTGTGTGGCTGTATGTACAGGCTGTATGTACAGGCTGTATGCGGATGTATGTACAGGCTGTATGCGGATGTATGTACAGGCTGTAGGTAAAAACAAATTGCAGTGCGAGTGTCTTACGTTTATTTATCGTCGCTACCGGTTGCCCATATGAGCGAAGCCTCCTGAAGAGATTAATAATTTTAGATTTTTATAGGATAGTACAATGATACAGAGAGACCCATTCCAGAGTCTCATCTGGTTCTTTTACGTGCACGGCGTAAAGCATCGCTACGAGACCTCGGTTTAAAGTCCCATCTGAAAGACTGTTAATTTCATTGGGGTCAGACGGGGGATCGAACCTGCAATCCCTGGATTACCAGTACAGCGTGTTACTCATAAATTGCAGAATCTTACCTGATCATATAAATAATAGAATGTCACTTTATCTTTTGCGTAGAGTTCATGAAAATGTTTTGGCAGGTATCTCACTCGTAATTCATACCTGAAGAATTGAATAAAAACACTGTTACATTTCAATCTTAATTTGTGCAAGTGTTCAAAAGAATGCTTATCAGTCATTTACTTGTTGTGGAAGTAAATAGATATCAGTTTAAACAATCAGACAGTCTTTGCACAGCTACATGTGAATTGGAATTTTTTATGTCTGCCTTGTAACAACTTTATCGACTTTGCAGATATCGACTGGAGTATAGCTATTTAGAAGGGTTGTCAGTGATTAACAAGTTAACCGACCGAACATCCGGTAACCTGTACCTGGACCGGTTAGGATATTTTAAAAAATTAATTAAAACTGTAGTCGTTCTTCTTATTGCGGTCCTGTTTTTCGCACCATCAATAGAGCACAAGGTGTGTATTGTCTGTTGGCTATGTCCGGCAAACTGCTTAGTAATTCCCATCCCCAATGTTTAGATAGATATCCCAGCATAAAATAAAGAGAATATTTGTACGTAATTATGTTTGACAGATTGAACATATTGGCAATAACCCTGGGCGATAGTGATCGCTTTCCTTCTTCATGAGTGCTATATAATTGGATTACACACTCTTAAACAAACAAATTATCTTTTTATTTTATGCCATACGATGTTTTTGTTAGAAAATGTTATGTTATATTTCGGGTTTTACGCCGGCATCAGCACCATTTTGGGCTATATCGCCGGCGGGCAGTTTACCTAACAACACCTTTCCTGGGCAGGCTCCAGTGGTTAACCAGTACTTGGGTGCACAAACCTCCGTAAGAAACAGCCAACTTTTTCATATAAATGAGACACGGCCTGAGTGGGGCTCGAACCCGTGATCATCAGTGATGATAGGTTACAGTGGTATACAAGTCAGCGACCGTAACCACTCTACCACGGAGGCGGACTTTTTTGTTAGAAAAAGATGTTACCAAATAATTGATATTCTGAACGGATTGATTCTGTTCAAGAGTTTAAATTATAGTGTCTGTCTGGGTACAGAAAAGGCATAATACAGTGCGCATAAATTAAGTATTGGCCTGCTTCCATCCACCAAAATAAAATCGAAAACAATCATCTCACCTCCATTCATCAGGGGGTTTTGAAGCTTCGTATTTTTGTTTCACTTGATACATTGTGAGGTTATTGTGCAGCCAATAGCATTCCCGGGAGTTTGTGTGCACCAACTTTAATGCAAAACATCTCGCAAAAAATCTCTCTCCTGCCGCCAGTCGGCCTACAACCAGGTTGATGATATCCTGAAATGAGAAAGAAACAACTATACTACTTCATATGTCTAGAATATATAATCAATGTTCAACGGTACTGTACAGTGGGTTAATATTGTGTTGTTGACTTTAATTTGACAGACATCTGAAATCAATAATTTTCATGGTTTCTATATTTGAAGACGATGAAAATCACAAATAGTGTCAATAATTTGACTACTTCAGATTTCTGAACAACTGCAGATTTTAACAGCAAATTTAAAACAGAAACTTCAATAAACACATACATGTATGCCCCTTAACCTGCCAATCATGACTAACATGCTTTTGCAGAGCATAGAGCCAGATCAGACAACACAGAACATGCCGTCTGATCAGTCTCTATGCTGTTTGCTCTTCAGAGTGTGTAGCAAATAACATAGCAAACTGAATAGCAAATAACATAGATCCTGATCAGACATGGCGTTACACTGCTGATCTGGATCTATGTTGTTTGAAAATGTGATTTTATTTACTCACATATTACTAAACACACAATGGGGCTGGTATGCACATTATAAGGGTCTTTAATGTAACACCGTCATGGGGTTTTAATAACATCATGGGGCTTTTAAAGTGCTTAACCCTTTCAACACCACAGACCTCTAAATAGGCTTACAAAAAGTGTAGATCCAGATGAGCCAGCTCGTAACGAGCCGTCTCATCAGGATCTGCACTTTTTGCCAGTGATATGACTATTTTTAGACATAATTACCCATTTTGATAAATGAACTTGTCCAAATGTGATTTTCTGATTCATTTATTGGTTTATGAATATCATGGACCAGTCCATCTGAGTTACTTGGTGTTGAAAGGGTTAAGAGTGATTACACAACATTCACAGGAAGGTAATTGTATCTACATAATTATGATGCCGGAATATGTTTTATCCATGTATCTTGGCAACGGTTTGTACAGATGGAAGCAATTGGCAGTCACTGACAACAAGAAGCTACAATGTAAACATTGCCTAAATGATACACATCTTCACTTCTACATTTGTCAATCTCTTCTTCCAGTGATCGATGGCAGAAACATAAATGTAGATACGCTGACAGACATATACATGATGCAATACCATCTCTCCACCACCAACAGATCAGTCAAATTATACCCTTTTCGAGCAAAAAGCTTTACAAAAGCTACTTTTAGCTTCCTACTTGATCCTTTGCATTATGTATTATGTATGACGTTGTATGTTATATGTGATTATGTATTATGTATGTCGTTGTATGTTATATGTGATTATGTATTATGTATGACGTTGTATGTTATATGTGATGTATTATGTATGACGTTGTATGTTATATGTGATTATGTATTATGTATGACGTTGTATGTTATATGTGATTATGTATTATGTATGTCGTTGTATGTTATATGTGATTATGTATTATGTATGTCGTTGTATGTTATATGTGATTATGTATTATGTATGACGTTGTATGTTATATGTGATTATGTATTATGTATGTCGTTGTATGTTATATGTGATTATGTATTATGTATGACGTTGTATGTTATATGTGATTATGTATTATGTATGTCGTTGTATGTTATATGTGATGTATTATGTATGTCGTTGTATGTTATATGTGATGTATTATGTATGACGTTGTATGTTATATGTGATGTATTATGTATGTCGTTGTATGTTATATGTGATGTATTATGTATGTCGTTGTATGTTATATGTGATGTATTATGTATGTCGTTGTATGTTATATGTGATGTATTATGTACGTCATTGTATGTTATATGTGATGTATGTCGTTGTATGTTATATGTGATGTATTATGTATGTCGTTGTATGTTATATGTGATGTATTATGTATGTCGTTGTATGTTATATGTGATGTATTATGTATGTCGTTGTATGTTATATGTGATGTATTATGTATGTCGTTGTATGTTATATGTGATGTATTATGTATGTCGTTGTATGTTATATGTGATTATGTATTATGTATGACGTTGTATGTTATATGTGATGTATTATGTATGACGTTGTATGTTATATGTGATGTATTATGTATGTCGTTGTATGTTATATGTGATGTATTATGTATGTCGTTGTATGTTATATGTGATGTATTATGTATGTCGTTGTATGTTATATGTGATTATGTATTATGTATGACGTTGTATGTTATATGTGATGTATTATGTATGACGTTGTATGTTATATGTGATGTATTATGTATGTCGTTGTATGTTATATGTGATGTATTATGTATGTCGTTGTATGTTATATGTGATGTATTATGTATGTCGTTGTATGTTATATGTGATTATGTATTATGTATGTCGTTGTATGTTATATGTGATTATGTATTATGTATGTCGTTGTATGTTATATGTGATGTATTATGTATGTCGTTGTATGTTATATGTGATGTATTATGTATGTCGTTGTATGTTATATGTGATTTATTATGTATGTCGTTGTATGTTATATGTGATGTATTATGTATGTCGTTGTATGTTATATGTGATTATGTATTATGTATGTCGTTGTATGTTATATGTGATTATGTATTATGTATGACGTTGTATGTTATATGTGATTATGTATTATGTATGTCGTTGTATGTTATATGTGATGTATTATGTATGTCGTTGTATGTTATATGTGATTATGTATTATGTATGACGTTGTATGTTATATGTGATTATGTATTATGTATGACGTTGTATGTATGTGATTATGTATTATGTATGACGTTGTATGTTATATGTGATTATGTATTATATGACGTTGTATGTTTATGTGATTATGTATTATGTATGACGTTGTATGTTATATGTGATGTATTATGTATGACGTTGTATGTTATATGTGATTATGTATTATGTATGACGTTGTATGTTATATGTGATTATGTATTATGTATGACGTTGTATGTTATATGTGATGTATTATGTATGACGTTGTATGTTATATGTGATTATGTATTATGTATGACGTTGTATGTTATATGTGATTATGTATTATGTATGACGTTGTATGTTATATGTGATTATGTATTATGTATGACGTTGTATGTTATATGTGATGTATTATGTATGACGTTGTATGTTATATGTGATTATGTATTATGTATGACGTTGTATGTTATATGTGATTATGTATTATGTATGTCGTTGTATGTTATATGTGATTATGTATTATGTATGACGTTGTATGTTATATGTGATTATGTATTATGTATGACGTTGTATGTTATATGTGATTATGTATTATGTATGACGTTGTATGTTATATGTGATTATGTATTATGTATGTCGTTGTATGTTATATGTGATTATGTATTATGTATGACGTTGTATGTTATATGTGATTTATTTATTGCAATACATACTGTCTAAACCAAGTTATACCTTGTGCATATTCTGCTGTTATATAAAAACAGGATCCTCCACTCTTAAATTCACGACTAATTCAGACGCTATAAGGAATAATAAAGCTTCGAGTAAATAACCACATGATCTGTATATATATACATAGGCTGTTCTCTTGTGACGATCTATGTTAGGGTGTGGTGACGGGTGTGGCTGGCTGGGTAACGTTGTATGGTGGGACACTTGATTGGAGTAGCTATTACAGTTACATTTCCTAAACTTTTTTGGTTTGTTTATTGTTGTTTTTTGTTTCTAAATTCTTATTACCTAAAATGCTGCTTATTCTCTTAATCATTTTACCCTTTTTCTATTAGTATCATTAAATTAGTAAAGTACTAGCACAACTCTTGTATTCAGTCTATTTGTTAATTACAATCTAGTCTTATGGGGAGGGCCGTAACTAATGTTGTTAAAACTTGTGGCCCAACCCATTTGCTTCAACATATAATGACAATCCTTGAGCAAACAATGCCACGAATCATGCATTATGGATAGTTATACAAGTTTGTTCATTTGTTTTGCATTGTACATTGTATATATAGAATGCAATAAAATATGATTAAACTAAACTAAAAATAATAAAGCATGTAACATGTTTCTGAACATGTATCAAATAATGTTATAGAACTACTAAGTCGACTACATCAACACAGAAACAAATTTGCACAAACCTGGATATTGAGCCTGTTGCTGTTATAGACCAGCATGGTCATGTATATTCCAACATGTACTTCCAACAGGTCCATCATTGTTCTTCCCTTAACTAATGCATCATCATACATGTGCAACAATTCCTGGCAATGCTATCCTACCAACTACAATATTTCCAAACTTTCAACAATCACATCTCTGTTCCTCACAATTCCCCCCTCACTACCGTATTACAATGTAACAGCTTAGTCCATGTACACTGTTCCTCACAATTCCCCCCTCACTACCGTATTACAATGTAACAGCTTAGTCCATGTACACTGTTCCTCACAATTCCCCCCTCACTACCGTATTACAATGTAACAGCTTAGTCCATGTACACTGTTCCTCACAATTCCCCCCTCACTACCGTATTACAATGTAACAGCTTAGTCCATGTACACTGTTCCTCACAATTCCCCCCTCACTACCGTATTACAATGTAACAGCTTAGTCCATGTACACTGTTCCTCACAATTCCCCCCTCACTACCGTATTACAATGTAACAGCTAGTCCATGTACACTGTTCTCAACAACTTCATGATTTCCAAGTTTAAGTATTATAAAAACAGTCCCAGCCAAGTCCCAACATAAGGTGAAGAGTCTTGAAGCTTAATTGCCATTATAACTAATGTTCATACAAATGTTAGGCTAGCAACAATAATTCTAAACTTCTAATTGTTTACATATTTATATATTATTTACAGGTGATTATCCACTATGTTCCAAGAAACAGCAAAGTTCATGGAAAGTTCCAAATTCCAATGTAAGTAGGTCAATACCGTAACATTTCTCCTCCTACCATTTCCATTCAAGCTTCAACATAAACTTTTGAAGTTTTAATTCACTTTATACTAAGTACATTTACACTTGTAAACTATGTTCAAAGAAGAATAAATTCTTGGAAAGTTTATTATGTCCCTTGTTTGTTGAAGGTCCCATTTCCTTTACTTGCCTCCCAAGTTCCATTCAAAGGAAGACTGGTTCCCCTGTTTGTTATAGCAATTCACTGTTTTCTGTTACATACAGGTAATCGCATATCCACTTGAAAGACAATGAAACAGAAATATCTGTATTCCTTTAATACATAGCAGACATCGTAGCCTGTTGCAATACTTGTTTTTGTAATTTTATATAATGTAATCACATACACAAATATCTAAACACAGATCTGTTCTCCACAAATGAATCACTGTTTTACTGTTACATAAATTCTCAATTTCTGTACAATTTCTTGGAAAATTTCAACACCTCTGGATCAAGTGTCAGAACGCAGAACCTGTTTAACTTTAATTGGCACGTTCATTCATACTGAACACAAAGTAATCCTCCTGAATAAACTGCATTATTCCTGCATGTTCACTTCCTTCACACACACACACACACACACACACATATCCTACATGTAATACACAACCATTACAGGCTCTGCCTAACTGCAGAACAATTTGGAAAATCATGAAAGTTTTATGGCTTCTGGTATCATTTCAGCAGATAGTGAGCCACCAGAGCAATGCTTGCCTTCTCATCATCATTCTGACGCGATTACAAATACAGTAATCCCACCTGAGGGAAATCCCCTGCAGAGCCAGGTCACATACATGCAAACTGCAGCAATGTAAGTTAACAGCTTAATCATATATCTTGTCAAAACATATGTTGAAAGATTTGGGTAATTTAATTCTAGTGAATGTAATGTTCCTGTACATCCAAGCTGCAGGAACATTGGTTACAGATGAATCATATAGTTGTCCAAACATATGCTCAAAGATCGGGTAATTTAATTATAATAACCGGTTAAGCCATAGGCCAGGTTCTTAGAAATCTTCCAGATTATTTCCGTTTCACTAAGAGTAATGAAAGCAATTCTTAGCATGCATTCATTAATTTATCCCAAACCAATTTAAGCAAAATATGGTAAACAGTGCCTGCAACTCCTATATAATGGAACACCAACTAAAATATGGTAAACAGTGCCTGCAACTCCTATATAATGGAACACCAACTAAAATATGGTAAACAGTGCCTGCAACTCCTATATAATGGAACACCAACTAAAATATGGTAAACAGTGCCTGCAACTCCTATATAATGGAACACCAACTAAAATATGGTAAACAGTGCCTGCAACTCCTATATAATGGAACACCAACTAAAATATGGTAAACAGTGCCTGCAACTCCTATATAATGGAACACCAACTAAAATATGGTAAACAGTGCCT
>CM026397.1:3578731-3681606 GCA_014843695.1 Archivesica marissinica | reverse complement strand
TAACAGCTTAGTCCATGTACACTGTTCCTCACAATTCCCCCCTCACTACCGTATTACAATGTAACAGCTTAGTCCATGTACACTGTTCCTCACAATTCCCCCCTCACTACCGTATTACAATGTAACAGCTTAGTCCATGTACACTGTTCCTCACAATTCCCCCCTCACTACCGTATTACAATGTAACAGCTAGTTCATGTACACTGTTCTCAACAACTTCATGATTTCCAAGTTTAAGTATTATAAAAACAGTCCCAGCCAAGTCCCAACATAAGGTGAAGAGTCTTGAAGCTTAATTGCCATTATAACTAATGTTCATACAAATGTTAGGCTAGCAACAATAATTCTAAACTTCTAATTGTTTACATATTTATATATTATTTACAGGTGATTATCCACTATGTTCCAAGAAACAGCAAAGTTCATGGAAAGTTCCAAATTCCAATGTAAGTAGGTCAATACCGTAACATTTCTCCTCCTACCATTTCCATTCAAGCTTCAACATAAACTTTTGAAGTTTTAATTCACTTTATACTAAGTACATTTACACTTGTAAACTATGTTCAAAGAAGAATAAATTCTTGGAAAGTTTATTATGTCCCTTGTTTGTTGAAGGTCCCATTTCCTTTACTTGCCTCCCAAGTTCCATTCAAAGGAAGACTGGTTCCCCTGTTTGTTATAGCAATTCACTGTTTTCTGTTACATACAGGTAATCGCATATCCACTTGAAAGACAATGAAACAGAAATATCTGTATTCCTTTAATACATAGCAGACATCGTAGCCTGTTGCAATACTTGTTTTTGTAATTTTATATAATGTAATCACATACACAAATATCTAAACACAGATCTGTTCTCCACAAATGAATCACTGTTTTACTGTTACATAAATTCTCAATTTCTGTACAATTTCTTGGAAAATTTCAACACCTCTGGATCAAGTGTCAGAACGCAGAACCTGTTTAACTTTAATTGGCACGTTCATTCATACTGAACACAAAGTAATCCTCCTGAATAAACTGCATTATTCCTGCATGTTCACTTCCTTCACACACACACACACACACACACACATATCCTACATGTAATACACAACCATTACAGGCTCTGCCTAACTGCAGAACAATTTGGAAAATCATGAAAGTTTTATGGCTTCTGGTATCATTTCAGCAGATAGTGAGCCACCAGAGCAATGCTTGCCTTCTCATCATCATTCTGACGCGATTACAAATACAGTAATCCCACCTGAGGGAAATCCCCTGCAGAGCCAGGTCACATACATGCAAACTGCAGCAATGTAAGTTAACAGCTTAATCATATATCTTGTCAAAACATATGTTGAAAGATTTGGGTAATTTAATTCTAGTGAATGTAATGTTCCTGTACATCCAAGCTGCAGGAACATTGGTTACAGATGAATCATATAGTTGTCCAAACATATGCTCAAAGATCGGGTAATTTAATTATAATAACCGGTTAAGCCATAGGCCAGGTTCTTAGAAATCTTCCAGATTATTTCCGTTTCACTAAGAGTAATGAAAGCAATTCTTAGCATGCATTCATTAATTTATCCCAAACCAATTTAAGCAAAATATGGTAAACAGTGCCTGCAACTCCTATATAATGGAACACCAACTAAAATATGGTAAACAGTGCCTGCAACTCCTATATAATGGAACACCAACTAAAATATGGTAAACAGTGCCTGCAACTCCTATATAATGGAACACCAACTAAAATATGGTAAACAGTGCCTGCAACTCCTATATAATGGAACACCAACTAAAATATGGTAAACAGTGCCTGCAACTCCTATATAATGGAACACCAACTAAAATATGGTAAACAGTGCCTGCAACTCCTATATAATGGAACACCAACTAAAATATGGTAAACAGTGCCTGCAACTCCTATATAATGGAACACCAACTAAATATCCACATGTCACTCTTGAAGAACATTCTTTGGTGCCATTTGGGGATACCCCCTGGTAATAGATATTTCTGGCAATGTCATTCCAAGATTTCCAAAATCATACAGAAATACTAACAACATATACATCCTTACAGCATATACTGTATGTATACACTGACTACTTAATGATACAGCATAATTATACTGTATGCATACACTGACTACTTAATGATAGATACAACATATACTGTATGTATACACTGAATACTTAATGATACAGCATATACTGTATGTATACACTGAATACTTAATGATACACAGTCATTTCCAAACCAGGTACTCATTAGCTAGGCCATTTCCAGCTTTTCTAATCTTTCTATGATATAAATCAAAGTACCTGCCACTTCTAGACATTTCAATAAGATTGGCAGCTACATTAATTAATAGTTTGTGTGTTTACTGGTTACCACTATAAATTGGTCTTGATCAGATTCTATAAATGACATGCCTCAAAACAAAGAAGATAAATGCCCAGTTGTTTAACATGTTCCCTAAATTGAACAATCATTAATAGAACATGCAATTCTGATGCTGAAAGAACTAAATCAACATGCACTTGTAATCCTAGCTAAGATTGGCTATATACGGTATGTGGATGGTCGGTTGTTTATACCCAGGTGCTTGTCAGTGTCTGAAATACTGCTCGAAGGGCACCCAGGGTGTTCCTCCAACTTTAATATAGTCCAAATTAATCCAGACCAACAGTCCAAATTAGTCCCAATGAACAACCCAAATTAATCCTGATGAACAGTCCAAATTAGTCCCCTGCTATAGTTCATATTAATCCATACAAACAGTCCAAATTAATCTCGATGAACAGTCCAAATTAATCTCGATGAACAGTCCAAATTAATCCCGATGAACAGTCCAAATTAATCCCGATGAACAGTCCAAATTAATCCCGATGAACAGTCCAAATTAATCCTGATGAACAGTCCAAATTAATCCTGATGAACAACCCAAATTAATCCCGACGAACAGTCCAAATTAATCCTGATGAACAGTCCAAATTAATCCTGATGAACAACCCAAATTAATCCCGATGAACAACCCAAATTAATCCCGACGAACAACCCAAATTAATCCCGACGAACAGTCCAAATTAATCTTGATGAACAGTCCAAATTAATCCTGATGAACAGTCCAAATTAATCCTGATGAACAGTCCAAATTAATCCCGATGAACAGTCCAAATTAATCCCGACGAACAGTCCAAATTAATCCCGACGAACAACCCAAATTAATCCCGATGAACAGTCCAAATTAATCCTGATGAACAGTCCAAATTAATCCCGACGAACAACCCAAATTAATCCCATGAACAGTCCAAATTAATCCTGATGAACAGTCCAAATTAATCTTGATGAACAGTCCAAATTAATCCTGATGAACAGTCCAAATTAATCCCGATGAACAGTCCAAATTAATCCCGATGAACAGTCCAAATTAATCCCGATGAACAGTCCAAATTAATCCCGACGAACAACCCAAATTAATCCCGATGAACAGTCCAAATTAATCCTGATGAACAGTCCAAATTAATCCCAATGAACAGTCCAAATTAATCCCGATGAACAGTCCAAATTAATCCCGATGAACAGTCCAAATTAATCCCGATGAACAGTCCAAATTAATCCCGACGAACAACCCAAATTAATCCCGATGAACAGTCCAAATTAATCCCGATGAAAAGTCCAAATTAATCCTGATGAACAGTCCAAATTAATCCTGATGAACAGTCCAAATTAATCCCGACGAACAACCCAAATTAATCCTGATGAACAGTCCAAATTAATCCCGATGAACAGTCCAAATTAATCCTGATGAACAGTCCAAATTAATCCCAATGAACAGTCCAAATTAATCCCGATGAACAGTCCAAATTAATCCCGACGAACAACCCAAATTAATCCCGACGAACAGTCCGAATTAATCCCGATGAACAACCCAAATTAATCCCGACGAACAACCCAAATTAATCCTGATGAACAGTCCAAATTAATCCCAATGAACAGTCCAAATTAATCCCGATGAACAGTCCAAATTAATCCCGACGAACAACTCAAATTAATCCCGACGAACAGTCCGAATTAATCCCGATGAACAACCCAAATTAATCCCAACGAACAGTCCAAATTAATCCTGATGAACAACCCAAATTAATCCTGATGAACAACCCAAATTAATCCCGATGAACAACCCAAATTAATCCCGATGAACAGTCCAAATTAATCCTGATGAACAGTCCAAATTAATCCTGATGAACAACCCAAATTAATCCTGATGAACAGTCCAAATTAATCCCGATGAACAACCCAAATTAATCCCAATGAACAGTCCAAATTAATCCTGATGAACAGTCCAAATTAATCCTGATGAACAGTCCAAATTAATCCTGATGAACAGTCCAAATTAATCCCGATGAACAGCCCAAATTAATCCTGATGAAACATCCAATTTCATCCCAGACGAACAGTTCCAAATTAATCCAAACAAACAATTCTCTGATGACTTTCAATATAAGATTGAAAAATTCAAATTTTGCATAACAAGTGTTTCAATTTCCTTTCATTTCTTCATATATTCAACAAACATAAAGGTGGACATAAAATCAAGTACAAGGCAAGATTTTTGATACTCATTATTATTGCACTTGAGATATACACTTGCATGTATATATCCTTCAGAGTTTCTTAACCAAGAGCTATAATTAATGCTTATAATATACACTACTACAGTAGCCACATTCAGTGAGTCATCTAGTACAGCACCCTCTGCTGCTTCTGCTGTAATGCTGCTACTTACTTCTCATTCGCCTCACTGTTTACCTGTTTTATTTTTTACTATTCATTTTGATTGTTTTTTATCTTTTCTTTATCTTGAAAACTATTTAGTAGAGGCTGTCATCTTCTATTAACGGAACAAAACATCCTTTAATGAATGACATTTAAAGCTTCAGTAACACAATTATCGTAAAATTCACATTATCCAAATATCTCTCTCTCTCCAATATCCCTTTCTTCCACTCCAATATCCTTCTCTCCCACTCAGATATACCTTTCTCCCACTCCAATATCCCTCTCTCCCACTCCAATATCCTTTCTCTTCAGTAACTCTCCAGCTCTCCATTAGCCCTCTATCCCACTCCAATATCCCTCTCTCCCACTCCAATATCCTTTCTCTTCAGTAACTCTCCAGCTCTCCATTATCCCTCTATCCCACTCCAATATCCCTCTCTCCCACTCCAATATCCCTCTCTCCCACTCCAATATCCTTTCTCTTCAGTAACTCCCCATCTCTCCATTATCCCTCTATCCCACTCCAATATCCCTCTCTCCCACTCCAATATCCCTCTCTCCCACTCCAATATCCTTTCTCTTCAATAACTCTCCATCTCTCCATTATCTGTCTCTATCCCCCTTTCTCCAATAATATTTCCCTTTCCAATATCCTTCACTCTCCAATAACCCTCTCTCACTATCTTGTCGTTTATTACTGACTCATATTTAACTTTACAGTAACCACTTAAGATGTCCATAAAATCACTTTCCCCTGCTATATCAGCTCCATAGCTACATGTAGAGTGTACCCCCTGCCTGGCTAGATAAATTTATAAATTCTTGCCAGACCTGGCTTTTCCAGACACAGGCCAACTATCAAGAATTAGGCCAAACTGCCAGCAACACAGGTACAAAGACAAGTATTCCTGAGATAGCAAATTAATACAGAAAGATACAATCAGAAGTAATTGGAGCAAACAATTAGTACAAGTGGTTTGATGTGACAGCCTGGAACTACCTGTGACACCCATTGCAGGCTACCAGTCTAGTGTAATAAACAAGCATGCAATCAATCTGATAATGAATGATATGTGGCTCTTGTGACCTTTTGCCCAATTCTCTGGCATTTAATACAAGCTGGTAATGATTATCAATAATGAATGGTCAGGAAAATAGATGGCGAAAAATTCATCAACATAGTACTGGCAACACAGTATGTATACCAAACTAGATATTGTTTTCGAAAAATAACACATTATGTATCCCCACCCAGTGATGCTCCAGTTGAGTAATAAAAGAATGCAATATATGAAGTCATTGCAAAAAAAGTCATATGTAGTATTATGAAGTTTTGGAGATGAAGCACAGACAAGAAATGTTATAAAAATGTGTCATAAAATCATCCAACCGGAATTGGGTTACAATATGCACAACACGACATCATACCGACGCTTTCTGTCATATTTGGTGAATATCCAACAAGGGGTTATGGTGACGAAGCATGGACAAAATAAAGCGGATGGACGGACAAAATAAAGCGGACGGACGGACGGACACAAAATTGTATATTAAGTGCCTATTCCTTTGATCTCTTTTAACCACATAAACGGAATTGACAGCCACATAAACGGAATTGACAGCCACATACATGGAATTGACAGCCACATAAATGGAATTGACAGTCACATAAATGGAATTGACAGCCACATAAACGGAATTGACAGCCACATAAACGTTTTTATAGCCACATAACCATAGACTACTAGACAGTAAACGTATTGTTCTCCTAGCCACCACCTAAGTCCCATTGTATGGGTGAAGACAGATGGAAGGACAGACAGATGGAAGGACAGACAGATGGAAGGACAGACAGATGGAAGGACAGATAGATGGAAGGACAGACAGATGGAAGGACAGACAGATGGAAGGACAGACAGATGGAAGGACAGACAGATGGAAGGACAGACAGATGGAAGGACAGATAGATGGAAGGACAGACAGATGGAAGGACAGACAGATGGAAGGACAGACAGACAGATGGAAGGACAGACAGACAGATGGAAGGACAGACAGACAGATGGAAGGACAGACAGACAGATGGAAGGACATACAGACAGACAAATGGAAGGACATACAGATGGAAGGACAGACAGACAGATGGAAGGACAGACAGATGGAAGGACAGACAGACAGATGGAAGGACATACAGACATATGGAAGGACAGACAGACAGATGGAAGGACAGACAGATGGAAGGACAGACAGATGGAAGGACAGACATACAGATGGAAGGACAGACAGACAGATGGAAGGACATACAGACATATGGAAGGACAGACAGACAGATGGAAGGACAGACAGATGGAAGGACAGACAGACATATGGAAGGACAGACAGATGGAAGGACAGACAGATGGAAGGACAGACATATGGAAGGACAGACAGACAGACAGATGTAAGGACAGACAGATGGAAGGACAGACAGATGGAAGGACATACAGATGGAAGGACATACAGATGGAAGGACAGACAGATGGAAGGACAGACAGACAGATGGAAGAACAGACAGATGGAAGGACAGACAGAAAGATGGAAGGACAGAAAGATGGAAGGACAGACAGACAGATGGAAGGACAGACAGATGGAAGAAGACAGACAGATGGAAGGACAGACATATGGAAGGACAGACACAAAAACAAAAGACAGACAGATGTAAGGACAGACAGATGGAAGGACAACAAAACAACAAGAAGGACAGACAGATGGAAGGACATACAGATGGAAGGACATACAGATGGAAGGACAGACAGATGGAAGGACAGACAGACAGATGGAAGAACAGACAGATGGAAGGACAGACAGACAGATGGAAGGACAGACAGATGGAAGGACAGACAGATGGAAGGACAGACAGATGGAAGGACATACAGATGGAAGGACAGACAGATGGAAGGACAGACAGATGGAAGGACAGACAGATGGCATAGGCAAAAACAATATGTCTTCCCCCATTAGTAGAGACATAATTATTAAACTAGATAAAAAATATAGAAACATTTCAACATCTCACTGGATGTATCAAGTCTGTTTTGGCACACTTGATTAATAAATATCCAGCAACATCTGGCAGCTACATTACATTAAAATACATATTCTCTTCACAAAGCTGACAGTCAAATTCATTCCATAGTTAATTCCAGCACACTTTCATCAGTGCCATGCAAACTCTGATTTGCCCAGAATTGCATCAAAGAAATATTGAAATGAAATGAGATTAATGCCAGATGTTCATCTTATTTTGATATTTGGCAACACACCAGTGATACTAAATGTAACCAAAGAGATAAGCTGCAAATACATTGTTTTTCAAACAATTTCTGACATTCCTGGAACTCTGACTCACTCAGTCAAATTTATTCCAGAATAAGTTAAGAACACAGTAGGTTATCCCTTTTCAAATTAGGGACTCCATTGTCCCAGAACAAACTTGGCAGAGTTCCACTATTCAAATTTTAATCACTAGCATCTGCTCACAGATTTGTCCTAGTTCCCCCCCCCCCCCCCTCATGTGACCAATACTATTTAGTCTAAGCTCAAGTTTCATGAATGCTTGGTCAAATATATAGTCCCTATGAAGTGCTCACAATATGCTCCCACCCCATGGAGGCCTCATTAATTATGAGGGAAAATCTTCATGTTATCTATTTTGGTATATCACCTGATGATCATTAATTTGTACTAAATAACTTTTCATTCTGGATAAATAACTTTTCATTCTGGATGTTGGTTTCAGAAGGGAAGATTTTTTAAATGTTTCTATCTCTTCACTCAAAAATTAGGTACTCTTAATTATAGCTTGCATCAAATATCCCCCGCAATCAAATAGGTGCTATGCCACCAATACCATTCTAAAATCAAATTAAAAACAGTAACAATCCCAGACAAGCTGTGAATGAGTACAACATACTTGCCTTGAATATCGTAGGAATGAAGTGCAGCAGCCATTTTCAGCATGAAACTCTCTCAGAAAATGATGTGTTTGCATTTTACGTTTATTTATCGTCGCTACCGGTTGCCCATATGAAAGATGTCTCTAAAGATTTTAGATTTTTGGAGGATAGTGCAATGATATAGGCAGAGACCCATTCCAGAGTCTCCTGTTCTTTTACATGCACAGCACCGACACGAGACGAGAGATCTGTAATCCAGTAGTAACACCCGTGGATCGCAGGTTCGATCCCCCATCTGACCCTAATAAAATTAACAGTCTTTCAGATGGGGGACTTTAAACCGAGGTCTCATGTCGGTGCTTTACACCGAGCACATAAAAGAACCAGAGGAGACTCTGGAATGGGTCTCTGTCTGTATCATTGAACTATCCTCCAAAAATCTAATATGACTAACCTCTTCAGGAGGCGTCGCTCATATGGGCAACCGGTAGCGATGAGAAATAAGCGTAAAACACACGCGCGCGATATGGTAGAAATTGACGGGTGTGATATGGCGGGCTCTCTATGGATAAAAACATATATTCGGATAGATGGACCATTGCCGACATAAATCTTATACCATTCAGCAGCCAGCCCGTACGACAATTACGCAAATAGATTTACCGACAGTGATTAAATATTTATTTCATTTCACACAATTTCTCATTTATTGTGTGTAGGTAACTCATTCGAGATGGTTATCCAGGTCAATCTGTAGAATGCGAGTCACTATTGCACGTTTCCATATCCACCGTGCTTCGCAGCCCCAACATATCGTTTCATGTTTATGGTGCTTGTTTTAGACTGTAATTAGTGAAAATGTATAAAAACTTTCTATTTTAGCCAGCGTTCTTTGTTTTTAAGTTTGTAAATCCCTCTGCATACAGTCAAACCTGTGTTAGTGGTCACCTCCATTAAGCAGCCAAACTGCCAGTTTCCAGATTCCCAAAATGTTGTTTTGTTATACATTTGACCTCTATTAAGCAGCCACCTGTGCTAAGCAGCCACTTTCTGTAATTCCCTTGGCTGGCTGCTTAACACAAGTTTGGCTGTATATGCATTACATTATGGCATACAACTCTATATTTATTATAAGTTCTATATTTAGAAATAACCACTAATGCAGGACAATGCTATTCTATACATTTTGGCATTACAATATGCTTGCAATCTTAATGAGAGACATTAGTCAATTACTGCCCCTGAATATTCATGAAAGTAGATTGGTCCTCTTAATTGGCTTCCTCTGTTTTTGTCGTTGTTTCCTTTGCACCACATGATATCTGTTTTCATTAGTTTTCTTATCTTATAATTATCAAATTACTAAATCTCGACAATGGAAATTTACTGTAGAAATTTATTATAAATTCATTAACATGCTTTTGATAAAATCACATTTATCATACCGCAACATATGGTTAGGGAACACCAATAAAAACAAAGGCTTTCAACTAAAAAGACCAATACATATTTCGGGTTAAATCGGACTTTATCTGTCAAGGGAGGTAATCGAAAACCCAGTAATGTTTATTTGTTTTGCTTTGCTTTGTTTGTTTGTTTTGGGGGGTTTAAAGTCCTACCAACAGCTCAGGTCATATGATGATTTCCCAGGAGGAGGAAGACCCAGGGTGCCCCTCTGAGCAGTCACGGATGGGTACCTGGGTATAACCACGACCTTCTGCAAGCCAGCTGGACAGCTTACTCGCTTGAAAGAATTTGACACCCCAGTGGGATTCAAACATACAGTGCTTAGGGGTCAACGACCTTAATCACTCGGGCCACAGCAGTCTAAATTTAAAGTACCACTTTGATATTGTTGACATCCTACCAACTGGTATAAAGTCTGTTTACATTAATACATGGGCTCAGAAATGTGTGTGGAACACATGGTAGACTGGAATACAGGAGAGACAATTGTTTGTTGAGCTTGTTACAGTTATAACCCTGAAGTGCTGATACTTGCTGTATACAGCTGTACATCAACAGATAGGTTCAATACAACAATATTTTGACAATATGAAGACTGACAGGCTACATTTGGAACTCTGGAAGAAGTCAAGTAGATAAGATTCTTGAAGTAAGTGAGTTCACAGGTTCATGCTGCTATATGTATATTGCCACAATCCATTTCAAAGAGGCATTACAATGGAAGAATGTTAAGATCAAACCAAAACAAACATTAACAGTAATGTACCCAGAGATGCTAAAGCAAATCTTGATATCTGTACTAAAGATACTGAAAAGATCAATAACGCTGGCTGTTTAGTAAATTATTATTGCACATATTCAAGCCTATATAAATTGTCATCATTTGGTTGCCAGTATTGGTGACACTGCTGGAGGTGTGTTAGTCATCGGGGAAGGATAAATAACACTTGTGGACACAGTAGACCTTGGTTCATTCAGGTGCATAGAGGAAACGAAAATACAAGCTTTACAACTCACAAGAAAGACTCGGCACACAATAGTCATGAGAAATAGTAAATGCTGCTACCGTATGTATAGCTAGCTGCACTTGATATTGGCGCCTCTAATATGCCAATCCAGCATGAAATTGCTGCAATCCCATGGAGTTTCATAATAATGATACACTAAACATGAATCTGAAAATAAGTTCTGGAAAATTTATAACCGATGGAACTGTGACTAGCAGTGATCAGATTACTTCATATGATGTAATATGCCAGAAAAGAGTCACCAATTGCATTAGAATCTCGCATAATAATAGAAGCAAACTAAAAAACAATTTATTGATTGCTTATAATGCAAACGCCTCACTTGCTTGGGCTTAAGACATAGAAGAAGTATTTCACATAAATGAAATATGGTTCTGTATGAACTATGCCAATGAACCTACTCACTTAAGATAATACCAGATGAATATTTAAGCCATAACTTAAACCTATTTAGTAGAATAACTCCTGGAAGCATCTGGTATATCCATGCTGATGTAAACGTTCTTGAACCGAGTTCCATGCTGTTTGACATCACTCTGTGAGTTTACCAGGTCTAATCTACTAATGCTTCATGATAACTTTTTTTGCACCATTTGATCTGATTGGCTCAGCATGGTATGCATGTGATTATGGAATGGTGTGAGAAACAAGGAAACATCAGCTGAATCAGTCTGCATGAATCCTGTTTCAGGCTACAGATAGCAAATCAAGAAGAAAATGGAAATATCAAACTATGGAACACACTATACTACAATACTATGACTACTACAAAATACCCACACATGCCTCAGGAACTCATCCAACAGACCTGCAGGCCTCGGTCATTCAGCTGATGGACTTGGCCCCAGGAACTCATCCAATGGACCTGCAGGCCTCAGTCATTCAGCTGATGGACTTGGCCTCAGGAACTCATCCAATGGATCAGAATTTAGTCACTAATCCTATGGACCTGGCATGAGTCGCTCATCCGATGGACTACCTTTCCTCGATCACTCACTCGGCGGACCAGTCGCTAATCCAATTAATCAGATCATAATTTTGTTCACGCAGATGTGATCGATGTATGTACATAATTCTCCTCCATGAGCTACAAATGTTTTATTTGTGGATGATGATGTCAAAAGAGACACAGCCAAAATTTACCAATTACTAAAGATGGTGATGATAATGATGACAACCAGTTTCCTTTGGTAGATATAGTTCAGTTGACCTATACACAGAACATCTCTAATGGAAAATCTTTAAAATAATGCAAGAATCTAAGAAGACAGTATCATTACACTATATAATTATACAGGGTTAATATAAATGCATTTCCCCTAAGTCTATTTCTTCTCAATAATAACCTAAACATTTACATAAACTAGTCTGCTAAAGTCTGACAATTCCGTCATTCATATTTTTGGAATCATCAGAGATTCCAGTATATAACCAGTTGTGATTGAAGGGAGTCCTTAATGCAGGATTGCGAGTTCCATCAGTCACTTCAAAAATTCACTGATGATAAAACTAACGGGAAGTCCCACTTCGATCGATACTTTACACAGTACTGTGCATGAAAATGTACACATGAGAACCATGGTAGCGGTATCCTTAGACACTTACGTCCTCATTACCTCTTGTCTCCCTACATGGTGATAGATTCCATCAGAACACTGAAGTCTCCAGAGTGATTAAACTAATGTTGTAAGATCTAGTTTCGCAATTTTCCTAAAAGAAATTGCATAAACTAAAAGAACAAGAGAAGCCTATGGAAATGAAGCCAAGCACTATCCCTAAAAAAACTCTAAAATTAGTGTTCTTTTCACTCAGGGGACATAACTGATGTGGGCAACTGCAAAAGTAGAAGCCACTATAGATAAACACAAACAGAAAGAAACACTTGATTGAAGTATGTACTGAAGCTGTACTGGACAGCTGTCAAGAACCAGTTCATGTTTCACACCATGCACACTACCATCATATAGGAGCAATCAACTCCATACCAACCTGTCAATCAGCAACCACTACAGTGGCATTAGAAATCATTTCCAGAGATCAACTATGTGATATATGCAACCTATAGGTAGTTAGAAGTACTGAGTAACTTTTCAACATGTTTATCTGATACATGGAACTATGACTAGCTCCCACTATTTCTGCTACTTCTACTACATCGTGGGCAATATTAGCAGGGTGTTTTAATTACTTCTTTTGCAGTCATAAATTATCTGCGGGAATAGAATCTAATGTCATCTAATGTTCCAGTTCATTTAATAATATGTGTGCTATATATTGTATGTGTATGATTAGGTTATATTTTGTTTGAATGTGTCTACAGTCTACATCTGCTATATCAAAGTCAGTTATGTCGAATTCTCCTGTTATCTTGAAGTCGGATCAAAGTCCAGTTTCAGACACTATCATGTTACAATAACATGCTCCATTTAAGTCAAATTTCAGTTATGTCAAAGTATTTTGTTCGGTTTGACGGAATTCAACATAGTGGATGTAGACTGTATATATAAATATATATATAAATACGTATGAATAAGCTGAATAAAAGATCTGCAATTTGGGTCAAGGGCTTTGCAATGTTAGACAATTACCTTGACGCCATTGAAATACCCATATTTCACCATGCTGTATCTGCTATTGGCAAGTGCATCTTTAATACATGCCTATCAATTAGGACCTTCTTGACCCCTAAATCAAATGTCAGATTTGTATCTAGTTCCAGTTTGTATCTATGTCAAAGCCTTTGTAATGCTATGAAAGGAGGCAAATTACCTTGATATCAGTGGCATCCCCATATTTGACCATGTTGAATCCACCATTTGGGAGGTGCACCTTTAATATTGATCTCTCCATTAGGAACTTCTTGACATTTAAGTCAAAGGTCGAGTCTGTATCTAGATCAAGGTCACTGTCTACCACAAAATCAGCACAAGTGTCACACTCTCCATCCTGTATCAATTTCCATAGTTTACTCCATCTTGCAATCTGAAAAAACACACAAATCGTAAAGATCTATAATACTGACCTACATGTACATTATTTGTGGGAAATAATTAGGCATACCTTGAATGAGAACAGTATGAAAACAAGGGTATCATCTGTAGCGGTATTACAGCTATAAACTGGTATTGTATTACACATGACTACCTGTCCAACCAAGCTATTGTTGTAATATAACAGTATCAAAAATATAACACCACATGTTTTTTAATTGTGACTGGAAAAAGGTGGGTAATTAATCTAATTAAATTGGTCTAGTTTTAAATTTTGAAACTACCAATATCAACTGACTGTCCAGATATCAAATTTGGTGATCAAGATCAGATGAAAGCTTCATCCACTATACATGCCAAAACACAATCCTGTCATCAAGTTCAAACGAATGAAGATGGATATTGGGCAAATAGAGAATATTTTTGTCTAGTTAGTATGGTCATTTACAACTCAAACTGAAGCATGCTTCCGAGCAAGCTTAATCACATTCTATGTGGTAGAAGCAGCCACTGTTATCTATGTGGTAGAAGCAGCCACTGTTATCCACATGGTAGAAGCAGCCACTGTTATCCACATGGTAGAAGCAGCCACTGTTATCTATGTGGTAGAAGCAGCCACTGCTATCTATGTGGTAGAAGCAGCCACTGCTATCTATGTGGTAGAAGCAGCCACTGCTATCTACATGGTAGAAGCAGCCAATGCTATATATGTGGTAGAAGCAGCCACTGTTATCTACATGGTAGAAGCAGCCACTGTTATCTATGTGGTAGAAGCAGCCACTGCTATCTATGTGGTAGAAGCAGCCACTGTTATCTATGTGGTAGAAGCAGCCACTGTTATCTACATGGTAGAAGCAGCCACTGCTATCTATGTGGTAGAAGCAGCCAATGCTATCTATGTGGTAGAAGCAGCCACTGTTATCTATGTGGTAGAAGCAGCCAATGCTATCTATGTGGTAGAAGCAGCCACTGCTATCTATGTGGTAGAAGCAGCCACTGTTATCTACATGGTAGAAGCAGCCACTGCTATCTATGTGGTAGAAGCAGCCAATGCTATCTATGTGGTAGAAGCAGCCACTGTTATCTATGTGGTAGAAGCAGCCACTGTTATCTATGTGGTAGAAGCAGCCACTGCTATCCATGTGGTAGAAGCAGCCAATGCTATCTATGTGGTAGAAGCAGCCACTGCTATCTATGTGGTAGAAGCAGCTACTGTTATCTACATGGTAGAAGCAGCCACTGCTATCTATGTGGTAGAAGCAGCCACTGCTATCTATGTGGTAGAAGCAGCCACTGCTATCTATGTGGTAGAAGCAGCCACTGCTATCTATGTGGTAGAAGCAGCCACTGCTATCTATGTGGTAGAAGCAGCCACTGTTATCCACATGGTAGAAGCAGTCACTGTTATCTATGTGGTAGAAGCAGCCACTGTTATCCACATGGTAGAAGCAGCCAATGCTATCTATGTGGTAGAAGCAGCCACTGTTATCTATGTGGTAGAAGCAGCCACTGCTATCTATGTGGTAGAAGCAGCCACTGTTATCTACATGGTAGAAGCAGCCACTGCTATCTATGTGGTAGAAGCAGCCAATGCTATCTATGTGGTAGAAGCAGCCACTGTTATCTATGTGGTAGAAGCAGCCACTGTTATCTATGTGGTAGAAGCAGCCACTGCTATCCATGTGGTAGAAGCAGCCAATGCTATCTATGTGGTAGAAGCAGCCACTGCTATCTATGTGGTAGAAGCAGCTACTGTTATATATGTGGTAGAAGCAGCTACTGTTATCTATGTGGTAGAAGCAGCCACTGTTATATACATGGTAGAAGCAGCCACTGCTATCTATGTGGTAGAAGCAGCCACTGCTATCTATGTGGTAGAAGCAGCCACTGTTATCTATGTGGTAGAAGCAGCCACTGTTATCTATGTGGTAGAAGCAGTCACTGTTATATATGTGGTAGAAGCAGCTACTGTTATCTATGTGGTAGAAGCAGCCACTGTTATCTACATGGTAGAAGCAGCCACTGCTATCTATGTGGTAGAAGCAGCCAATGCTATCTATGTGGTAGAAGCAGCCACTGTTATCTATGTGGTAGAAGCAGCCACTGCTATCTATGTGGTAGAAGCAGTCACTGTTATATATGTGGTAGAAGCAATCACTGCTATCTATGTGGTATAAGCAGCCACTGCTATCTATGTGGTAGAAGCAGCTACTGTTATCTATGTGGTAGAAGCAGCCACTGTTATCTACATGGTAGAAGCAGTCACTGCTATCTATGTGGTAGAAGCAGCTACTGTTATCTACATGGTAGAAGCAGTCACTGCTATATATGTGGTAGAAGCAGCTACTGTTATCTACATGGTAGAAGCAGTCACTGCTATCTATGTGGTAGAAGCAGCCACTGTTATCTACATGGTAGAAGCAGTCACTGCTATATATGTGGTAGAAGCAGCCACTGTTATCTACATGGTAGAAGCAGTCACTGCTATATATGTGGTAGGAGCAGCCACTGTTATCTATGTTGTAGAAGTTGCCACTGTTATCTATGTGGTAGAAGCAATCACTGCTATCTATGTGGTAGAAGCAGCCACTGTTATATATGTGGTAGAAGCAGCCACTGTTATCTATGTGGTAGAAGCAGCCACTGTTATATATGTGGTAGAAGCAGCCACTGTTATATATGTGGTAGAAGCAGCCACTGTTATCTATGTGGTAGAAGCAGCCACTGTTATATATGTGGTAGAAGCAGCCACTGTTATATATGTGGTAGGAGCAGCCACTGTTATCTATGTGGTAGAAGCAGTCACTGCTATATATGTGGTAGGAGCAGCCACTGTTATCTATGTTGTAGAAGTTGCCACTGTTATCTATGTGGTAGAAGCAATCACTGCTATCTATGTGGTAGAAGCAGCCACTGTTATATATGTGGTAGAAGCAGCCACTGTTATCTATGTGGTAGAAGCAGCCACTGTTATATATGTGGTAGAAGCAGCCACTGTTATATATGTGGTAGAAGCAGCCACTGTTATCTATGTGGTAGAAGCAGCCACTATTATATATGTGGTAGATGCAGCCACTGTTATCCACATTGTAGAAGCAGCCACTGTTATCGACATGGTAGAAGCAGCCAGTTACATACAGTATGCCTAAATCTGCAGGTAATTTGGTACAAAATGGACAAATAATTGCAAACAGTTACAAACGTAATTCTTGTTCTTTCTAAGTATCAAAATAGTTATGTTTTCTGTAAGTTGATTTAATTATGTACAAAGTCTACAGTTAACACCTGAAATAACCAGTAGAACATTATCCAAGGGGTGGGTCTTACCTGAAAAGTATGAAAACTGTTATTTATCCTCTTAGCTATGAAACACTTCTAATTAGTTCCATAAACAACATCACAAGTGCAATTTGAGAGACAGATACAAATGCCTTCGCTCTCTTTGCAGTAACTCCAGCATCTCAGGTGAACTTAGTCTCTACAGATTTATCAACACAATAAGCTAGATCATATTACTGTCATCATCATCATATACATGTATGTGTATAAAACAACAGAAATACTAAATCAAAATAGCAGTATAATAGTTGTGGTGTACTTCTGTGACATGATCCGTTTATGTATTCTTTCAATCAGAATTTGACAGCACCAATTAATTTAAGCAAAGTACACATATTTGCATCTCACATCTTCAATGTTGTTCATAGACCATCAAGTATTCTTACATATTCATCAAACAGTTGCCCAAATTATATGAAAATGTTATCTAAAGTATATTAAAAAGTTATCCAAAGTCAATTAAAAAATTAACCAAAGTATATCAAAATGCTATCACATGCTATCAAAAGTTCCAAAAGTTCGTCTTGGCCACTACACAACCAGATATACCTCTATGCATTCTCCTTTTACATTACACTACTGCTCCAATGATTCACTTTCTTTGAATCTCCCCCTATCTCTTTCAGTTACTTGAAGAAAATGATAAGACATTTTTTCCTATGCAAAAACTATAAGATTCTCTCCTGATATAAATCAAGACATATATATCCCTGATGCTGCTGATAAATAAATACCAATTCTTACTTTTTTGCAAAATGATTTGTTGAAAGATATGCAAGATCTACATCACATATTTGTGGTACTCGTTTTTCCGGGCATTTTGCAGCTTCTTATAATGCACAACATTATATAAATTGTTTTATATGAATATGAAACAACCTTTTGGTGTAACTTTATTTTCCTCAGTTTATAGTTTTTAACTTGTTATTTTTGTTGCTGAGCCTTTGTTATTGTTGTGGGTTTTTTACAATTAATGTATGCAATTGTCCCAGTTTTTGTGCCAGTAAGTTTAATAAAACATGCAAACAATTATGATCTGCTACACAGAGCTTAGTAAAATGCAGAGCTGAACCAAAAACTTTTCTAGTCAAAATTATGAATATATAATTTTCAAGTACATTTAAATTGCTAAAAAGGTTGGATTTCATTACGAACACAATTAGTTATGTTAATTAATACTGGTTTTGTAATGAGCATAATCATATACATTTACATGATAGACCTTTTCCAAACGTGTGACAGTCAAATTGAACAGGGATATGAGATTTTAATAAAGGAAGTTTTTGCTTTTAGAATAAAAAACTTGTATTTTATGACATCTATTCCAAACTAGAACTATCACTGAAGGTGCTGAATATCCCAAGTTGGGCTTTGATATAGGGAAGATTGTCAGGTTCAGTGACCATAAATTATAGAGAATTGATGATGCTGATGTTGTATAATCATGGAAGCAGCCGGTGCTGATGTTGCGAAATCATGGAAGCAGCCAGTGCTGATGTTGCGAAATCATGGAAGCAGCCAGTGCTGATGTTGCGAAATCATGGAAGCAGCCAGTGCTGATGTTGTGAAATCATGGAAGCAGCAGGTGCTGATGTTGTGAAATCATGGAAGCAGCCGGTGCTGATGTTGCGTAATCATGGAAGCAGCCAGTGCTGATGTTGTGAAATCATGGAAGCAGCTGGTGCTGATGTTGCATAATCATGGAAGCAGCCAGTGCTGATGTTGTGAAATCATGGAAGCAGCCGGTGCTGATGTTGTGTAATCATGGAAGCAGCCGGTGCTGATGTTGTGAAATCATGGAAGCAGCCGGTGCTGATGTTGCATAATCATGGAAGCAGCCGGTGCTGATGTTGTGTAACCATGGAAGCAGCCGGAAGAATACTCAGATGAGAAGCCGAGTTGGCTATTGACCTGGAAGTGAGGTTTTGATGTGGTGTTAAGCTATGTAGGTGAAACATGCACTCTGCATTCTGTGTAGATGAGGTGAACAATTGAAAACATGTCCAGTCATCTAGAAGATATGGACGACACATGAAATGTTATGAAAAATAGCCATTTGAACAATTCCCAAGTGAGACCTTCACAGTGCACTGACATGGCTGAAACCTTCGCTCTGCACATCTGCTCAATATGGTTATATTTGTGCCAAGTTATTTTAACAATTCCTCAAGTGGTTGAAAAGCTATGGCCATGCAGATACAAAATATTCACTTGACCATTGACCTCAGTGTGAACATGACCTTGGATGAACAGCCATGAAGTGAACATAAATTTTGATATAAGTTTAATGAATACAATGCATACTAGCTTGTGGGCATTTAGAAGATATGGACCAGACAAAACATGCTACAAAAATAGCCATTTGAAAATTTAAGTTCCAAGTGTGACCTTGGTCTTGAAACAACATGACTAAACCCTTCTCTCCATTACACATAATCCTAACATGGTAAATTTAATGTTAACATTTGTGCCATTATTAATTAGTTATTTCAAATTTACTGAAGCGACTGAAGAGTAATAGGGACCAGACACTAATGATAGCTATTTGACCTTTGATATGAGTGACTCATATACAAAATGACCTCATAGCCTATACTTCGTATCTGAGAGCACAATAACAAAAACAATATAAAACACATCCCCCCCCCCCTGTCTGACCCTAATAAAATTACATGTAACAGTCTTTCAGATGGGACATTAAACCGAGGTCTCGTGTCGGTGTTGTACACCGTGCACATAAAAGAACCAGAGGAGACTCTGGAATGGGTCTCTGTCTGTATCATTCATTGCACTATCCTCCAAAATATAAAATTACTAATCTCTTCAGGAGGCGTCGCTCATATGGGCAACCAGTAACGACGATAAATAAACATAAAACACATATAAAACAGTCATTTCACAGCATTGCCAGGCTAAAGATAAGAAACAATAGATTCTGAGTTATTAAAATGAAATTAGATACATCATAAACGTCACTTACATATTCTTTTTCCTTCATTTCTCAGTCTGAATATACTTCTAAAACATTTACACAAGACAGGACAAGCACAAGCAGTTGTCAACGGCAACATCCATGAAATAAACCACAACCATCATCATGTACAATTTGCATCATTGTATAATGATTCAGACCATTTTGCTATCATAAAAACTTTATTGTCCCAGGTCTTAGTCACACATATACAATTTCCACATACTTAAATTTCACGGCCCATTACGGATCAAACCGGTGACAGCGATCGTTTGAATAACTACCTGGTATATGGGTAACGTCCATGACTAGATTGTAAGAAAGCCTCAAAGGGCCTATTTGTCATCTCCCATAGTCTCTGTGGTCACTGTACAGTTTACAGAGTTCATACAACGGATACATCAAACCACAAAAGGAACAGTGTCATTATTTTTTATAGATTCCAAACTATTTAAAAATGATGGATCAATTAATACTGATTTGACAGTTTATCGTTAGTCACTAAATCACAGTCCTGAGCAGTAGGCCAGATCTAGTCTGTAGAAGTTGTCTTTCAGTGGTAGCACTAAACTAAATCACAGCCCTGAGCAGTAGGCCAGATCTAGTCTGTAGAAGTTGTCTTTCAGTGAATCACAGCCCTGAGCAGTAGGCCAGATCTAGTCTATAGAAGTTGTCTTTCAGTGGTTAGAACTACACTAAATCACAGCCCTGAGCAGTAGGCCAGATCTAGTCTGTAGAAGTTAGCTTTCAGTGGTTAGAACTACAGTAAATTTGTTTGTTCGAGTTTTACCCAACAAAACCTTTCCTGGACAGGCTCCAGCGGTTTAACCAATACTTGGTTCACCAACCTTTTTTCCCCATATAAACAGACACAGCCTGAGTGGGGCTTGAACCAGTGACCATCAATGCTGATAAGTCACAGTGGTGTATACAAGTCAGCGACCATAACAACTTAACTATGGAGGCGGTTACAGTGAACTGACATGGGTCGGAGGTTTATAAATCTCAAACTCAAGCTCCAGTACGTGTTTGATCGATTGATTCTGAGACTTACTCTCATGATGTGGCTGAAGCTGGAACACGAGTTTGAGCTTTGAGAATGTAATGGAATGTACAGGTAAAGCAATTGACCTGCTGAGGAACTGTGAGCACAGAGAAGTCTTAGCTAATTCACACTTAAAATTCTGAATAAATTGGAAGGAATGTGCAAACAACATAGATTATGCCACGCCTGATCATACAGGATTTATGTTGCTTGCTATTCAGCCGAGCGTTTTTAAACTCCACTCATTATCCGAATAGAAACAGCATAGAGCCTCATATTAGCCGGCACATTCTGTGCTCTCTGATCTGGCTCTATGATGTTTGCAGCAGCAACTTTTAAGTTGTGATTAGTAAGTTAATTAACCTTGTTTTGGAACTTCTGTGGAATTCATGGATATAAAGTGAGACAGCAGGAAAACTTCAGATGAAATCGTAGCTATATAGACACGTGTGCTGTAAATTATGTCACAGCCAATATGTATAGCTATATAGACACATGTGCTGTAAATTATGTTCCAGTCAATATGTATAGCTATATATATAGACACATGTGCTGTAAATTATGTTCCAGCCAATATGTGTAGCTATATAGACATGTGTGCTGTAAATTATGTTCCAGCCAATATGTGTAGCTATATAGACATGTGTGCTGTAAATTATGTCCCAGCCAATATGTGTAGCTATATAGACACATGTGCTGTAAATTATGTTCCAGCCAACATGTGTAGCTATATAGACATGTGTGCTGTAAATTATGTTCCAGCCAATATGTGTAGCTATATAGACATGTATGCTGTAAATTATGTTCCAGCCAATATGTGTAGCTATATAGACATGTGTGCTGTAAATTATGTTCCAGCCAACATGTGTAGCTATATAGACACGTGTGCTGTAAATTATGTTCCAGCCAACATGTGTAGCTATATAGACATGTATGCTGTAAATTATGTTCCAGCCAACATGTGTAGCTATATAGACATGTGTGCTGTAAATTATGTTCCAGCCAATATGGCCATAACATGCACATTCCTTGACCTATCCATCGATGGAAACCTCTGTATTTATTCCATACTATAATTAGGTGATTTATGTTCAGTTTCCAACCAAGCTATCACTTAATTACTCATTCACTTCCGATTTGCCACATTCGATAGTATCACCACTGTGGTGGTCTATCTTGCAATGTAACCACTGACTGGTGCACGCCATGGTCTACCTCGCAATGTAGCCAAGGGAACATAACCCAAACAGTTTCAAATTTCATTAATTGACAAGTTACAAAGCATGCATACAATATTCAAAACACCAAAATGCACAAAATACAAGCTGTCACTGTTATAACGAGCAGAAAAAATGCAACAAAATAGGTTGACAAGTGAAGAATGTTTCCGTGGAGACAAGTGACCCGTATCTACGAGCGTGATTTCGTATAATTTCGCCTCTATATTATTATTATATTCAACTGTAATTGAACACTGTAAGAATGTAAATGTACTTACATTATTGCTGTCATCTATTAAACATGTTCCATAATTTATGGGTTTTTTTTATATAGACGATAAATGCCTTCAATTACAAGCAATATGCAAAATCCTACATAATCCAAGCACAAAACTTAAAATAAATCTCGCATTTAGTCTAATAAAACCACCTTAATCGTATTTATTTAGAGTAGATATTAATCTTCAACTCTTATTCAATGATAAAATTATGCATATGACTCCTGGCTAACTTATATACTGAAAGCCGTTCCTGCATACACTGTTAAATAATTCATTTACCCATTCTAACCTGATATAATGTCACATTCCTATTTCTTTGCGTACATACAAGTTTATAACCCAATTCTTTCACAATTTTCTAGTCATAAAATGACACAAAATTATTTTGCATCCAAAATGGTTATTTAGTTACAAATAAACTGTCACTGAATTGAAAACGATGGGCAAATCAGAAGCTATGTATAGTTATTTAGCAGCAAAAACAATGTACAGCAACACATGTCAAACATGGTAACTATATATTGCATAGTGACCTATATATTGTATAGTGACCTATATATTGCATAGTGACCAAGGATTTCATTAAAATCTTTTTAAATATTATAATCTGATATGGATTTTAATGTTCGTATTATTGAGAAATACATGATGGATTTTAATGTTCATCCATTTGTGTTGGCTGTTATTATTGAGAAATCCGTGATGGATTTTAATGTTTCTGCAGACATTCATGATTCAGAATGGAATATAATGTTTCTATAGACATCAGGGTATGTTTCTATAGTAATCCGGGATCGCTCTTTAATGTTTCTATAGACATCAATCAGGGTATGTTTCCATAGTAATCCGGGATCGCTCTTTAATGTTTCTATAGACATCAGGGTATGTTTCCATAGTAATCCGGGATCACTTTTAATGTTTCTATAGACATCAGGGTATGTTTCCATAGTAATCCGGGATCGCTCTTTAATGTTTCTATAGACATCAGTGTATGTTTCCATAGTAATCCGGGATCACTTTTAATGTTTCTATAGACATCAGGGTATGTTTCCATAGTGATCCGGGATCACTTTTAATGTTTCTATAGACATCAGGGTATGTTTCTATAGTAATCCGGGATCGCTTTTAATGTTTCTATAGACATCAGGGTATGTTTCTATAGTAATCCGGGATCGCTTTTAATGTTTCTATAGACATCAGGATATGTTTCTATAGTAATCCGGGATCGCTTTTAATGTTTCTATAGACATCAGGGTATGTTTCCATAGTAATCCGGGATCACTTTTAATGTTTCTATAGTAATCCGGGATCGCTTTTAATGTTTCTATAGAAATCCAGGATTGTTTTTAATGTTTCTATCGACGTCCGGGACCACTTTTAATGTTTCTATAGACATCCGGGATTGCTTTTAATGTTTCTATAGACATCCGGGATTGCTCTTAATGTTTCTATAGACATCCGGGATCACTCTTAATGTTTCTATAGACATCCGGGAGCGCTCTTAATGTTTCTATAGACATCCGGGATCGCTCTTAATGTTTCGATAGACATCCGGGATTGCTCTTAATGTTTCTATAGACATCCGGGATCGCTCTTAATGTTTCTATAGTAATCCGGGATCGCTCTTAATGTTTCTATAGTAATCCAGGATCGCTTTTAATGTTTCTATAGACATCCGGGATCGCTCTTAATGTTTCTATAGACATCCGTCAAATAAATATTTTAATAAGCATCATTTATCCAATAAATTAAGTAATAATTTAATAGAATTACCACAATTTCTTCATAGTATTCTGTAATATCTACTGCTTCAGTATGATATACTTAGGTTTATTAACACAGTTCACATGAATAAATAAAAACCCATTTATATATAACTCGGCCATATATAAGTCGACGTATTACTTGCATCACATTTCTAGATTTGAAAAGGGTTGACTTATGGCCAGATATATACGGTTTCTCGTAAGGCATAATAATGTACAGTAATGTGTGTAGCTGGTCTGCTTATCAAAAATCCACAAGTCAAAACAAAACGTTTTTCCAGAATTATTTATTATATGACCAGTAAACAAACCTGACTGACCTTTTCACTCCAGGTTATATCTACCACAAAAATAAATCAAGAGTATTTATGTAGATAATTTGACAGAAAATAATCATCTGATGTCTATCTAGCACAGTTATCCCTGGACTATTACCCTGTCATTCATACACCAGCACAGTTATCCCTGGACTATTACCCTGTCATTCATACACCAGCACAGTTATCCCTGGACTATTACCCTGTCATTCATACACCAGCACAGTTATCCCTGGACTATTACCCTGTCATTCATACACCAGTAAGTCCATCTCATAACAAATCTATCCTTTCTCTGAACTTTTCCTGGAAGTGTCTTTAGGCATTATATAGTTACATGTCCCATTATAAAAACTATTTTTTTAGGAAGGCCATTCTTTTTTAAAATTCTCACCAGAAAATAAAAAACTATCAATGACCACATCAAATATTCTTTATGCGCCAGTGTCTAATGCATAAAGGGAGAAAACTTCAGTTACCTTAACATTACCCATGAACACAAATTTTGTAACTTTTCTAGGGTTAGGTAATGGGAAATGCATGTATCACCCAATAGAACCCGATACATTGTCCATACTGTGGAGAGTTAATACAACAAATCAAATATTATTTATTTCAATTGATTTTTGTGTTCAGTTAAATTCAATTTTTCAGTGTTCACAGAATTTGTTGCATTGTGGGGTTGCATTGTGTGAATATGAAACATTTCAAGAAGCTTTCAGGTTTATAGAGTGATTTGGGAGAAATAGTCTCTCTGAGAAGCCTTATATCTCCCTATTATCAGTTCAGGGAGAAATGTTTACATAATTTTTTTAAGGACTAATTAAACAGAACATTTGGTCAAGTCAAAATATTTCTCCCTCGTATACCTTACACTTCTCCCTTGTATACCTTACACTTCTCCCTCATATACCTTACACTTCTCCCTTGCATATCTTACACTTCTCCCTTGTATGCCTTACACTTCTCCCTCGTATACCTTACACTTCTCCCTCGTATACCTTACACTTCTCCCTCATATACCTTACACTTCTCCCTCATATACCTTACACTTCTCCCTCGTATATCTTACACTTCTCCCTCATATACCTTACACTTCTCCCTCATATATCCTTACACTTCTCCCTTGTATGCCTTACACTTCTCCCTCATATACCTTACACTTCTCCCTTGTATACCTTACACTTCTCCTCATATGTCTTACACTTCTCCCTCATATACCTTACACTTCTCCCTCGTATACCTTATACTTCTCCCTCGTATACCATACACTTCTCCCTTGTATGCCTTACACTTCTCCCTCATATACCTTACACTTCTCCCTTGTATGCCTTACACTTCTCCCTTGTATACCTTACACTTCTCCCTCATATACCTTACACTTCTCCCTTGTATACCTTACACTTCTCCCTCATATACCTAACATTTCTACCACATATGTCTTACACTTCTCCCTCATATACCTTACACTTCTCCCTCGTATACCTTATACTTCTCCCTCGTATACCATACACTTCTCCCTTGTATGCCTTACACTTCTCCCTCATATACCTTACACTTCTCCCTTGTATACCTTACACTTCTCCCTTGTATACCTTACACTTCTCCCTCATATACCTTACACTTCTCCCTCATATACCTTACACTTCTCCCTTGTATACCTTACACTTCTCCCTCATATACCTAACATTTATCCTGCATATGTCTTACACGTCTCCCTCATATACCTTACACTTCTCCCTTGTATACCTTACACTTCTCCCTCATATACCTAACATTTCTCCCACATATGTCTTACACTTCTCCCTCATATACCTTACACTTCTCCCTCGTATACCTTATACTTCTCCCTCGTATACCATACACTTCTCCCTTGTATGCCTTACACTTCTCCCTCATATACCTTACACTTCTCCCTCATATACCTTACACTTCTCCCTTGTATACCTTACACTTCTCCCTCATATACCTAACATTTATCCTGCATATGTCTTACACTTCTCCCTCATATACCTTACACTTCTCCCTCATATACCTTACACTTCTCCCTTGTATACCTTACACTTCTCCCTCATATACCTAACATTTCTCCCACATATGTCTTACACTTCTCCCTCATATACCTTACATGTCTCCCTCATATACCTTACATGTCTCCCTCATATACCTTACACTTCTCCCTCATATGCCTTACACTTCTCCCTCATATGCCTTACACTTCTCCCTCATATGCCTTCTCCCTCATATGCCTTACACTTCTCCCTTGTATGCCATACACTTCTCCCTCATATACCTTACTCTTCTCCCTCGTATACCTTACACTTCTCCCTCATATACCTTACACTTCTCCCTCATATACCTTACACTTCTCCCTTGTATGCCTTACACTTCTCCCTTGTATACCTTACACTTCTCCCTCATATACCTTACACTTCTCCCTCATATACCTTACACTTCTCCCTATTTTGGAGGCTTCAGCTTTATCTTTGCATATACAATGTAATTCATAGGAAGTCAAAGGGAATTCACTGAAGAACAATTGGCTCAAAATGACGACTACAAGAAGCATAATACTGGTGACCATAGCTTCTGTTCAATTTTACAAGCAATATCTAGAACATGCTGTGTACTACCTAACAGAAGTGAAACACATTCAGTAGAGAATTAACTTTAATAGTTTTGTTTGTTTGTTTTTGAGGTTTAAAGTCAAACCAACAACTTAGGCTGTGGCGACTCTCCAGTTATTATTGGTGGTGGACGATCCCGATATATCCGAACACCAGCTGGATAGCTTCCTCACATGAAAGAATTCGAAGTGGGATTCAAATCTGCAGTGGTGAGGGGCAAGTGATTTGAAGCCAACGACCTTAACATTAACCACTTGGCAACCCAACCAGTTACTGTTCTTGAAAAAAATAGTTAATCATATTTTGAGAAGGATAGTCTATTTCTCGTTTGACTCCCCCCCCCCCCCCCACCCCCGGAAACTGTTTCTCCACAACAGCATATAGCAATAATATTATTGTATGTAAATAATTTTCAGCATGTGATGTATTCTTATATACACACGGTCATCCCCCCCCCCCCCAGGGTGTCTTGCCACAAGCGAGTCCTCGATGTGCATGCACAGTTTCAAATCCATAATGTTGACTGTTTTTGAGAAATGTTAATGTTTTTGCACAAAACTATATTCTGTAATCGGACTATTTTTGGCCAAAATTCAGATTCAATGTCACTATTGGGTGTTGGGGACTTACTGTGAGAGTAGAGAATTAGTCCTTGGGGGTGTAAGCATGTCACTATTGGGTGTTGGGGGACTTACTGTGAGAGTAGAGAATTAGTCCTTGGGGGTGTAAGCATGTCACTATTGGGTGTTGGGGACTTACTGTGAGAGTAGAGAATTAGTCCTTGGGGGTGTAAGCATGTCACTATTGGGTGTTGGGGACTTACTGTGAGAGTAGAGAATTAGTCATTGGGTGTGTAAGCATGTCACTATTGGGTGTTGGGGACTTACTGTGAGAGTGAGAGTAGAGAATTAGTCCTTGGGGGTGTAAGCATGTCACTATTGGGTATTGGGGACTTACTGTGAGAGTGAGAGTAGAGAATTAGTCCTTGGGGGTGTAAGCATGTCACTATTGGGTGTTTGGGACTTACTGTGAGAGTGAGAGTAGAGAATTAGTCCTTGGGTGTGTAAGCATGTCACTATTGGGTGTTGGGGACTTACTGTGAGAGTAGAGAATTAGTCCTTGGGGGTGTAAGCATGTCACTATTGGGTGTTGGGGATTTACTGTGAGAGTAGAGAATTAGTCCTTGGGGGTGTAAGCATGTCACTATTGGGTGTTGGGGACTTACTGTGAGAGTAGAGAATTAGTCCTTGGGGGTGTAAGCATGTCATTATTGGGTGTTGGGGACTTACTGTGAGAGTAGAGAATTAGTCCTTGGGGGTGTAAGCAACGTTTCAAAGCAAAATATCTTTGATAGTTTTTTAGAAATGACAATGAAAATATTGTGGGGATGGTAGAGGAACAAGGCTCAACACATAGAAACACTATGCAAGTTATCAGAGCATCACATTTTAGTTATGCTATTATGTAAATGATGACAGTGCCGACGCCGGCGGAAACGTGACTGCGTAGTCTGGCGAAACAAAAATGGGACACGCTCACACAGTACAGTTTCATCATTCTCACCAGGTATATGTAACCTCACCAACATATTACCATCAGTCAATGATTGAGACAATAAATATATGCATGTTTCCTCCCACAGAGCAATGCTGCAAAACTCATTAGTGGGCGTATGTTGGAATCTAGTGCACTGAATCACCACCAGCACCTCTCCTCTCCAGGGTCTCCTTACACTAACATTTCATTACATCAGAATGTATAACACATTGAATAATGAAGAACAATATATATAAGTATATATTGTTATAGCAGGGCTGGAGCTAGAGGGTGGTTGGGAGAGAGAGAGATATATATATATATAGTCGTACTGAGCTGCATCACTTCTCCCTATAGGGCTGGAGCTAGAGGGTGGTTGGGAGAGAGAGATATATATATATATATATAGTCGTACTGAGCTGCATCACTTCTCCCTATAGGGCTGGAGCTAGAGGGTGGTTGGAGAGAGAGAGATATATATATAATAGTCGTACTGAGCTGCATCACTTCTCCCTATAGGGCTGGAGCTAGAGGTGGTTGGGAGAGATATATATATATATAGTCATACTGAGCTGCATCACTTCTCCCTATAGGGCTGGAGCTAGAGGGTGGTTGGGAGATATATATATATAGTCACACTGAGCTGCATCACTTCTCCCTATAGGGCTGGAGCTAGAGGGTGGTTGGGATATATATATAGTCGTACTGAGCTGCATCACTTCTCCCTATAGGGCTGGAGCTAGAGGGTGGTTGGGAGATATATATATAGTCGCACTGAGCTGCATCACTTCTCCCTATAGGGCTGGAGCTAGAGGGTGGTTGGGAGATATATATAGTCACACTGAGCTGCATCACTTCTCCCTATAGGGCTGGAGCTAGAGGGTGGTTGGGAGATATATATATAGTCGCACTGAGCTGCATCACTTCTCCCTATAGGGCTGGAGCTAGAGGGTGGTTGGGAGATATATATAGTCGCACTGAACTGCATCACTTCTCCCTATAGGGCTGGAGCTAGAGGGTGGTTGGGAGATATATATATAGTCGCACTGAGCTGCATCACTTCTCCCTATAGGGCTGGAGCTAGAGGGTGGTTGGGAGATATAATCTCCCTGTGCTGCAGCACTTCTCCCAGATGGGCTGGATCAAGAGGGTGATTCTGTGAGATATTAGCAGGGTTCCCGATACCGGTCCTCAATGGCGCCAATTACGACAAATAACAAATATTGGCGCTAAATTTTGTTAATTGGCGAAAATATTTGGCGCAACTTTTTAAAAAAACTATATGTGAACTATATGGCTCTTAGTCGGCTCCAAGTTTTTTAAATTGGCTCCAGTATTTTTCAATTGGCGACAGAAGTGGCGCAGACAAACATTCAGACAGAGGGAACCCTGTATTAGGGTGATTGTGTGAGATATTGTCATAAAGTTCATTAAATGTTCACCATACTGGTTCATGAAATATTTGATCATGAACTGATCCAGTCAGTTTACAAACTATTCCAAGAACTGTCAATGTTCATAACCTGTTCTTGAACACATTCATTAGTTCATGAACTGTTAAAATAGTTCATAATACTGGTCAGAAACAGTACTAATATTCAAGTTAGTTAAAACTATGAATGCTTCATATCTTAGTTCATTAGTCATGGTGAGATTTAGTATTCATGGTGAGATTTAGTATTCATGATGATATTTAGTATTCATGATGATATTTAGTATTCATGATGAGATTTAGTATTCATGATGATATTTAGTTTTCATGATAATATTTAGTATTCATGATGATATTTAGTATTAGTGATGATATTTAGTATTCATGATGAGATTTAGTATTCATGATGAGATTTAGTATTCATGATAATATTTAGTATTCATGATGATATTTAGTATTTATGATGAGATTTAGTATTCATGATGAGATTTAGTATTCATGGTGCAATGGAGGGGTTACGGTTATTGACTTTAAATCACATGCACCTCACCTTGTAGGTGAGAATCCCACTGGGGGTGTCAAATTGTTTCATGTGAGGAAGCTATCCAGCCGGCTTGCGGAAGGTCAGTGGTTCTAACCGGGTACTCGTCCATGCTTGAAATACTGCTCTAAGGGGCACCCAAGGTTTTCCTCCACCAAATATAACTGGAGAGCCATCATATGACATATGTTGCCGGTGTGGCTTTAAATTAAAACAATTCAACAAAACAAACTAAATATTCATGAACTATTTATGAACTGAGGTATGTGTTCCCTCAAATAATAGAACTCAATAAAAAGAGTGTGATTGACAGTTCATCTACTGCTGTGATGTCGATATTACTCAAAAGAACAATAATAGAACACATTTCACAATATCGCACACCTTTACTATAGATTACCTGCATATTATCTCTAGTATCAGAGCAACAGCTGAACATAGAGGTAAACAATATTAACAGAATATTCTGTACAAATGTCATGAGAAGAATATTCTGTAAAAATGTCATGAAGTATTTGCAGCGCGGATCATAACTTGTCCAACAGCCAACAGTGAAACCCCACAAAACTGGAACCGTTCTATACTAGAATTCCCTCCAAACCGAACAAATTTAAGGGTCTCTATTTTTTCTCCTTTGTTTATATTGTAGAAAAACCGTCTGTAAACTGGAATCCTCTTTTCCGAATACGAAACATTTTCAACTGTCTGTAAATCACCCCTGTAAACTGAACAGCAACTTGTCTTGATCAAATAGTAAACTCAGTATTTGTTTAAACAAACAACTTTCAGCTATTTTTTTGTTTCAGAATATTGTAATTAATCAGTTCTTTGTTACTTGTCAAACTATAAACATGTCTCATGTCTCCTCCTAAGTATTGCAGAGTTGAATTTAGAAGGAATCTACCCCAACATTGAAAACCCCTCCCTCTAAACCAAAACCCCTCTAAACCAAAAACCCCTCTAAACCAAAAACCCCTCCAAACTTTACCTCTGGTTCGGTGGCCATTTGGTTTAAAGGGGTTTCACTGTACTATAAAATATGCAAGAAATAGAAATCTATAATTGCGCTTACAAACTGATTGTGACAGTGTGCTAACCCTTTCCTTCATAGAGATTTAGGTTAATATACTATTATATCTCATACAAACGACAGCCATTAAGCTATCATGCAGTGGATAAGTAGTCACCATATATATCCCACCTCCATAGATATATTACTGGGACTACATGAGATTTAGGTTAATATACTATTATATCTCATACAAACGACAGCCATTTAGCTATCATGCAGTGGATAAGTAGTCGCCATATCTATCCCACCTCCATAGATATTACTAGAACTATATGAGATTCTGGCCTTTATTATGAACATTGGTTTGGCTACTACATTGTCAAAGTATGTCTTATTGGTAATGGTGTCAAAAGGTGCTTCTATGAGGGAATGGATTAAAATTACACCACACATGTTTTGGTGGTAAAAATAAATCCACTGTTACAGGCACATAAATGAGCTGTGCCAGGAGAAAATCAATATTGTGAGCTAAATTAATACAAAATAATATAAATATACAAGTATAGACGTGCTACACACTGCGCTAATCTGACAACCAATATATACATTGTTATGTTGGTTTTATAATTGCATGGCTCATTTACTATAATGCACTGAATTATATTACTGAGGAGATCAGGAGATATTTCGTGTTTGTAAAGATAGCTCACCTGAGCAAATTATGTTCAGTAACAGGCAGATGACATACGATTATGAATTACCAGAACGGGTGTTAACTGACCACATTTTTTTCAAAAAGGTGGTGCATGCTGGGTACATAATTTGAGCATCCAGAGCCTATTAAAAAATGTTAACATTGGCCACTTCTGAATAAGCTGATATTGCATTAATTACACTTGGTTTACACTTCGGATCAAATACATATATACATATAAACACAAGTTGTATACATTGGAACCATTATTGGTCGAGAAACAAGCTTAAAGCTTATATCAATCCCTTCCCATGTTGGAGTACGTTTAAATGGTACAAAATGCTTGGCGAATAGTAATGGCGAGTTTGTGTTCAGTACCGGTATATATAAATTGTAGAGAAACTATTGAATATTTACAGCAGTGGCAAATGTTTGGACTTGATTTTGCTAAACAGCCGCATATATTTACAGCATCGCGTTATTGTAATTTTAATGTAGCAATAAGGAAACGTTAGATCCAAATATGTAAACTATCAAAAACGACGGGCCGGGACCAAAACGGAGAGAACCCCCATGTTCACCTAGATATCGAAATAATTACACTTCCATTTTCAACTTAAAAATTGGCATAATATATATTTCCATTATGTGAAAGCCCTTTTGGGACTTTAAGACATGATACCTGATTAGATTAGACTCATTTGACCTTAGAACGGCTAACCAGTATTAGACTGAGGTGTCTTGCTCTGAATGACATTACATACATGTACATCCCATTGCTAATATGTCAATCAAATTGTCTATATCTGGGACAACCATACCGAACTACTGGGTGTCCGGCTACAGCGACATCTCACTATTGTACAATGTTTTATATCAAGGTGAGAATTTCATTTTTGTTTCAATCAAGTTTTCAAATCATGTTTGTTTGTTTGTTCGCATTTTACACCTTCATCAACACCATTTTGGGCTATCTCACCAGCGGACAGTTTACAAGTTACCTAACAACACCTTTCCTGGGCAGGCTCCAGCAGTTAACCAGTATTTGGTGCACCAACCTCTGTAAGAAACTGCCAACTTTTTCATATAAACAGACACAATGTGAGCGGGGCTCGAACCAGTGACCATCAGTGATGATAGGTTACAGTGGTATACAAGTCAGCGACCGTAACAACTCGACCACCAAATCAATCCACTAGTAATTGTAGTCCAGGACATTGTGTAGTTTATTTGTTTTCTTTGGGGGTTTAACCCATTCAACCCCAAGCATCTGCTGACATGGACTGGTGCATGATATTTTTAGACTAATAAATTACCCTTCAACCAGTTCATTTATCACAATGGGTAATTTTATCTAAAAATAGTAATAATTATTACTGACAAAAAGTGCAGATCCTGATGAGACGGCTCATCATGAGCCGGCTCATCTGGATCTACACTTTTTGTAAGTCTATTTAGAGGCCTGTAGTGTTGAAATGGTTACAGTCACACTGTGACAGCTTCGGTCATAATTATAATGACTCGAGATCTGGCTATTATTGGACGAGGAAGCCACGGATGCCCCTCATGCACGGACACTCGGGTATAGAAGCACCGACCCTCCGAAACCAGCTGGATAACTAACTTCCTGAAAGACACCCTAATGGGATTCAAACCTACAGCGGGGGCCAGTGATTGGAAGCCAATGACCGTAACCACTCGGGCATCATACCAGGAGGCCCCCGTATATGCTTTTTAAGTTTGTTGAATACATGCTAAAATGAAATACCTGTATTGGATCCTACTAATATACTATACAGGTATTAAGAATGTCAATGAATCCTTTGAAATGGTATGAAGGCTGTTGTCTATGTTCACATTGGTGCCACATCTGTGACATTAAAAGTATAACTCACTGTTGTGATAGTACTTTTCAAATATAAACCTGTGCACTGTGACGCTGGGAATTAGTTTTACAGCTCTATACATCTATATAGCAGCAGTTTGTTGTTTGTTCGGGTTTTACGCCTTTATCAGCATCATTTTGAGCTATATCGCCAGCGGGCAGTTTACATAACAACACCTTTCCTGGGCAGGCTCCAGTGGTTAATCAGTACTTAGTGCCCCAACCTTCGTAAGAAACTGGGTGGGTCTCGAACCCATGACCTTCAGTATTGATAGGTTACAGTGGTATACAAGTCAGCAACCGTAACCACTCAACCACGGAGGCAGACAATATAATATTACAGCAGCACGTATGTAACGAAGGTCCACAAACATAATACATTGTTTTACAAAGTCTGAAGTAAATAGTAACTCACCATACACAGCTGTTCCCTGTTCGGATGAACCGCTAGCACCATTCCTTGGTACATCTTATTTTCTGCTATTATAATCCTCAGCTGATCACAAATATCTGATATCCCTTATCCAAATTACAATTCACAAACATAACCATCTGCATTTCCATGTTCACATGTTGCTCACCAATTTCACTAAATATTCGACATTATTGGAAATCCACAATTAGTTCACAATATCATTTTCTGTGATTTGTCTGAGTAATAATCCATACACAAGCTCCACAGGTAAAATCATTACTGTTGTTTGTTCATGAAATATCAACAACAGAACATTTGGTGAGTCTGACAAAGGTAGTTAATATCCAGAAACACAATGACTGGACCATATAGCAGACTGTTATCTAATCAATATAGTATTGTAGAAACATTCACTTCCAGCTGCCTACTCTCCCCCAGTCATAAATATTCAATCATACACTATTCATACTGTATGCAGATAGCTCAACCTTTATTAGTATTCATAGGATAACTTTGGGTATTGCGCAATCTATCTTGTCAGGCTGTCATTTCATGAAATTGCACTGTAAGAAACATCAACTACACTGCTGATCTCACAAGCCATAGATGATAATCTCCTGGTCACTTAAATCATGTGCAAATGCTCACCCCAAAATAAAGTAACAGTCAATAGATCTGTGACAAGATATTCAGTTGTTTATACATCATGCCAGACAAAATGACAAATATGTCTGTGGCACTGTCTGTACACATCCTGACAGGCTAGAATTACAAGAGTTCCACTACAACATTTTACCAGCATGCATTTTTTCTTAAATTGATGCAAAGGAAGAGCTAAGAATCAGTAAATTGAAAATATATTACACAGCTTAGCATTATGGAAACAGGTTGTGGTCCTGAACTAGATTGAAGTACAGGTTGTGGTCCTGAACTAGATTGAAGTACAGGTTGTGGTCCTGAACTAGATTGAATACAGGTTGTGGTCCTGAACTAGATTGAAGTACAGGTTGTGGTCCTGAACTAGATTGAAGTACAGGTTGTGGTCCTGAACTAGATTGAAGTACAGGTTGTGGTCCTGAACTAGATTGAAGTACAGGTTGTGGTCCTGAACTAGATTGAAGTACAGGTTGTGGTCCTGAACTAGATTGAAGTACAGGTTGTGGTCCTGAACTAGATTGAAGTACAGGTTGTGGTCCTGAACTAGATTGAAGTACAGGTTGTGGTCCTGAACTAGATTGAAGTACAGGTTGTGGTCCTGAACTAGATTGAAATACAGGTTGTGGTCCTGAACTAGATTGACGTACAAGTTGTGGTCCTGAACTAGATTGAAGTACAGGTTGTGGTCCTGAACTAGATTGAAATACAGGTTGTGGTCCTGAACTAGATTGAAGTACAGGTTGTGGTCCTGAACTAGATTGAAGTACAGGTTGTGGTCCTGAACTAGATTGAAGTACAGGTTGTGGTCCTGAACTAGATTGAAGTACAGGCTGTGGTCCTGAACTAGATTGAAGTACAGGTTGTGGTCCTGAACTAGATTGAAGTACAGGTTGTGGTCCTGAACTAGATTGAAGTACAGGTTGTAGTCCTGAACTAGATTGAAATACAGTGTGTGGTCCTGAACTAGATTGAAGTACAGGTTGTGGTCCTGAACTAGATTGAAGTACAGGTTGTGGTCCTGAACTAGATTGAAGTACAGGTTGTGGTCCTGAACTAGATTGAAGTACAGGTTGTGGTCCTGAACTAGATTGAAGTACAGGTTGTTCCTGAACTAGATTGAAGTACAGGTTGTGGTCCTGAACTAGATTGAAGTACAGGTTGTGGTCCTGAACTAGATTGAAATACAGGTTGTGGTCCTGAACTAGATTGAAGTACAGGTTGTGGTCCTGAACTAGATTGAAGTACAGGTTGTGGTCCTGAACTAGATTGAAGTACAGGTTGTGGTCCTGAACTAGATTGAAGTACAGGTTGTGGTCCTGAACTAGATTGAAGTACAGGTTGTGGTCCTGAACTAGATTGAAATACAGGTTGTGGTCCTGAACTAGATTGAAGTACAGGTTGTGGTCCTGAACTAGATTGAAGTACAGGTTGTGGTCCTGAACTAGATTGAAGTACAGGTTGTGGTCCTGAACTAGATTGAAGTACAGGTTGTGGTCCTGAACTAGATTGAAGTACAGGTTGTGGTCCTGAACTAGATTGAAGTACAGGTTGTGGTCCTGAACTAGATTGAAGTACAGGTTGTGGTCCTGAACTAGATTGAAGTACAAGTGTCGGTTTCGCAAACAATCTTAAATTTACGCATAGACATTTTTATAAGTAAGAAATTCGGTGCTTACTTTATACAAATTTATTTTAGCTTGATTGCAAAACAAGTTCTTACAACTTCTACTAATCACTCTCGAGACCTCATTCCTGATGGAATCCATCGCCACGAGGGAGAGAGAAGAGGAGGGAGAGAGAAGAGGCAACGTGGAATTAAATGCTTGGCCTAAGGGCACAATCGTAACAGCTCCAGTGGGGCTCAAATTCCTGACCGTTCGCATCTGAAGCGCACATGCTACCACTGCGCTATCACGACCTCCACTCTAGTTCTATGATTGGCTAAGATATACTATCCAATAATTGAATTTACAGGAATATAAAATCTGATTTAATTTTTTTTGTGTGAAACTGACAAATTCCTTGAACCTGAGTTTGAGATCTGAGAAAAGTTTTATAACCTACGACCCAGTCCTTCCAAATACTTCCGTTTCAACCACGACAATATTCTACTATAGCTCCTAACAACAAGCCTTGTAGCATTTTAACAAAACTTCCTCAAGAATTATCCAAGAAAACAACACAATTAAGATAACACCAAATGACAAGTATATTGTAACAGAGAACTGTAAGCACTAAAACAAACTGACCAAGTCATCCAGATACTTCCATGTTTAACCACCGACAGCTGCTCCTCAATTCGAACTTTATTTATTGTTGGAGCTTACAAAACAAGAGCTGGGATCTTCACGGTGAATAATAAATCTATAATTCATATGCAAATTTATTCATGTTAACTTTAGTAAACAACCATTCACTACCGGTAGTCATTGATCATTTTCTGAAAACAAATATCCATAAAGGAGGGAAATTTATAATAACAAAATAAAACTCAGTTCACTTGCAGGCAGGTCTTAAAAAAAAAGAAGAGAATAAACCATTATATGTAGGTTAGATATAGGTTATATGTATCCATGTCTTTCCATTGTACTTTGTTTATATATGTATTCTTTGCTATAAGTATGTTGTCATATTTAATGCAATAAATATATTGAATTGAATTGAATATATATTTTAATTTATTTTTAGAAACAAAAGTGAGTTATCATGATTTCTAATCACTCCCTCTCTATAGACTATCTCAGTGTACAGCATATTGTAGGTAAACTTGATGGGGCTTTAAATCAATTAATCCCAATTAAGAACCTGTTTGATCCTGCCAATCATTTTACCAACAGTGTGTGTAATCTCCTAATCACCACCATAATCACCAGATTACACAACTGCCATTATCCCAATAAAATAGTTGGTGCTCACAAGTATTGAATTCTCTATGATCACCTTATCCAATCTCATACAAGAAACTGTCCTTACTGTGAACACTTGATACACAATAACATTAAACTGAAGTTAACACTGCAACAACCAAAGTCTATAAAATCACACTATATATCCCATCTCATACAACAAACTGTCCTTACTGTGAACAATGATAGAGTTAACCACAACATATTATTGAAATACTTGAAGGTGGGTTGTCAATTGATTTTTTGGTTTTGTTGAATCACTTTATTTGATAGTAAAGACAATTTGTTATATCTGGTTGCATAGCTTATTTATCCAACATTCACTACATCGCCCCACATTCTCAGATATCACACAACAGTATTCCATAGAAACATAAATTCTAACATTTTTTTCTAGAATAAAATCACTGCTACAAGTAAATAAAAAACACAAAAGACTAATGCTGCAGCAAAATTTTACATACTATTTTTATTATTTAATAAGCATTGAAATTGGGCTAAGAAATTGAAACTGCTTCACCTTGGATGGGTTAAACAAATCATGAAATGTGTTACCAAAATATGATCAGCAGAAATGGGAAAGGCATCACTGCTTTACAATGTAGATCTTTGGGGTTAGTTCAATCAACAACATATTTTCATAGACTCACATTGAAAGTACGGATCCTGTAATTATGGTTCATAAAACACAATAAAACGGCATTAATAAAAATAGCTGATCTATAAATGCATGAAATGACTTCTATTCAGGGTTACCATTATTAATGAAATTAATCCCTGATTGTGGCAAGCTTTTCAAATGTTATCAAATGCCCAAATCTCTAGTTAGAAAACAATATCAACAGCCAACAAAAGAGAACAACTAGATTGTATTTCATTTACCAATTAGCCATGTAATTCCAATTATCTATCAGGTATTAATAACAAGGACTTCTAAAAAGACAAAATAAACATTAAATTTTTCTACATCAGCAATAGACTTCAATTCTCAGAATCTTTATACACTCAGCTGCAAATAATCCAATAAATTCCTTAAAAACAATATTCATTATAAATCCATTAACACAGCCAGTGTGAATTTATTAATATTTTATATGTAAATTTCTTATATAAAGTTCAATTGATATTAATTCTTAAAAATGTTCCATATATAATTCCTCCAAAAATGCTAAATGCAAATTCCTTGAGTACAAGTAAAACTGTTACTTTTCCTACTTCAAACACAACTGTAACTTATATTTAAACAGTGTCTGTACGTAGCAAATGCAAGTGAACCAATTGAGTCTAATACATGTAACAGAACATGCAACAAAGGATGCCATTAACTCAATGTCATCCACTAGAAACTGTATAATCCAAAACCAGGTACAAAATCAATAATTAGACAATGATTCAGGGACAACACTGGAGACAACTGAAGAAACAATTATACTAGAACTAGAAGTGAACAATGTCAGATAAAACAACTGGTGGACAGAGCAGTCCAGGGTTATCATAAAACTATTGTATCCCCATATAATTACAGAAGGCTATACAATAGTTCCGCCATGAACCTTGAAGTTGCTCGGGGTCTAACAATGCATGCTGGGGAAAAACCAATCAGCTGACAAAGGTAATAAAAAGGTACAGGAGGCAGGCAATACCTTAATTAAATAGTAACAAATCAATAACAGCCAGGGTGTCATCAAAGTCGCCTTACATGCTTGATAAATTATTTCACCTGCACAGGTTGGTATCCTAATAGAAAAAGCAGCAGTAGCAGCATTTAATTCTCAGCATGGGGTTTCCTAATCCTAAAATTGATTTACAACAGTAGTGCTCCAAACCCACAGTATTCCCAGAGAACTCACAGTCTCACAATATTCTCAGAGAACTCACAGTATTCACAGAGAACTCACAGCATTCACAGAGAACTCACAGTATTCACAGTGAACTCACAGTATTCACAGAGAACTCACAGTATTCACAGAGAACTCACAGAGAACTCACAGCATTCACAGAGAACTCACAGTATTCACAGAGAACTCACAGTATTCACAGAGAACTCACAGTATTCACAGAGAACTCACAGTATTCACAGAGAACTCACAGAGAACTCACAGTATTCACAGAGAACTCACAGTATTCACAGAAAACTCACAGTATTCACAGAGAACTCACAGAGAACTCACAGTATTCACAGAGAACTCACAGTATTCACAGAGAACTCACAGTATTCACAGAGAACTCACAGAGAACTCACAGTATTCACAGAGAACTCACAGCATTCACAGAGAACTCACAGTATTCACAGAGAACTCACAGCATTCACAGAGAACTCACAGTATTCATAGAGAACTCACAGTATTCACAGAGAACTCACAGTATTCACAGAGAACTCACAATCATTTACTTGCATTTAATTGATATAACAAAACCACTATCAGCTGGACCTCATGATACACATCACACAAGTTACTTCAAATCACTAGCTCCCAAATTGCTGTTGGTTCGAATCTCTCTGAAGGTGTTGACTTCTTTAATGTAAGAAAGCTGTCCTGCTGGCCTATGTGGAAGGTCGGTGATTCTATGTGGCCTGCAGTGCTGCCCAAAATAGTGCTCAGAGGGGCGCACAGGGTCTACCTCAACCCATTAGGGTCTTCCTCAACCCAATAACAGCTGGAGATCAAACATAAGATCAATGGAAGCCCAATCTAATTGGTTTCATTAACAAACAGTGCTACCTTTAACAGTGCAAGTTTGAGATCAAAATGCACCCAAATTAGACATCAAGTACACAGCAGCTGCTGCTTTCATCAAAATTTACCCATTCAAACTTGAAGCAAATCTTTTAAAATTTGAGGGGTACAGGTCGGGGTCAAGCCTCAATGGATGAACGACCTTTGGTCCCTCACTTACAGTGCCTCCGGGCAGACATATAAATGATTAGTTCCCAGTGAAAGGAGAGAATCAATGTCAGTAGAGATGTTACAGTTATCTTAGTTTACACAAATTTATTTTAGCTCGATTGCGAAACAAGCATATACAACATTAGCTAAATCGCTCGCGACACCTTATTCCTGATGGAATCCATCACCACAAGGGAGAGAGAAGAGGCAATTTAAGTGCATTGCCTAAGGATGCAATCATAACGGCTAGGTGTAAACTCTGAGCCTTTCACACCTGAAGCGAACGTTCTACCATGGCTTTCACAACACTGTGAGTGACCAGCATACACAGTGTATTCTCAGAACAATCTGCTGGTCAGTCTAGGAAAGTTTTTTCAAGAAACAGTTTCACATTTCGTATTGTGCCATCTACAAGTAAATGAGAAATGCTGAATAAACTATCTATGTAAGGTAATAAATCCAGCCAACAATTCCAACCACATCTCAAACAACAGTCACAATAAGTCATCAATATCCAACGTAAATCCAACTCTATATACTGGTATAGATACAATCCCACTACAATGATCTATTACAAACAATAAACACAATTCTAAAGTTGACAACTTGTATTTAATTCATTAAACAGAAACATATCAATTTATCTTCATCAATAAAAGATCAAGCATTTCATTAGGTAAAATTTCAATTTTCTCAAATATTAACATGGTTTTATAATCGATGGAGTTTCACATTTTTTCTTATTAAGAAAGGTAAACTCTTTCCAACATCACATAAATCAAAGACGTATATAAAACCTTGACATACAAGTCATTTGAATGTACTTGATAACTGTATTTGATAAAAATCCAATTTAATTTTTTAAAATGTGTCATATTTGCTTGGGAAACTACATAGCTATATAGCTACCTCTTTATGGGGTTATACATAAATGAGTGCTATTCCATCCGAGGTGGCTGTGATGTCAATAATAAGCTTTGTCATGGAAGTTGTGATTGCACAGGGGTGAGCACGTTCACTTCAGGTGCGAAAGGCCGGTGTTCGAGCCCCACTGGAGCCGTTAAAATTGTGCCCTTAGGCAAAGCATTTAAGGAATGAGGTCTCGAAAGTGATTAATATAAGCTGTAAGAACTTGTTTCACAATCGAGCTAAAATAAATTTGTATAAACTAAGCTTTGTAAATTTGCAGGAGAAGATTTATAGTTTCCAACCAGCTTCGTCAAATATTAATTTCAAAACGAAGGATGCCAAAAGTAATGTCCTTAGTACTCCGTCCGGGTGTGGGTATAGATGGGGGGGGGATGGCGGGGTTACAAGGTACAACATAAAAAAATCTCTTCTTTTTCAGATTTTGAATTTTTACTATATTGCAAAAAAGCATTAATATAAAAAATTTAAAAAAATTATTTAAATAAAATATAAAAATAAAATTGGCATGATTTTAACTCGTGTTTTGAATAAATAGCCAATGAGCTGCTAACCATGCAGTTTACAATAATCTGATAAGACGCAATACTAGTGAATGTAGTTTATTATTAACATGCTTCAAAGGCAAAATTCTATTGAAAAGACACTGATCCATTACCTCATACAAGCTGGTGCTAGTTCTATAGATGGGAATGGGTTCACCTCATACAAGCTGGTGCTACTTCTATAGGTGGGAATGGGTTCACCTCATACAAGCTGGTGCTATTTCTATAGATGGGAATGGGTTCACCTCATACAAGCTGGTGCTATTTCTATAGATGGTAGTGGGTTCACCTCATACAAGCTGGTGCTATTTCTATAGATGGTAGTGGGTTCACCTCATACAAGCTGGTGCTATTTCTATAGATGGTAGTGGGTTCACCTCATACAAGCTGGTGCTACTTCTATAGGTGGGAATGGGTTCACCTCATACAAGCTGGTGCTATTTCTATAGAGGAATGGGTTCACCTCATACAAGCTGGTGCTAGTTCTATAGATGGTAGTGGGTTCACCTCATACAAGCATACAAGCTGGTGCTATTTCTATAGGTGGGAATGGGTTCACCTCATACAAGCATACAAGCTGGTGCTATTTCTATAGATGGGAATGGGTTCACCTCATACAAGCTGGTGCTACTTCTATAGATGGGAATGGGTTCACCTCATACAAGCTGGTGCTAGTTCTATAGGTGGGAATGGGTTCACCTCATACAACTGGTGCTATTTCTATAGATGGTAGTGGGTTCACCTCATACAAACTGGTGCTATTTCTATAGATGGTAGTGGGTTCACCTCATACAACTGGTGCTATTTCTATAGATGGTAGTGGGTTCACCTCATACAACTGGTGCTATTTCTATAGATGGTAGTGGGTTCACCTCATACAAGCTGGTGCTATTTCTATAGATGGTAGTGGGTTCACCTCATACAAGCTGGTGCTACTTCTATAGATGGTAGTGGGTTCACCTCATACAAGCTGGTGCTATTTCTATAGATGGTAGTGGGTTCACCTCATACAAGCTGGTGCTACTTCTATAGGTGGGAATGGGTTCACCTCATACAAGCTGGTGCTACTTCTATAGGTGGGAATGGGTTCACCTCATACAAGCTGGTGCTATTTCTATAGATGGGAATGGGTTCACCTCATACAAGCTGGTGCTATTTCTATAGATGGTAGTGGGTTCACCTCATACAAGCTGGTGCTACTTCTATAGGTGGGAATGGGTTCACCTCATACAAGCTGGTGCTATTTCTATAGATGGGAATGGGTTCACCTCATACAAGCTGGTGCTAGTTCTATAGATGGTAGTGGGTTCACCTCATACAAGCATACAAGCTGGTGCTATTTCTATAGGTGGGAATGGGTTCACCTCATACAAGCATACAAGCTGGTGCTATTTCTATAGATGGGAATGGGTTCACCTCATACAAGCTGGTGCTACTTCTATAGATGGGAATGGGTTCACCTCATACAAGCTGGTGCTAGTTCTATAGGTGGGAATGGGTTCACCTCATACAACTGGTGCTATTTCTATAGATGGTAGTGGGTTCACCTCATACAAACTGGTGCTATTTCTATAGATGGTAGTGGGTTCACCTCATACAACTGGTGCTATTTCTATAGATGGTAGTGGGTTCACCTCATACAACTGGTGCTATTTCTATAGATGGTAGTGGGTTCACCTCATACAAGCTGGTGCTATTTCTATAGATGGTAGTGGGTTCACCTCATACAAGCTGGTGCTACTTCTATAGATGGTAGTGGGTTCACCTCATACAAGCTGGTGCTATTTCTATAGATGGTAGTGGGTTCACCTCATACAAGCTGGTGCTACTTCTATAGGTGGGAATGGGTTCACCTCATACAAGCTGGTGCTACTTCTATAGGTGGGAATGGGTTCACCTCATACAAGCTGGTGCTACTTCTATAGGTGGGAATGGGTTCACCTCATACAAACTGGTGCTACTTCTATAGGTGGGAATGGGTTCACCTCATACAAGCTGGTGCTACTTCTATAGGTGGGAATGGGTTCACCTCATACATGCTGGTGCTACTTCTATAGATGGGAATGGGTTCACCTCATACAAGCTGGTGCTACTTCTATAGATGGTAGTGGGTTCACCTCATACAAGCTGGTGCTATTTCTATAGATGGTAGTGGGTTCACCTCATACAAGCTGGTGCTACTTCTATAGGTGGGAATGGGTTCACCTCATACAAGCTGGTGCTACTTCTATAGATGGTAGTGGGTTCACCTCATACAAGCTGGTGCTATTTCTATAGATGGTAGTGGGTTCACCTCATACAAGCTGGTGCTACTTCTATAGGTGGGAATGGGTTCACCTCATACAAGCTGGTGCTACTTCTATAGGTGGGAATGGGTTCACCTCATACAAACTGGTGCTACTTCTATAGGTGGGAATGGGTTCACCTCATACAAGCTGGTGCTACTTCTATAGGTGGGAATGGGTTCACCTCATACATGCTGGTGCTACTTCTATAGATGGGAATGGGTTCAAATGATTTGTATGCAAATTTGGACTAACACTCGGTATTGACCGAATCATAACTCACGTTGTATGTACAGAAATCAACATAAATACATTCACAATAATCATATGTAAATATGTTGTTTGTTTACATGTATACAGTATTAACTATTTACTGGCCGCTCTTACACCCATTATAGGTGGCCATATTCCCAATAATTTGAAACGGTGTAATCATCGGTACTTATGGTGGTGTGCAAGTGGACATTACATGCTCATGTGTCTAGATCATGCATAAATTCAACATTCCAATCAAGTCATTATTCAGCCATGGTCCAGTAATACAAAGAAACAAACACTCAAATTAATCAGACTAGAATATTCGAAAACAGAACAATTCCAGAGCATTGACTGCAGACAAAGGCAATCGGGCCAGTAACCATTTTATTGGAAAAACACATGTAGAGTAGAGTGTCCATCACAACATGCATGAATTCTATACTCCATGACTCACCACCTCCTCCAACAACAGCATAGTGATTACTTACAACAACACCAACAATCAATTCTACTTAATAGATGTCATGTATACAACAACACAATCTTATGTTTTATCTGGGCTTGAGCTAGATATTTAGGTATACAAGGGAGAAGTCTATGGTATACAAGGGAGAAGTATACAGGTATACAAGGGTGAAGTATACAGGTATACAAGGGTGAAGTATACAGGTATACAAAAGGGTGAAGTCTATGGTATACAAGGGTGAAGTATACAGGTACACAAGGGTGAAGTATACAGGTATACAAGGGTGACGTATACAGGCATACATGGGTGAAATATACAGGTATACAAGAGTGAAGTATACAGGTACACAAGGGTGAAGTATACAGGTATACAAGGGTGACGTATACAGGCATACATGGGTGAAGTATACAGGTATACAAGAGTGAAGTATACAGGTATACATGGGTGAAATATACAGGTATACAAGGGTGAAATATACAGGTATACAAGGGTGAAGTATACAGGTATACAAGGGTGAAGTATACAGGTATACAAGGGTGAAGTATATGGTATACAAGGGTGAAGTCTATGGTATACAAGGGTGAAGTATACAGGTATACAAGGGTGAAGTATACAGGTATACAAGGGTGAAGTATACAGGTATACAACGGTGAAGTATACAGGTATACAAGGGTGAAGTATACAGGTATACACGGGAGAAGTCTATGGTATACAAGGGTGAAGTATACAGGTACACAAGGGTGAAGTATACATGTATACAAGGGTGAAGTATACAGGTATACAAGGGTGAAGTATACAGGTATACAAGGGGTAGTATACAGGTATACAAGGGTGAAGTATACAGGTATACAAGGGAGAAGTATATGGTATACAAGGGTGAAGTATACAGGTACACAAGGGTGAAGTATACAGGTACACAAGGGTGAGGTATACAAGGGTGAAGTATACAGGTATACAAGGGTGAAGTATACAGGTACACAAGGGTGAAGTATACAGGTATACATGGGTGAAGTATACAGGTACACAAGGGTGAGGTATACACGGGTGAAGTATACAGGTATACAAGGGTGAAGTATACAGGTACACAAGGGTGAAGTATACAGGTATACATGGGTGAAGTATACAGGTATACAAGGGAGAAGTCTATGGTATACAAGGGAGATGTCTATGGTATACAAGGGAGAAGTATACAGGTATACAAGGGAGAAATATACAGGTATACAAGGGAGAAGTATACAGGTATACAAGGGATAGGTTTAGGGATGCAAGGGAGAGGTTTGGGTATAACAGGGAAAAGTCTACATAGAGAACAATTAAGGAATACAATGAGGCTTAGGCATACAAGGAAGAGGTTTAGGTATACAAGGAAGAGGTTTAGGTATATAAGGGAGCTGCTGGGGTAAACAAAGGAGAAGATTAGGTATACAGGGGAGAAGCTAGGGTATACAAGGGAGAAGTTTCGATGTACAAGGGAGAAGCTAGGGTATAGAAGGGAGAACTTTTGTTGTACAAGGGAGAAGCTAGGATATACAAGGGCACATTTTTAAGGCATATAAGGGAGAAGCTTATGAATACAAAGTGGGTGTTATGGCATACAAGGGAGATGTTGGGTGTACAAGGGAGATGTTGGGGTGTACAAGGGAGATGTTGGGGTGTACAAGGGAGATGTTGGGGTGTACAAGGGATAATCATAGGTAAACTAAGAAGAAGCCAGGGCCGGTATACAAGCAAGAAGTGTTACAGTATAGACGGGAGAAGCTTGGGTATACAAGGGAGAAGCTTGGGTATACAAGGGAGAAGTTTGGGAATACAAGGGAAAAGCTTGGGTATACAAGGGAGAAGCTTGGGATTACAAAGGAGAAGTTTGGGAATACAAGGGAAAAGTTTGGGAATACAAGGGAGAAGATTGGGAATACAAAGGAGAAGTTTGGGAATACAAGGGAGAAGCTTGGGATTACAAAGGAGAAGTTTGGGAATACAAGGGAGAAGTTTGGGAATACAAGGGAAAAGCTTGGGAATACAAGGGAGAAGTTTGGGAATACAAGAGAGAAACTTGGGTATACAAGGGAAAAGCTTGGGAATACAAGGGAAAAGCTTGGGAATACAAGGGAGAGGTTTGTGAATACAAGGGAAAAGCTTGGGAATACAAGGGAAAAGCTTGGGAATACAAAGGAGAAGTTTGGGAATACAAGGGAAAAGCTTGGGAATACAAAGGAGAAGTTTGGGAATACAAGGGAAAAGCTTGGGTATACAAAGGAGAAGTTTGGGAATACAAGGGAAAAGCTTGGGAATACAAAGGAGAAGTTTGGGAATACAAGGGAAAAGCTTGGGTATACAAAGGAGAAGTTTGGGAATACAAGAGAGAAGCTTGGGTATACAAGGGAGAAGCTTGGGTATACAAAGGAGAAGTTTGGTAATACAAGGGAGAAGCTTGGGTATACAAGGGAGAAGGAGAAGTTTGGGAATACAAGGGAGATGTTTAGGAATACAAGGGAAAAGCTTGGGTATACAAAGGAGAAGTTTGGGAATACAAGGGAGAAGCTTGGGTATACAAAGGAGAAGTTTGGGAATACAAGGGAGAAGCTTGGGTATACAAGGGAGAAGGAGAAGTTTGGGAATACAAGGGAGACGTTTAGGAATAAGCCAAAACAAACATCATAAAACAAAACACTGCTTGGTACAACATTACCCGCCAATCCATCCATGGTTTGAACATGGCTGCTTCCAGGCTTCACCCTACAGGATTTCATAATGTCTACAATTAACCACGGAAAGCCTGGGAAAATCTAATCCATTTGTTTCGAACATAATTATATGCACAATGAACTTTGACCACCAGTCACATAATAATCAAGTAATACATTAAACCTGTCAATAATAAATCAGACTAATAATGCACCAACCAATGAGCTAATCATGCCCATCACATAATGAATGACCAAAATATGTATGAACACCATGTCATAATGAAATGACCTATCATTAACCCTTTGCACATTAGCGGCAGATAAAATCACTTTTGCAAACAGCATAGAGCCAGATCAGATGGCACAGAACACAGATCAGACAGCACGTTCTGTGCTGTCTGATCAGGCTCTATGCTCTTTGCTATTCAGAGTGGAGCTAATAGCACTTGGCTGAATAGCATAGATCCGGATTAAGCGCGACTGATCTGGATTATGTTGTTTGCAAATGTGATTGTATTTACTCAGCATGCAAAGCATTGATTGACCACTCACTAAAATGTGTCTCAACTGCAGTTGAACCTTTCCTGACCCTTGAAGCAATAGGTTAACTTTATATGATTTTAAGGTTAGATCCATAACAATTTACTTGTTTTATATAAAAGTAAAAGTAAAGTGTTTGATTACTATAGCTGCTAGTCACTGTGAGTCACCCCCTATTGAAAGGGCCAGCCATTTATGACTTATGAGACACCTGTTATGAACGAATCCTATCCTTGTATGCCAGGCAATTGGTAACAATTATTTAAGTAGGTGCTGGCTATATATAAATCTAATATGGTATCAAAACATTCCCCCATTAGAAGCAATGTTAAATTAGCCACTTCTCCTTCGCACCATGACGTATTGAAATCTGTATAACATGTACAGTGTAATTTCACATGACCGATTGTTAAATAATTACGACATTGAGCGAAAGCTGGCAAATCTCGCAACTCGGTTCCATTCTGTCTTGAAAAAGTCAAAAACACCTAATGACAACGTTTTCAAATCTGATCAGGTGTAACGAATATGTAATGTCACTGTCATTAAAAACTCTGTAAAATGTGGCCGGCCATTCGGTTTAGAGTGACTCCACTGTATATAGATCTGCTACATGTTGTTTGCATTTACAAAAAATATGTTTGTAATTGAATTTTATGTATGTCATTCAACACCACAACAGCCTGGTCATAATCAGTCTCGAATGTTGCTGCTTCAATCTCTCTACCAGAACAATTAAATTAGCTAAAACAATGATATGTAAAGATAGTATAATTATACCATGCCACACAATAAATGTAAAACTAACAGTTTTACACCACCCATGTATGTTACACATTAAAATTGATGAATTCATTTAGTTTTATTAATACCACATGTATGGGGATATTCGAGAAGACTGCAGCTGCCTGTGTGTCACACGATCAATACAACAACCCATTACATAGAGTTATATGTTACATAACGATATCTATCACCATGGCAATGGTGCCAGCTATATATTCCTTCATTCTGTAACATTTATTTCTGTAACATATAGTGATGTTAATGGCGATGGATTATACTACAGCACACATCACTGCATCAGTGTGACTGTCGCATGCATGCAAGGCCATGAGGAATGCATCATAGTGTTGTCCAACGATATGAAGGTCTTAGAATATGCATTCTAAATTTCTAATACTGTCCAAAGACACCAAGAGCATCAAAGCCTTGATGAATGCATAATGGTGTTCAAAGTCACCATGAAAGTGTCACGGCTTTGATGAATGCATTCTAATACTGTCCAAAGTCACCAAGAAAGTGTCACGGCTTTGATGAATGCATTCTAATACTGTCCAAAGTCACCAAGAAAGTGTCACGGCTTTGATGAATGCATTCTAATACTGTCCAAAGTCACCAAGAAAGTGTCATGGCTTTTGATGAATGCATTCTAATACTGTCCAAAGTCACCAAGAAAGTGTCATGGCTTTTGATGAATGCATTCTAATACTGTCCAAAGTCACCAAGAAAGTGTCATGGCTTTTGATGAATGCATTCTAATACTGTCCAAAGTCACAAGAAAGTGTCATGGCTTTGAGGAATGCATTCTAATACTGTCCAAAGTCACAAGAAAGTGTCACGGCTTTGATGAATGCATTCTAATACTGTCCAAAGTCACCATGAAAGTGTCATGGCTTTTGATGAATGCATTCTAATACTGTCCAAAGTCACCAAGAAAGTGTCATGGCTTTGATGAATGCATTCTAATACTGTTCAAAGTCACCAAGAAAGTGTCTTGGCTTTGATGAATGCATTCTAATACTGTTCAAAGTCACCAACAAAGTGTCATGGCTTTAAGGAATGCATTTAACATGGATTAAGAAAATAGTGACCCAAAATGCTAAAATACTTTGCAGAAAATTAGAGTTCTTCATTTCCAAAATCCATCAATTATCAAATTCACCCTGAGAATAAAATGATACCAGGATGAGCCAACATTCCATGCTTCCATTATGACAACAGTTAAGGAAGTACTAGATGCTGTCGCTGCAGTTCCGGTTCACAACACTTTTTCTCATATTACCAAATTAGATCTCCAATTTACATCACTATTCACAACAAATAGATAAATCCTGTAGAAAACAAGTCTGATTATTCCATAAGCTTGCATCAAATCACAAGAATCTAGAAATACTATACAAGATTCCTATAATAAAACACTGAATGTGCCATAGTCAAGAATCACAGGCTTTATGAGGCTTGTAAGTTGTATGACTGCAGATACAGTATAATGTTTGTTCTCTGTAATTCCATCATACAAAATGAGCGCATTTTCCCAGGGTCTCCAAACCACATGGTTATAATGAATTTCTACAATTCTTCTCAGTTTCTATATATTTCATAAACTGCCAAATGGAACTTCTCAAAGAAGGCATTTCTTTCATGATAATCAGCAGCATATGGAGGCATAATGATCAGGAATCCCCCCACAGCTTAATTACATCACTATGAAACAATGACCCCATGAAATGTTTTACTTTCTACCACTGACACAAATGCACATGAAAATGTCAAAAGAAGTATTTTATTATGTAAACAGAACAATAAATGTTGATCATTATATACACTAACATTTTTATAACATCAGTCTTGCAACTAGAATATAATTTTATACAGGTCTGTCTCACAAGGGGTCAAAATCCTGGACATCCAAACGTGTACTAGGTAAGTCTATATTGGATTCAACTATAATTACACTAGTCTGGAGATTAGTTTATACAAATCTATTTTAGCTTGATTGTGAAACAAGTTCTTACAACTTATATTAATCATTCTCGAGACCGCATTCCGGATGGAATCCATCTCCACGAGTGAGAGAGAAAAGACAATGAGGAATGTAAATGCCTTGCCTAAGGGCACAATCGTAACAGCTCCAGCTGGGAGCGAATTCCGAGCCATATGCAACTGAAGCAAACATACCACCACACTATCACGACTTCCACAACTACTGTTTTATGAACTGCCTGTGATAACACATCTAAATTTGGAAACCAAAAATGAAGCAATTTCAAATGTTTGAAAATACAGTCAAACCTGTCATAAGCAACCAGCCAATAGAATCACAGAAAGTGGCTGCTTAGCACAGGTGGCTGCTTAATAGAGGTCAAATGTATAATAAAACAACAATTTGGTTATCTGGAAATTGGCTGCTTAATAGAGGTAACCACTAATACAGGTTTGACTGTATCTCATTTTGAGGTGTCCAAAATTTAGAGGCAAGACACGAAATTCAATTTGGATACAGTATGGGAGGCGGCATTACATGGTTAACCCTTTCAACACCACAGACCTCTAAATAGGCTTACAAAAAGTGTAGATCCAGATGAGCCGGCTCGTGACGAGCCGGCTCGTGACGAGCCGTCTCATCAGGATCTGCACTTTTTGCCAGTGATATGACTATTTTTAGACATAATTACCCATTTTGATAAATGAACTTGTCCAAATGTGATTTTCTGATTCATTTATTGGTTTTTGAATATCATGGACCAGTCCATGTGAGATACTTGGTGTTGAATGGGTTAACAAATGTACATCTGATGAAGAATAATGTACATTTAAGGTAGTATATAATTATATATGCATCGCCTTGCTAAATTTTGAAATGTTGATCAATCAGGTACGAAGACTATGGGTTGTCAACATGTTATTGTTATAGTTATTGTTATATTTCGGGTTTTACGCCTGCATCAGCACCATTTTGGGCTATATCGCCGGCGGGCAGTTTACCTAACAACACCTTTCCTGGGCAGGCTCCAGCGGTTAACCAGTACTTGGGTGCACCAACCTCCGTAAGAAACTGCCAACTTTTTCATATAAATGAGACACGGTCTGAGTAGGGCTCGAACCCGTGACCATCAGTGATGATAGGTTACAGTGGTATACAAGTCAGCGACCTTAACCACTCTGCCACGGAGGCGGACTGGGTTGTCAACATAAGTCACATATGCTGTATATATTGGGATGTCAACAATATTGTCCACACTTAATGGCACCCAACAAGTTAAGCACATTATGTACAACTATTTTGTGTTTGTTAGAATGTGGTGCACTGTGTGAGATATTCTAAGGAGGAGATGGGGTTTAATCCTCATGATTAATGTCGTATAATTCAAGTTTTGAATAATAAAATTATTTTGATTTTAGGTAACATTTTGATGAACTTTAAATTTTAAAGAAATTAACTCATTTTTGTGAAATTATTATTTGTGAAAACTTTGTTAAACTATTATTATTATCTTTTATGCAAATGTTACTTTCAAAATCACTGAAAATGTACTAAACTTGGTTTGATTAGTTACTCTAGGATAAATATGCATTTATAAATTATAGTTTATATACATTTATATAGAACTTTAATGTATAACTCTGTGATAAGCAGAGTTCCTGTGACTCTATCATTAACTGACTTTGAGATGAAAATTATATAAATATTTCTATATAATAGCCAAATTGTAATACAGTCTTTATTTATTGAGTTAAAGAGCTGATTTTGTGGAACAGTTCCAATGCTTTCACCTCAATAAATGCAACATTTCTATAGGATACAAATAGTAAGTTTTCGTAAATAACATATTTTATTAAAAGATTAATTATTTGGAATGCTTTGATGTTTTTTTCCAAGAAAAAGAAAAACAGGCACTTGCCTCCAGCTAAGAAACCCCGGCTTTGTGTGTACTTGTACTTAATTACCAAAAGATATGCAAAATATATTGTTTCATAAATCACAAGTATGGAAATAAAACAACCCAAGGGCATATTATGCAAAACAGGTGCTGCTTGAGCATTTCGTGCCATGTAAACATTTAAAGCCTCATCACATGTTTGCTTAGATTAGTTAATACAAATTGATTTAGCTCGATTACGAAACAAGTTCTAAGACTTATATGAATCACTGTCCATACATCGTTCCTGATGGAATCCATCATCATGAGGGAGAGAGAAGAGGCAGCATGCAATTTAAATGCCTTGCCTAAGGGCACAATCGTAATGGCTCCAGCAGGGCTCGAACTCCGGACCTTTCGCACCTGCAGTGAACGTGCTACCACTGCGCTATCACGACTTCCTTGCATAGATTGTATTGTACACTAGAGATTAAATATAGGTTAACCCATTCAACACCAAGTAACTGACATGGACTGGTCCATGATATTTTTAGACCAATAAATTAATAACAAAATTACATTTAGATCAGTTCATTTATCAAAATGGGTATTTTTTTCTTCTAAAAATAGTTATATTACTTGAAAAAAGTGCAGATCCTGATGAGACGGCTCATCACGAGCCGGCTCATCTGGATCTACACTTTTTTGTAAGCCAATTTAGAGGTCTGTGGTGTTGAAAGGGTTAAGGAGCCGATAGATTACCGTATTATAGTTGCGTTTGAAGACAAAATAACTCTCAACCTGTAACCTGCCAATCGCGACTAAAGCCGTTTTTGCAAACAGCATAGAGCAAGATAAAACAGCACAAAATGTGCCGTCTGATCAGGCTCTATGCTGTCTGCTATTCAGATAGTGGAGCTAAAACACTTGTCTGAATAGCAAACAACATAGATCCTGATCAGATACGGCGCAATGCCATGACTGATCAGGATCTATGTTGTTTGTACATGACTGATCAGGATCTATGTTGTTTGTACATGACTGATCAGGATCTATGTTGTTTGTACATTCCGTCCATTAAGCAGGTCAATGGGTTAAAGTGCGTGACTTTTATACACTGCTATTAAAGTAGGCCAGGAATGCATGTTGATTAAATAAAAAGAAATCTGTCAATTTCAATGAAATATCTTGATTTGTACTATGGAAACTATTGTGTGGCGTCCGTGGTCCAGTGGTAGAGTGTCGGATTTGGAATCGAACGGTCCCGGGTTCGATACTCGGTCAGGCCACGTATGTAGTGTCATTGAGCAAGAAGGCACCTCACACACATTGCTTAGTACTGGTTAATCGCTTATGTCGCTTATGTCGGCTGAGCCTGCCCAGGAAAACATGTCTAAGTCCCCGCGAGGGGTTTGACATTAAAGGAACATACATACATACATAAACCTAAATACTCCTAAGATATTTGATGCTGGGAACATAAATTTATTTGGCACCAAATTGAAATGGTAGTGTACGTCATTCACATGAGCCTAATATTTTACAAAAACAAGATTCTATTGAACCTGCTGCCATCTTTAGAATTGTTGATAAATCCCGAAGGGGGTTCAAACCTGTCACTGGAACTGAACCGGTTTTCTCCTTGCTAATATGATCAAGCTTGAATACTGCAATAGTGAAAGCAAGCAGGAGATCGATGAGGAAAAGCTTGAATACTACAATAGTGAAAGCAAGTAGGAGATCGACGAGACAAGCTTGAATACTACAATAGTGAAAGCAAGCAGGAGATCGATGAGGACAAGCTTGAATACTACAATAGTGAAAGCAAGTAGGAGATCGACAAGGAAAAGCTTGAATACTACAATAGTGAAAGCAAGCAGGAGATCGAGGAGGAAAAGCTTGAATACTACAATAGTGAAAGCAAGCAGGAGATCGACAAGGAAAAGCTTGAATACTACAATAGTGAAAGCAAGCAGGAGATCGAGGAGGAAAAGCTTGAATACTACAATAGTGAAAGCAAGCAGGAGATCGACAAGGAAAAGCTTGAATACTACAATAGTGAAAGCAAGCAGGAGATCGAGGAGGAAAAGCTTGAATACTACAATAGTGAAAGCAAGCAGGAGATCGACAAGGAAAAGCTTGAATACTACAATAGTGAAAGCAAGCAGGAGATCGAGGAGGAAAAGCTTGAATACTACAATAGTGAAAGCAAGCAGGAGATCGACAAGGAAAAGCTTGAATACTACAATAGTGAAAGCAAGCAGGAGATCGAGGAGGAAAAGCTTGAATACTACAATAGTGAAAGCAAGTAGGAAATCGAGGAGGAAAAGAACAAGTTAAAACAGCACAACGATGATGCTGATGAACAAGGAAGAGTGATTGAGACCAATAGTTCACTTGTTCAAAGCACAAATTAAACCTTTGCACGCTGAGTAAAGAAAATCACATTTGCAAACAACATAGATCCAGATCAGGATCTATGCTGCTTGCTATTCAGCCTAGTGTTTTACCTTCACTATCTGAATAGCAAACAGCATAGAGCCTGATCAGACGGCACATTCTGTGCCGTCTGATCTGGCTCTATGCTGTTTGCAAAAGTGATTTTATCTGCCGCTAGCGTGCAAAGCGTTATAGCAGTGTATGAGAGAAAAATGTTTCAAATTTCTGTTTGACAAAAAAAGACAAAAATACCCATATAATTAATTGCCAATGCCAGTTATAATTAATATCCAATCACATCAAACAGTGACAAAGGCACTGTATCATCCAGTTAGTGTTGGGCATATCAGTGACACCCATCCATCAACCTGGTCACTGTCCCTGGACATTTCACTAATTCCCCTAGCTGATAATCCTCTCATTAATCTGAAACTTGAGATACCAGCCTTGGTTCCTTTGTTTTTCATGATTTCCAAGATCTAAGTAGCTCTTGTCATGTTGACACCCAAACATTTCCTGTTCAATAAATGGATGCCTGAACGTGAAATACAGAGACGAAAGGAAAGTCATATTTTTTAACTTGCAAAAATAACCCTGATTTCCAAATAGATATAACTTTTTAACGCTGCTAAATATACTTTGTGTCAACAAATGGAAAATAAACAATGCCACAATCCAAGGGTGTCTCGCCACGAGTGATTCAGCAAAATCAACTAATTTCCAACTAATTGCCAAAATCAAGTTCAAGGTCAATGGTATAGTGGGACTTATTGTTGGTGTATATAATTAGATTACGGATGTATGAAACATCCGATTTTATGAAAATTCATCATTCCTACAAAGATTCATCAAAATCCGGCTGGTGGTTTGTGAGAAGATTGTTTAAGAATTTGTGCTATTATTAGATACAGCCATCTCTGATTATGTAATGACATGATTTTAACAATTTTGTAATCCCCTACCTACCAAAGTGTCATGGACCATAAATGGTGCTATACACGAAAAGGGTTACTGATGAGAACGACGTTTGAAAATATTCAAAACAGACGGAGACGGACAGACACATTGCGGTAACAATAGAGCACATTAGCTTTGCTCATGTGATCCAATAATATTGCAGACAGACTGTTTATAAAGCCAAATAGAGAAAAGACACACAAATAGACAGACTGTTTATAAAGCCAAATAGAGAAAACACACACAAATAGACAGACTGTTTATAAAGCCAAATAGAGAAAACACACACAAATAGACAGACTGTTTATAAAGCCAAATAGAGAAAACACACACAAATAGACAGACTGTTTATAAAGCCAAATAGAGAAAACACACACAAATAGACAGACTGTTTATAAAGCCAAATAGAGAAAACACACACAAATATTAGCAGATCGCTTTTGATCAACACAATTCTGAACATAAGCGGCTAAATGGTTTCATGAGCACCACTTCTACCACTCAACAACTGTAAATAGACTGTCATCAATTACCAAATTAATTATATTATATGTTTTTACTTCAAATCACATCAGCTGGCTCCCTCAATGGGTATGATTATTCTGATGAATAATGTGTATTGTTAGACAGACTAGCAATAAACAGTAACTAGTGGCTTCTAATAATGTTTGCAGAACCTCGTGGGCAAAGGGAGATAATACAATCATGCTTGTAGACATCCTGGCATCACACAAGACAATTCCACCGTATTTACATCTAAAGTTGTAAAGATAATTACACATGATATTACCACCATGCATACCATAATCGTTTATGTATAACACGCATGATTTTTCTCATCCAAAATCATATCCATGAGTATGCTGCGTCTTATACTCCAGTTGAGAACTAAATTAAATTGTTTCCAGGATTCAAAACGACAAAATGAATGGTGTATTGCAACAGAGGGAAATAAATGTTTCATAATACCTTTATATAAGTCCAGTACATCCCATACTTGTTCCGGATTTTGTTGAGTCTACATATAGATAGATCAGTGTGGAAAATATTTGAAAGTTAATTAATGATGGTTTACAATAAATAACTTTGGCAAGCTTACATGATAAGTTGGTCGCCGTTGCCTACGCCTAAGCACAGACCAGCAGGAAAAGAATACAGCATATTGACAATTTAGTGGTCTATGTACAAAGAGTCATTATCACGTTTTCGCAATGCTTACAAATCACAGGAAGCACAAGTTTCCATTTATATAAGAAAAATAAAATCACGAGTTTTGTTCATTTTCTTCGCACCAAGATCATGTGCGTTTTAATGGGAAGGGCTTAATGTAATGTTGTTGGAACTTGTTGCCCCATTTGCTTGTGTTATGTTGTATTATTATTGTGTAGCTATATGCATGTATATATAGGCAATAAAATATGCTTACACTGTGCGTTTTATACAGCAAATAGTTATTCTTCCCTGGAATTTCTCTGGAGTTTTTAGCTGTATCTTATAGTGCTGTGCGATCTTTACAAACGATTATGGTATATTACAACACGGAAGAGACCGATTGCTGACACATCAAAAGTCAATAGCATAAATGATTGGCAAACATATTTGCTGAGAGAGCAAATTCCTGTTTGTACAATATGCATGGGAGTCGTTTTACAAACTAAATGATAAGGTAATTCTAGTCTCCATGAATAGGAATACAAAACCTCCGTATATACATATACAAATGTCCCTGAACAAGAACACAATATGTCAGCAGGCAACGGAGCTCACCACTGATCATCAACTAAGAAGAGGCTTTTGCCATTGAGGTTTGATGACAGCATTAATGAGATCACCTTCCTGAGGTTAGCTTTCAAGGCTTTAAAACTGAAAGTAGAATCTAAATTGAACAGACTTATAACCTCATTAAAGCTGGGATCAGATACAAACATGTATGCACTCTTGTACCAGTGTTGCTGGCTTCCCAAAATGCTCCATCAATATTTTCTGAATTATTACAGAAATGTAACAAACGTATTGATTTGTCGATAAATTTCCAATAACCAATCACCGTTCGTGTTATATTTTGTCTTCATTGTATGTTTTATACATGGCGACTTTGATGATATTTTTTACAGGAACAGTCTTCAAAAATAAATAATACAAATTGAAATGGACCAAATGGCAAATCAACGCTGTGCAACGGACTCAGGAGGCCCTAGTCAACATACAGATTCAAAATAGAGTGAAAATGAGTTTTGTTCACTGGGCAATTGCTATTACAAATTAGTCAATGTGTTTATAGTGCCAGATATACCTCTGTCTGGATCACGATATTGCCAGATATACCTCTGTCTGGATCATGATATTGCCAGATATACCTCTGTCTGGATCATGATATTGCCAGATATACCTCTGTCTGGATCATGATATTGCCAGATATACCTCTGTCTGGATGACGATATTGCCAGATATACCTCTGTCTGGATCATGATATTGCCAGATATACCTCTGTCTGGATCATGATAGTGCCAGATATACCTCTGTCTGGATCATGATATTGCCAGATATACCTCTGTCTGGATCATGATATTGCAAGATATACCTCTGTCTGTCTGGATCATGATATTGCAAGATATACCTCTGTCTGGATCATGATATTGCAAGATATACCTCTGTCTGGATCATGATATTGCCAGATATACCTCTGTCTGGATCATGATATTGCCAGATATACCTCTGTCTGGATCACGATATTGCCAGATATACCTCTGCCTGGATCACGATATTGCCAGATATACCTCTGTCTGGATCACGATATTGCCAGATATACCTCTGCCTGGATCATGATATTGCCAGATATACCTCTGTCTGGATCATGATATTGCCAGATATACCTCTGTCTGGATCATGATATTGCCAGATATACCTCTGTCTGGATCACGATATTGCCAGATATACCTCTGTCTGGATCATGATATTGCCAGATATACCTCTGTCTGGATCATGATATTGCCAGATATACCTCTGTCTGGATCATGATATTGCAAGATATACCTCTGTCTGGATCATGATATTGCAAGATATACCTCTGTCTGGATCATGTGATATTGCCAGATATACCTCTGTCTGGATCACGATATTGCCAGATATACCTCTGCCTGGATCACGATATTGCCAGATATACCTCTGTCTGGATCACGATATTGCCAGATATACCTCTGCCTGGATCATGATATTGCCAGATATACCTCTGTCTGGATCATGATATTGCCAGATATACCTCTGTCTGGATCATGATATTGCCAGATATACCTCTGTCTGGATCATGATATTGCCAGATATACCTCTGTCTGGATCATGATATTGCCAGATATACCTCTGTCTGGATCATGATATTGCCAGATATACCTCTGCCTGGATCATGATATTGCCAGATATACCTCTGTCTGGATCATGATATTGCCAGATATACCTCTGTCTGGATCATGATATTGCCAGATATACCTCTGTCTGGATCATGATATTGACATTTTGTGTCTTTGCATTATTTATCAACAATATCAAATTATCATTGAGAAGAAAACTTAGTTTGGATAATTGACTAAAGCATGCAGTATTTTCTGGGAATCCAGTAGAAAGCATTGATTTTTTTACTGAAGCTGTAATTAGTCACACATAGTTCCAGGCAAATGGCCATTTTCGCAAGTTATCGGAATTTACTCAAATATGACAATCCAAGACAATTTCAAGTCCTAACATCTGATGTCCAAGCATCATTACCACAACTGACCATAATTCAATTCATGAGTTTACAAGCCTCAACATCTGGTCATGGGGGAAATGATCAGAGCTGATCAACTTATGACAATCTGGGTTTTTCCAAGCCTCAACATCTGATATCCAAGGGGGTCATATTCATTAGAGATGACAAAAATATGACGAACCTGAAGTTTTCATGCAAGTTGATCAACATCTGATATTCAGGGGGTCATATCAGAATTGGCCAAAATATGACAATAAATGATGCATAGAATAACTAAAAAAATCCAGTTATGTGATGATGATAAAAATGATAGGGCGATTAAGTCAGAATTTTCATAAATATTAAACACCAGTTCTGTCCCAAACATTGAGATCAATATTGCAGTAAACATTTCTATTATATGCTAATCAGATATAGAGAATGCCACTATTCTATGGAATCTCTGCAATTTCCAAACAATTGGAAAATTAATTCCATTCAAATCTTTGTGATTGCCTGTCTGGAATTGTCAGAGAAGTCTGCATTTCACCGATGGAATGTCTTAATGACAACGTTTGCTGTCATGTCTTTGGGGTTCAGAGAATTAGGAATTATAAAAGGAGCTGGAAAAGATCCTTGCTTGGTATGTTTTGGGAGCATAAAGTTGTCTTGGTCATATGGCAGTTTTCCAGCTTTTATTGGCGGAAGACCCCATAATATGCTTGTCCAGGTAAGTATGTCATGCAAGTACATGCATACGTGGAGATCAACCAACAACTTTCCGCAAACCAGTTTAAGACTAAGATCACTCACACGAAAGAATTGGATCACCTCTGGTAGAATTCGAACCTACAACAGTGAAAGACTAGTGATTTGAAGAAAATAAACTTAACCACTCAACCACAAATACCAGCACAATCATGTCGTGATAGCGTTCGCTTCAGGTGCGAAAGGTCCGGAGTTTGAACCCCGCTGGAGCCGTTACGATTGTGTCCTTAGGCAAGGCATTTAATTTCCACGTTGCCTCTTCTCTCTCCCTCATGGCGATGGATTCCATCAGGAATGTGGTCTCGAGAGTGATTAATATAAGTTGTAAGAACTTGTTTTGCAATCGAGCTAAAATAAATTTGTATAAACTACAAATCCTAGCAAAATAACCCATGTTGAGAACAGGGATGAAGTTCGGACAGTAGAGATGCAATGGGCCTTCTCATTAAGTTACATTTTTGTATGTTTTGCTTTTGTTTTGTGGTTTAAAATCGCACCAACATCTTAGCTAGGTTATATGGATCCAGCTATTATAGGTGGAAGAAGACCATGGATGCCACTTGGAGCAGTATTTCAGACACGGATGGGTACCCGGGTAGAACAGCCGACCTTCCTTAAGCAAGCCGGATAGCTTCCTCCCATGAAAGAAACCGACGCCCCAAGTTGGATTTGAACCTGCAGTGATGAAGGGCAAGTGACTTGAAGTCAACGACCGTAACTACTCAGCCAACATGTTTTGAATGCAGGTTTTTTAAAAAAGGTTCAATTTATTCATGGATAATTGCTACACTAATATTATCCATAAAACAAATAATATTATATGGGCATGTAGAGACTTTACACAAATATATATTTATCTTGACATTTACAGAAATATATATTTAACTTGACATTTCCTGATCAATTCCTGGCATGATATGTCTCTTGCATGACAGTAAATGGAACACTGTCACTGGGTAATGTTGTTTTACTGGGCAAAGACTGTACCATAGAAGCATCAATAATTGAAGTTAATAGACTACACTCCCAGACGGTTTGCCAAAACATTGACAAGAAAATTCAGTTAGGCGTTTCGAGACAAGTATCTTTAAATATTGCACGAAATCCAAGTTCACAGTGTCTATCAAACACAAAACTAAAGTAGAGATCTGATACGATACAAACTTAAAGAAAGAAGTAAATAAAATACATTACTATTATGATACTGTTTTAAAGAACATGTCACAAGTAACAAAGAGCAGGGTTCCCGCTAAATTTAGTTCATTCACTCTCCTGTATCTGCTCTGTGCATTACAGGTATATTACATCATCTCAAACTAGCCTCAAAATTAATTATGCGTCACTAAATTACATAAAAACTGAGTGTATAACATGCCTTTAATTAATTGTGCTAATAAACAGGAATATTTACCCTGTTTTACCATATGTAAACTATAACTATGAACAATTTGAAAATAATAACATTTAACTAGAAATTATGCCTTGCTGTTGTCCTTATAGCACTCCCAGTAGTCCATACATGCATAAAAACAGTGGTCATAGAAGTTGGTGAATACTGTTTTTTCTTGCGTTTGGGAGCCTGCACAGATATTGGTTGGGCTCTCTATTTTACTATCGCAGAGGGATCACAGCAATAACGCATACACCTTTCCTAACAGTGAATCAAGTGCCACGTGACCTACCGATACGCAGAGCTTAGCCGAGCAGACGGACCAAGTTATGTTTGCAGTAGCATGTTGCAAAATATAGGCTATTTAATGTAATGCACAAAGTTGCATTTGAATTTTGTTGTTAAAACAGACTGCTTGTAATAACATTGCTATACAAATTACCGTGTAATTTCTCACTTTCCACATTTTAGTCTAGGAAATCTCGTATCATGTTTACAAACATTGCAGATGAAAATAACGTCACCAGATATTGTAAATATTGAAAATGAGGTCAAAACATAATTTGCGTCGTTTCATGTGAGCGTCGTTATAAGGAGTCGGATGATACGGATAATTGGTTAAATGGCGGTCCTTAATCCTACAACTGATTAGCACAGATAGTTCTGTACACCAGAATTTGATAATGCAGTGTTTTCTCACTGTGCGTTTCTTGCGGTTTTGATTGAGAGCAAGACAAGATAGCATGACAACAAGATAGCATGACGACAAGATAGCAAGACAAGAGAGCAAGACAAGATAGCAAGACAAGATAGCAAGACAAGAGAGCATGACAAGATAGCATGACAACAAGATAGCATGACAAGATAGCAAGACAAGAGAGCATGACGACACAATAGCATGACAAGATAGCAAGACAAGATAGCAAGACAAGATGGCATGACAAGATGGCATGACAAGATGGCATGATGACACAATAGCATGACAAGAGAGCAAGACAAGATGGCATGACAAGATGGCATGACAAGATAACATGACAAGATAACATGACAAGAGAGCATGATGACACGATAGCATGACAATAGAGCATGACAAGATGGCATGACAAGATAACATGACAAGAGAGCATGATGACACGATAGCATGACACGATAGCATGACAAGAGAGCATGACAAGATAACATGACAAGAGAGCATGATGACACGATAGTATGACAAGATGGCATGACAAGATGGCATGACAAGAGAGCATGATGACACGATAGCATGACAAGATGGCATGACAAGATAACATGACAAGAGAGCATGATGACACGATAGCATGACACGATAGCATGACAAGAGAGCATGACAAGATAACATGACAAGAGAGCATGATGACACGATAGCATGACAAGATGGCATGACAAGATGGCATGACAAGATGGCATGACAAGAGAGCATGATGACACGATAGCATGACAAGATGTCATGACAAGATAACATGACAAGAGAGCATGATGACACGATAGCATGACACGATAGCATGACAAGAGAGCATGACAAGATGGCATCATTGGCATGACAAGATAACATGACAAGAGAGCATGATGACACGATAGTATGACAAGATAACATGACAAGAGAGCATGATGACACGATAGCATGACAAGAGAGCATGACAAGATGGCATGACAAGATAACATGACAAGATAACATGACAAGAGAGCATGATGACATGACAAGAGAGCATGACACGATAACATGACAAGAGAGCATGATGACATGATAGCATGACAAGAGAGCATGACAAGATAACATGACAAGATAACATGACAAGAGAGCATGATGACACGATAGCATGACAAGAGAGCATGACAAGATAGCAAGACAAGAGAGCAAGACAAGAGAGCATGACAAGAGAGCAAGACAAGATAGCAACAAGACAAGAGAGCAAGACAAGATAGCATCATCCAGTAGCTGAGATCAAGGAAAGAGGTCAACTGGTGTTAAAAAAATATTATGTGGGTGAAAATAAGGTAACAAATTTTGCAAATGTGAGAAGACAAGTTAGCATGCATTATCATGCTGCTAGCAAAAACATACCAAGTCCAGACTAAGATAAATATTCTGAAGGGAGAAATGTCAGTTAGTAACTGCAAATACACAATGTATGTACATAAAGACTTTGGTCATGTTAGCAATGGCATTAGTAATTACAGAATGGATGAAGACTTGTCAATGATGGAACAAGTCATCCAGATTGATAGAGAATAATCAGGGAATTTGAACATAAATCTTGTTACAAAAGCCAACATAATCTCCCAGAAAATACTGTTCAGGGAAGTTGTAGACATTAGATTTGTTTATGACCATATCCAGTAAACACTTATAGCACACTATGCTGCATAGTTAATGACCATAACTGGAATATCTGACGGGGGAACTGAAATATGTGGCATCTCGGCAAGATGCGAGACATCACGGTATCATTCCATCTACAGCAGAGACTAAATGCCAGACAAACCTGTGTTAAGCAGCCAGCCAAAGGAATCATAGAAAGAGGCTGTTTGGTTTAAACATATTTATTCATTCATAATGTACAGTACATATCTATTGTATACAGAATGAAAATGGATTTAATCGAAAGCTTAAAGCTTATTGAGATTATCTCCATAAAAGAGGCTATTAACACAGGTGGCTGCTTAATCGAGGACAAATGTATAAAACATATAGGGAATCTGGAAACTGGCTGCTTAATACAATTTGGCTGCCTAATGGAAGTGGCCACTAACACAGGTTTGACTGTATGCATTTACCACAAATTTCAACATTGATTTTATATAATGCAAGCTTCCCAAGAGCTTGATGATAGCAACACACTTGCCAATGGTTTATTATACAATCAATATGAACCATTGTTAAAAGCATGGAAAAGACAATATATTATGCAATTTGAATGAGAGGATCTAGCTGTCAAACTAAATAATTATTTAAAATCTAAGTTGAATGATAATCAATTTCAAAGTGTTATAGAGAATATTATATTTGTATTTGTCTAGTACATGTACATAAATATGGCAGAGGAATTTTATAAGAACTCTTATTTGCCTTTTATAGATTGTATGTCATAGTCGGCAAACGACATTTTCTGAAGACATCTTGAAAGATCAAGTAGGAATTTAAAAAATGAATGAAAAATGCAACAATAATTATATGTGATTAATATCAGTAATTCATTAACGTAAATTGATGCAACATGACCTGATGTATGGTGTCTATGAAGTCATGGCATATTTGAATTAGGAATAAATACTTCTATTCAATGCTACAAATATGTAACACAACAATTATTTGGTTAGTTGCTGACTCTATTTGTTCAGTTACAGGCTGGAGATGATAAAGGCATGCCATCAACGTTTTTCTAATTTTCACTAAACAAATATAGCCAGCAACAAACCAAATAACTATTGTGTATTGGACATGGCCACAGCCAGCACCACCAATTACATTATAATTAGGTACATGTGAACCAATGATTTCTGGAGCCCGAGGGGGCATCTCTAATTCCAAAGAGGGAAATTTAAAGTATTTATATTGTACAAAGAAGGACAGGTCACGGCTGTTCTCAACGGGGACGTTTCGCATTTTGGTGAAAAAATAACTTTAGATTTCTTTCTTTTATGCTTTCCAATGAATGATTAAGTTTCTCAGTGAAAGAAAACTCCATCTTACACCACATTGAAACAGTGAAACATGGCATTTTCTCTGTCACTGCTCGATATCGTATTCCTCCGCAGTTGGATTTACTTTTGTATGTTAGCTATTTTCTGAAATCATGAATAGTTAGTTAATTATAAGGTAATATATTCTAATGAATTTGTTTTACCTGTAGTTTTTAATTTCGACAGGAAACAGGAACTAACTTGATAATTTTACGGAACTATTTCTTATTACAGATGTTCACAGGGGCTCCCGACAGGGGCAGCTAAAATGAATTAAATTTACTAACAATTATTATATTAGCCAAAATCAATAGAAATCATAAAAGAAGATGTGTTTATTAGTGTAAGATAGGATTTTATTTCATCTCCTGTTAACTGAAATATGTATTTCGATGATCACTCGATAAAATAACTTCCTATCTTACACTAATAAACACAACATTTTATATCCTCTTTCACCTATAGGAAGATGCTTCACTTATGGATTAGTGGGATCCAACATGACCAGCAATGGCAAGCCTCCGTGGTCATGTGGTTATGGTCGCTGACTTGTATACCACTGTAACCTATCATCACTGGTCACAGGTTCAAGCCCCGTTCAGACCGTGTCTCTTTATATGAAAAAGTTGGCAGTTTCTTACTGAGGTTGGTGCACCAAGTACTGGTTAACCGCTGGATCCTGCCCAGGAAAGGTGTTGTTAGGTAAACTGCCTGTCGCTCAAATGCCATTATGGGCAACCGGTAGTGACGTTAAATAAACATAAATAAAAAAGAAAAGAAAGTTGGAACAAGTACTATTCGCAAAAAATTAGGGGAACACATCACTGCATACAGTACAGCCATAGTGGCTCAAACATTTTCCACGATGATGCGATGGAAAATTACTTTGGATCGAGGAGTGTCATCACAATTCATAGCAGATATCCATCGCAACTTCATCGCGCAGTAAATTAGTCATCGCAAAGTGTTCCGATAAAAAAATCGACAGACTGGTACCCATGCTATCATACAGCAACAAACATGAATAAGATGGAGCATGCTGGAAACCGTCTTCTACCTTACTTGTACCATTTACATGAAGTTATGTTGTATAAATACTCGGGAAACATACAATGTCTAGTGCGGCTAGTGAGGTACAACTGGACAAAACACAATACACCAATAAATGGGAGGTGGGGAATGACATTAACTGCAATCATTTAATACATGAACATACAACCAATGAACATGCAAAAATAATAATCTCTTTCATTTTACACATCTAACATACACACATAGAGGGCGACGTGGGCGAAATAGTTGCCCTAGGGACCCCGACTTCACTCCTCAGACACAGATTTGGGTTTCCATATAACATTACAACAAATTCATCTGGTATACAATTAGCATAATCAATGCACAAAGAATGCACACAGCATTATCTACATTAACCATCTTTACAAGGATGTCATAAGCTACATAAAGACTTGCCTCAATCCCCGAAGGTACAATACAAATGACGTTGTTGTGCCCGCATTCTTTGTGACAAAGGCTTAAGCAAAGTTAGAAATCTGTTGTTCCGACTTAATCAATGTCTTCTGCATGTTTAAGGGGGCATGACTTTCTTTAACATGTGCCAGATATTGACCCAACATCAATACTTTGAAAATAAACAACTAAAGCAAAATCGACATATTTCTATTAACTCTTTGCACGCTAGCACTGAAAATCCAAGTCAAATGATGGTCATGAAATTTCATCCCAATTGTGTCATAACGTAACGATTAATTCCATGACATTTTACCAGACTTTTCATTTACCATACACAAAAACACAATAATAAATTGTTGTCTGCTACAATTATTTTAACTACATAGTTAAATATAGCCGTTATTTTACCCAGTATGTAAACTGTAAACAGTTACAAGTTCATGTGAAATGTTAATTCTAAATTTTAGAAGTGTACTGAACTTCTGCCATTAGCAGCGTCCTTCATAAATATATGTATATGTATATTATGTTCTATTTATGTCAAACTATTTGTAGGGGACCTAGACAAGTTTTCCTGGGCAGGCTTAGCCAACCTAAGCATTTAACCAGTACTAAGCAATATGTGTGAGGTGCCTTGCTCAATGACACTACATACGTGGCCTGACCGAGTATCGAACCCGGGACCGTTCGATTCCAAATCAGACGCTCTACCGCTGGACCACGGATGCCACACCAATATTTTTTAACTTTGTTCTCATTCAAGTATTAGTAATTTGAGACAGATACGTAAATCATCCGCCTCCATCTTCCTAACAAGGAAGACTACACCCTAACAAGGTATCATATCAGAGACAAAACACCTACAATTATATCTGATCCCAGTCTTGTCTGGCCATTAATGAAACAATAGAAGTAAGTCAGTAAGTTGTATTCATAATATTATGCGACACTGAGATTTAGGTTAATATATTATTATATCTCCATACAAACGACAGCCATTTAGCTATCATGCAGTGGATAAGTAGTCGCCATATCTATCCCACCTCCATAGATATTACTGGGACTACAAAAGATTCTGGCCTTTTTATGAACATTGGTTTGGTTACTACATTGTCAATGTATGTCGTATTGGTAATGGTGTCGAGAGGTGCTTCTATGAGGGAAAAGGTTAAGCGTTTATTTATCGTCGCCATCACAACAACGGGGAGACACCGCCAGAAGTATATATGTTAGTCATTTTAAAATAATTGCAGATGAGGATACACAGAAGAGCACCTATTCAGAAGCATCCATGTGTTTCTTCTACATGCCCAGGTGCCTGCCCTCAGTCTGAATTTTTGTCTGCGTCACTTTTGCCACCAATTGAAAAAAACTGGAACCAATTTGAAAAACTTGGAGCCAACTAAGAGCCATATAGCTCACAGATAATTATTTGAAGCCATGTATTTGACAAAAAATTTTAAAAAGTGGCACCAAATATTTCCGCCAATTCACAAAATTTAGCGCAAGTATTTGTTTTTTGTCGCAATTGGCAACCATTGACGACCGACAGCGGGAACCCTGTATGCCTAGTGGATTATAAGGACCGATACATGGGATCTTGGTTAATAGTCCTGTTCCAAAGACTGTTAATATTTTATTATTGTGGAAATGGGAATCAAACTCTTAGTAGTGCTGGATTCACAGTGCCAACATGTTCATCACTAAACCACTGATCCATCCCTTCATAATAAGTTAGTAAGGCAAGTATCAAATATTGTGACAGGTATTACGTTTTATCTGACCAATCAATATTCAGGGTCCGACAAATTTCAAAATTGCTGTTTGGTCTATTGAACCAACACGGGACAACTCGATCATGGGTGGATTCTGACCATAATAATAAAAACATTTTTGTCTATTTTTAGTTCCATGTAACATTTATGTGTATAATCAATCGCTCAAAGTATAATCAATCGCTCAAAGTATAATCAATCCCTCAATATATAATCAATCCCTCAATATATAATCAATCCCTCAATATATAATCAATCCCTCAATATATAATCAATCCCTCAATATATAATCAATCCCTCAATATATAATCAATCCCTCAATATATAATCAATCCCTCAAAGTATAATCAATCCCTCAAAGTATAATCAATCCCTCAATATATAATCAATCCCTCAATATACAAGCAATCCCTCAATATACAATCAAACCCTCAATATACAATCAACCCTCAATATACAATCAAACCCTCAATGACTATTAAAGTGTCCATACTAAATTTACATTATTCTGAATTTCTTTCCATTATATGGTGCTCTACAGCTCAGTAATTATTCCCCAACTGTTACTATCAACTAGGCCAAACCCAACATCAATATGATCATCTAGGCTTGGTATTGATCATTCTCCACAAGTAGTGTTGAGGTCCGGACCAACATCAATATGATCATCTAGGCTTGGTATTGATCATTCTCCACAAGTAGTGTTGAGGTCCGGACCAACATCAATATGATCATCTAGGCTTGGTATTGATCATTCTCCACAAGTAGTGTTGAGGTCCGGACCAACATCAATATGATCATCTAGGCTTGGTATTGATCATTCTCCACAAGTAGTGTTGAGGTCCGGACCAACATCAATATGATCATCTAGGCTTGGTATTGATCATTCTCCACAAGTAGTGTTGAGGTCCGGACCAACATCAATATGATCATCTAGGCTTGGTATTGATCATTCTCCACAAGTAGTGTTGAGGTCCGGACCAACATCAATATGATCATCTAGGCTTGGTATTGATCATTCTCCACAAGAAGTGTTGAGGTCCGGACCAACATCAATATGATCATCTAGGCTTGGTATTGATATATTTCCATTAACCCTTTCAACACCACAGACCTCTAAATAGGCTTACAAAAAGTGTAGATCCAGATGAGCCGGCTCATGATGAGCCATCTTATCAGGATCTGCACTTTTTGCCAGTGATATGACTATTTTTAGACATAATTACCCATTTTGATAAATGAACTTGTCCAAATGTGATTTTCTGATTCATTTATTGGTCTAACAATATCATGGACCAGTTCATGTCAGTTACTTGGTGTTGAAAGGGTTAAGTAGTGATGAAGTCCGGGAAAGGATTAGCAAAACCAGTCTGGAAAAACTTTGTGTGGCAACATGTATGGGTAACAAAATTCAATTGAACAAACACAATGACAATATGCACAACAAAGGCTTTCTTTGAGCAAGGTATTTGTGAAATTCAGCCAGAAGATTAGTGGAATTAGTCCATACAAACCTTGTTCTTCAAAGTTATATATAAAGTGTTGAAACAACTATGAAACAATTCCAGAGTGTAGCACTGGATAGAGATATCCAACTAACTAGTGATACTGAAGATGTTTGTAATGTTTGGTGAAAATCCAATAAGGACTTCGGAAGTGTAGACATACATTAGGGTTCTGACATAAAGGCGAATGGAGAAGCAATAACAATATGCATCTCCTTTCCATGAAGGAGGGGTATGGATTCTAACTATCCATGGGGGACATAATTCAATATCCTGGAGAAAACATATAATGTTCGACTGACAAAACCATACCTGGGGGTATTTAAATATTAATACAAATTGAAAAGTTGTATCGTATTCATTTTAATACTACAACAGTTCTCCATTAAACTCCAATAAACTATTTAATAGCATTTCATATAAACTATTTAAAATAATGAATTCTATTGTCATCTTAATGGTTTATTAACTTTTAATTGTTGAAAACGGCAGTTTAAATAGTTTCTACTACTTGCAAATATGAATATTGAATAGCTCCCGGCTTGTAATTTCTCATTTGGCTGTCCTCACTTTTTACTACTCGACAGTTATGTTAAAGCCCCAATGTGTGCTGGAGCGGATGATTAGAAATTATGACCATATTCTTATATGTCTATCTATCAATAATAATATATCTACATACAAATTATATGCAAAATAACTACATCTGAAATACCTCCCTTTATGGTTATTTTCTTGCAAAATCATAGATATAATTATATGACACATTGTTTAACCCCAGTGACTCACTGTCCAGTGGTTAACACATTAGACTGTAAATCCAGCTAGATCACAGACTTGATAGCCCGTCTGACCCTAATAATAGTAACAATCTGAAAAATGAGACTTTAAACTCAGGTCCCGTGTCTGTGCCATGCAATGAAAAGAACAAGAGAAGGCTCTGGAATGGGTCTCTGTCTGTATCATTGTGCCATCACCCAAAAAATCGAAAATGGCTAATCTCTTCAGGGGGCGTCACGCATACATGTATGAGCAACCAATAGCGATGATAAATAAACATAAAACACATACACCAGTGACCCTTTTGAAAAAACAACTGGTAGTTGTTGTTGTTGTTGTAAAGATGCTACAGACCAAATACAATTCCTACAATTTCATGAGAAGAAGTGGTGTGTATGAAGAAGTTGTGTAAATGAAGACGTTGTGTAAATGAAGAAGTTGTGTGTATGAAGAAGTTGTGTAAATGAAGAAGTTGTGTGTATGAAGAAGTTGTGTAAATAAAGACGTTGTGTAAATGAAGAAGTTGTGTAAATAAAGACGTTGTGTGTATGAAGACGTTGTGTAAATAAAGACGTTGTGTGTATGAAGAAGTGGTGTGTATGAAGACGTTGTGTATATGAAGAAGTGGTGTAAATGAAGACATTGTGTGTATGAAGACGTTGTGTAAATGAAGAAGTTGTGTAAATGAAGAAGTTGTGTGTATGAAGAAGTGGTGTATATGAAGATGTGGTGTAAATGTAAATGAATAAGTGGTGTAAATGCAATTGTTGAGGAACTGGATGCTCCCTCTCATAAAACCTTTGCCAGATCTTAGGTCGGGTGAGCTACTCTTATAAAACATTTGCCAGACCTTAGGTCAGGTGAGCTAATCTCATAAAACATTTGCCAGACCTTAGGTCAGGTGAGCTAATCTCATAAAACATTTGCCAGACCTTAGGTCGCGTGAGCTAATCTCATAAAACATTTGCCAGACCTTAGGTCGGGTGAGCTAATCTCATAAAACATTTGCCAGACTGAACCTAGCCAGGTGAGCTACATTCATGAAACGCTTGCTGAACCTAGCCAGGTGAGCTACATTCATGAAACACTTGCTGAACCTAGTCAGGTGAGCTACATTCATGAAACGCTTGCTGAACCTAGTCAGGTGAGCTACATTCATGAAACACTTGCTGAACCTAGTCAGGTGAGCTACATTCATGAAACACTTGCTGAACCTAGTCAGGTGAGCTACATTCATGAAACACTTGCTGAACATTAGGTGGGCAGATGAACTAACAAACCATCTACATACCGCTGGCATCTCCTTCGAGATCTCCTTTTCTTCGTTGATCCGCATTCTTTGCCAAAGTGAAAAACAGCAACAGCAGCGGTCCAAGAATCCCTGAAATGACCCCGACTCTGAATCCGAATCAGACTTCACGGTACAAACCGATGAGAAGATACCTTCATCTGTGAGGTACACAAGGTGTGGTAGACCAATCTGGGACTGCTTCTCTACAGACATGAGCAATCCGATACGGCACGTAACCCAGTCTTCTCATAATAATACAACAATATCGGTCGAACTCTGCCCATTGTCCATTCCACAATTGTATTATCACAAAATTATAGTTTCACAATTTTTAACTTCCTGAAATTCTGCTATTACACATAATGGTGGATACCTGCAAGGCAATCCATATTACCTACAAGTTCACAATTGTCAGAACAATATCCACAATCAGCAGCTACATTGTCATCCATCACATCATAAAACTCTAAATCCAATGTATCATAACAACCAATAAACTTGTTTTCGATATTACCAACATGTCCAAGACTTTCAGAACAATATCCACTATCAATCGCTATATTGTCACCAAACACAGCAATCTATTAATCATTTCAACAAAAGAATTTAACTCCCGACTTTTAACTTCCCGCAGCAGCTCCTTGTCTATTTAAACCAACAATTAAATGTAGTATTACCATTAACAGTATCATATATCCAATTTGAAATTCAAATCCTTTTAATTTACCCGAAGATAGTCCACAATTATTCATTCATACGACATGCATATACTATCAGCGACAAATCCAACACCTGTATTACATATCGGTATTTAAATAATAGTAAATAAAAGAAATCCAATAACATAACCAGAATGCACTAGTTAATTCACTTCATTGTACTCCACAGTTTTGTCACACATCTAAACAATAGACACACATGACACAGCTTTTATTATACCATTACAGTATTCAGGGGAGAAGAAAACCCATCTATTTTCTTTTCTTTTCCGATATAACAGGTAGCAGCACTGATTAAAGCTGTCAATCACATGACAACAGAATTACCACACATCCTACGCTGACATACGAGGATAAAACAATACGAACGCATTGCAGCCAAACATAGGTAAAACAACACGGGTCAATACGAACTAGACACTGTTATGTAGTCTCTTAAAATAATGATCAAAGTCTTATTGATCTGTTTTCCTTCGTCACTATACATGTGATTAGCGTATATGAATGCATCAATGTTCGATCTTTCTGATACATCAGCTGTTACAGCAACTGTTATATCCCCAAAGCACTTAGCTAATAAATACACCACGGCATTGTATCAACATAGCTTCTTTGTCCCTTGTTCACAGTTATAAATCCCAGAGAGGTTAGCTAATAAATATAACAGCACATTGCATCAATGTTAACATCTACATCATCATTAACAGTTATCTCTCCATCATTCAAATGTTAATTCCAACAGTATCATTACAAACATTCAAATTAATTATACTGTCATATTTATAAATAATGTTGTTTCTTTTTTTTTAAATTGCCAAAATTGTCAACATTTTATTATTAAACTTATTAAACTTGCAAGCAGGAATCAACAAAAGTTCAATATTAAACACAAAGAGGTGTAAAGGTATTCATCCAACAGTAAACACAAACCAGGTCAACAGCATGCTTAGAACTAACAAGATATGCTATTAGATCTCAATATTGCTTCTCTCAAACCCTTGGACAGCAGACTACTGCTCTCTAGAACAATCTCTAATTGGCTAAGCCAATTACAATGTGCCAGAAGACAATTCCAAGCAGGAAAGATATGTAGCTCCCTTCTGTCACTGATTTGATCATAATGCTCAGAAAAGAATAATCAAAGCCAATCGATAAAAACTCAAAGGGACAAAAACTCAAAGGGACGCATTCCATTACTGCTTGATAAAAACACAAAGGGACGCATTCCATTACTGCTTGATAAAAACACAAAGGAAAACATTCCAATACCACTCTTTGCTTGGTCATTTACACAATTTTGCTTCTATATGATATGGGGCAGATGAAAAATAATGTCAGCCAATCTGCAGATAGAGAGACACTGTTACAACTTGAAGGGTCATTACAAAACCACAAATATATCATTGTAGAATATTATCTTTTGCTTATATCAATTTATTTGTTCAATTATATTGTGCATCATTATCCAACATTTCCAATTGTTGATGTTTCTCCTTTTATGGCCCTTCAACAAATATTTGTTTGTTTTTTCAGCTTAAAAGTCCCTTTAGGTAATATGGTCACTATTCAGCTATTATTGGCGGCAGTAGATCACAAGTGCCCCATCCGAGCAGCATTTCAGGCATGGACACGTACCCGGGTAGAACCACTGATCTTATGCAAGCCAGCTGGATAGCTTCCTCACGCCCTTCAACACAATTATGGTCCAAACGATCCACCCAAGAGATGGGATACAGTAACAAGAGTGAACTATGGTTTGATGCCCTACTTTCCTAGGGTTTATTCTAGAGTGGTAAAAAGGGTAGGGTGGGCCAGAAAAGGGGGCAGGGTGGGCCTGAAAAAGGGTAGGTGGATTTTTAGCCGCAAGAGGGCGCGACGGAGCCATCACCCCACCCCCACCGAGAAAACATTAAAACATGTATTTATTATAACTACATTCTTTATTATGAGAGGCTGCTGATGCATATTTTAACAAGAGTTTCCAGATCAAATAAACCTCATAGAAAGTTTGTGCTAAAGTAATTTGCTGTAAAACGTCAAGTTTGAGTTGGCTAAATTGAAAGCGTGTTTGAAAAGCACAATTCAGAATGAAATCAATATGATGAAGCTTGTATAAATAGTCCATTTCGGTATTTTGATGTCCATTTCGGAAATCCCAAATAATTCTGTTCGTACTGTAAATAGCCCTATGTCCCATAATTAACTATACCTGGTTTGTTTTGATAATCACTACATTCATCTTGTGCATATTGTCAGTGGAATGACTTTTGACTGCTTTTTTCCCCGGATGACTTGTAACTGATTGTCTTTCCGCAGGGAACACAAAAACAAACCCCGTGTATGTCCGGTTTTTTCAACCATTTCTCATACTTTTGACCGGATTCGTCGATTTCTTCCAACCACTTGTTCTTTACATCTTTTTCTAGCACTTTAACGTTGGTACCCTTGTCCAAAAATTTCATTTTCGGATCGTTTTTTTTTCAAATTCACCAAATAGAAAACTTAGCGTAAAGTGGTCTAAGGTGAATGTCGCAAAATGAGTTGTTTCCCTTGTCAGTCTATTTTCCTTTGAAATAACGACAACTCTTCGTCATCCTGCACGCGCACTCAGCACGGTTCGTTCCGATCGTAAACGAGGTAACTTTCGGGACTTTTCGGAGCGTGTAGTTCAATTGACTAACGGAAAAGGGCGGAAATGAGCGAAACCAGTTCTATTTTAATTAACATGTTTTGCATCTATGTTTTAAATATGTCTACATTCAATGGTAATTAGGTTAAAACTAATTCTCGAAATACTAGGTGTTACAATAATAGAGCCTACTTATTCTTTTTTTTAACAGTTGCAGTCATCCAATTATCACCAATTAATCCATTGATAAATCGATTTCTTACGGTATCGGCATAATTATGCCCCCAGCTGTTAGTTTATACAAATTTATTTTAGCTTGATTGCGAAACAAGTTATTTCAACTTATATAAATCACTCTCGAGACCTCATTACTGATGGAATCCATCGCCACGAGGGAGAGAGAAGAGGCAACGTGGAATTTAAATGCCTTGCCTAAGGGCACAATCGTAACAGCTCCAGTGGGACTCGAACTCCGGACCTTTCGCACCTGAAGCGAACGCGCATCCACTGCGTTATCACGACTTCCCCCAACTGTTGTGTACAGTATATACTAATTATTGATAAATTAAACAGATCACACGTATCGGCTAATATACGGTTGACCGTTAACCTACCGTACGATGATTGACAGCTAATTAAGCATGATCAAAGCATTGTGGTTCTAGTTTGGGCAGCAGGGCGGAACAAATCGGGCAAAAGGGCGGGCATAAAGGGCGGGGCTAAAGAGAAAACCGTATTTCCAATCAGGGCTTCTAAAACCAAATCGGTCCAGGCCGAAATCCAAGTCAGGACCTCCATGTCATTATAATATTTTTGTACACCGATTGTACATATTTGCATAGTACTATCGGTGTTTTTTTGTTATCATTTTTAAAACAAGGCTTTGATAGTAAAGTGTGTTGATATTTGAACAGTGAATGTCATTCATTGAAATCGAATATCGCCGCGTACATCGGCCAGGGGTACTATGGCGCAAGACACGCTTGAGTTGAATAGGGTACGGGTTGACCGCGTATATGTCAGAGCTGCATGGGCATTGACTCATCAAGTACACCCACACATAAAAATCTGCACTGTGTAGCAAAATCAATTTTCTAGAAATCTATTTTTAGACACGCACATGTTGTGAAGAAGCCCCATAGCGGTTACTTCCCTTTTATAGACTATAATGTTATTGACAATTTAGTAACTCAGGCAAAACATCTGTCTCGGATGGGTTATGCATGGCTTTGGGATTATGGGACAATAGGGGCAGGTCACATATCAATCTTAGACTGGAAACAGGTGTGAACAATTAAACACCTTATCGAGAGATTATATTTACCAATTTAGGTTTGTTAGGAAAATGTAAATCTATTTGATGGATTTCTTGACATTTTCCACAATTTTCTAGACAGATTTTTTACGACTTTTTGGTTGTACAATCGGTCCGACAGTTTAATATTTGGTCCTGGACCGGGAGACCGACGATTTTAGAGGCCCTGTTTCCAATGACTAGGCCCTTTGATAATAAACTATATAAACACAAGATTTGAGGTTCCTTCAGAAGATCTAAACACATGAACTATATTAAAGTCTGACTAGGGATTGAACCCACAATGTTGTCACTTGGATAAAGTTGCACTTTACCTATAGTTTTTTGTCAAGCCTGTACATGTGCAAGCCTGTACTGGAAACTGGACAAAGTGTCACACTCCGACATGTTCAGTGAATTCTTGTTCACAAACAACAAAATGATAGGTTCATGACGATTTATTTCCTAAAAATCAAATAGCAATTAACTTGGAAAAGTCTCTGGGTTTCCCTTAAAGAATAGCCAACCATCTACAAGCTAGAAGAATTTTCTTTCTCCAGCTCAGTAGGTCTTATTTGGTTTAAAGCAGCATTACATCGTAATAAAGGATGTTTTGGGTAAAATATAAATACTAATGTGTGTGTGTTTACAAAAATCGAAATAGTCGCTCAGAAACGATAAAATTTCAATAAATTTAAACCGTCGTATACGTGAACACACGAAATGTAAACACGCACAGCGCGCATGCGTGAAACAACAGAGGATGTAGAAAATAACTTATATATTTTGAACATGAAATACTATCTATCTTATCTTCCTGTAATGTCGAACCCCTCGCGGGGATGTAGAAATGTCCCTAAAAGACGCTAACAGAGGTATGAATCAACATATCAAGTAATTTAATTAAAAGACAACGTGGGACGATGCGTTCCGGTTGTAAACAAGTGCGTGACCGATCGACTCGGAAAGTCCTACTTTCGGTTTCGAGTTTGTTTTATCGCAAAAAAACACTGTTTACCAAATGAACATAAGCATACAAAGTACAATGTTAGAATGTGTAGCAGCATTGCTACCCATACGTAAAAATTGAATTTTTCAAATATATTTTATTTCATACGATGTAATGCTGCTTTAATACTTTAGAACACACATACATTGTAACTAAGTAAATCAAAGGAAGTAATGCAATCAATTTTACAAACTACAGTAAACTGCATACACAAACAGTTAACTCACTTTATTCTCTGATATGCTTACAAGGTTGTATATACGTAAATAGGCAGAAGTGCATCTGCGGTCCACGCGAATATAGTCCCAATAACTAATATAGTTAATTTTTCTTTTTGGTAAAAATGCATTTTCATGACAGGCAGTGTATATTTTTTGTGTTTTTTGAGAAATTATGTGACTTGAGAAGACTTCAGACTAGTTGATGTGTAGAAAAGATGTCAGCCCATTGTAAACTGAAGGTTGGTATACTGTATTATTTGGCGGAGGAATACAGTGTGTAAACACAGTGACGTTATTCACAGGCGAGCACTGGTTATTTGAAACATAAAATTTGAAATATTCTTGGTGTGTTTCAGGCTGATTTGAATACTCTTCACAGTGGATGTGGTATCAGAAGAAATTAAAATATAAATGAACAGACTGTATGTTTTTACTTTTTATTATGTATACAGTATGTTTTTACTTTTTACTATGTATTTAATAGACAATTTATTTGTTGTTTTACAACCTACAAAATATACTATGTAATATTTGAGGCTGAGAAAGGGATTAAACTTTGCCTATATCTGGGGTACCGGTAAACATGAATTAAAAATGTATACACATTCTTTCCAAATTACATGCACATTTACTGTAATACAGAGACCGTAGTTTCGATCTCCCGCTGCACAGCACTAAAATGACTAATATCATAGTCTTTTGGATGAGACATTAAACCGAGGTATTGTGTCGGTGCTTTACAAATGTACATATATATGACACGTACATATAAACAAACCAGAGGAGTCTCTGGAATGGGACTCTGCCTGTTTGCACTATCATCCAAAAACTATAATAACTAATCTCTTCAGGGGGTGGGGGGAGGGGTGGACACATGAGTGCAACTGGTAGAGTTGATAAATACATGAAAAACACACACACATTTGGTCAGACATCTAAGGCCCCCATTATAACATACAATGCCATTATATGTTCCCCAAAAATAGTTTGGCACAAAAGACAGTAGCATTCAACAGAACTACCTTTGAGTCACAAGAAAATGAAATATTTCAATAGGGTTGATCAATTGCGTTTTTTATGTGTTTAATGTTGCACTGATACATGCACTTATAATATTTTGTTTATTTTTAAACAAATTTGATAATATTTGATTGCTGTATATACATGTATGCAACAATTACAAACAAATTACAAATACATAATTAGCAAACAAGTTCTAGTTCACAAGTTCTAACAACATTAGTGATTGGCCCTCCTCCCCATAAACTACTCAGCCAATCAGTTCTGTGTGTGTGTTATATGTTTATTTATCGTCGCTACCGGTTGCCCATATGAGCGACGCCTCCTGAAGAGATTAGTCATTTTAGATGTTTGGAGGATAGTGCAATGATACAGAGAGAGACCCTTTCCAGAGTCTCCTCTGGTTCTTTTACGTGCACGGTGTAAAGCACCGACACGAGACCTCGGTTTAACGTCCCATCTGAAAGACTGTTATTAGGGTCAGACGGGGGATTGATCAGTTCATGTATCAATAACTCTTTTACAACCGTCGTATATGCGTACACCTTTACAACCATTCTGAGGCCACTAGATCAATAACAGTGAAGTGATGGGAATGATATACATAGCAAAAAACATAAGCGAAAGAATATTAATATTTAACAATTCTGAATTGGTTTGTATAAGGATAGACAAATGATATTGTTGTACATGTAATTCCTACAGGAAGGTTGTTTGCACAATGCTGTCGGTAATGGCCCCAATATACATGACCGACAATGACCCGGGTTGTGGATATTTGTTAAAACCATTCCCGTCCAACACTAAATTAGCAGTCCGATATTGTATTCCCAAAATCACTCAGGCAATAATTGAAATAAATACGGTATGTTACTATGTAAATGTTGAATATTTTGTTTAACTTACCCAATCATCATAGGATGCTGGTTCTGTAGACTTGTTTTTCAGTAATATTCTGAAAAGACAAGTTTAAACGGCTATCACTAAACGTTGATTTAATATAGTATGTACGGTAAAATGCCGGTTTCCTCCCACATGAACAACCACATAAATTATACGCTTTCATCTGCGCCAACGAGAGTGATCAATTTAAGATGTTAAAACTTGTTTCGCAAACGTTGTGGTAAATTAAATAAGTTTATACATTTACTTTAAACTTTATGTAAGGCAAACAAAATGATGAATGGTAGGTAATATGCAGCTTGTATCAATCATTTTTACCGAATAATCTGGTGAATGTTTTAACCATTTAATTCATAGAGATTTAGGTTAATATACTATACTACAAACGACAGCCATTTAGCTATCATGCAGTGGGTGGATAATTAGTCGCCATATCTATCCCACCTCCATAGATATTACTGGGACTACATGAGATTCTGGCCTTTATTATGAACATTGGTTTGGCTACTACATTGTCAATGTTTGGTAAATGCATCAAGAGGTGCTTCTATGAGGGAAAGGGTTGATACATTTATTTTATCAAACAAACAAAATACTGTTGAAAGCACTACAGACATCACGAACATTAAAGGGACAGTAGAGCGCGCTTACAAATAACAGCTGGCAGGTCCACTAGACAACGTGGGAGTTTACATTGCATGGCAAGTCCACTAGACAACGTGGGAGTTTACATTGCATGACAAGTCCGCTAGACAACGTGGGAGTTTACATTACATGGCAAGTCCACTAGACAACGTGGGAGTTTACATTGCATGGCAAGTCCGCTAGACAACGTGGGAGTTTACATTGCATGGCAGGTCCACTAGACAACATGGGAGTTTACATTGCATGGCAAGTCCACTAGACAACGTGGGAGTTTACATTGCATGGCAAGTCCACTAGACAACGTGGGAGTTTACATTGCATGGCAAGTCCGCTAGACAACGTGGGAGTTTACATTGCATGGCAGGTCCACTAGACAACGTGGGAGTTTACATTGCATGGCAAGTCCGCTAGACAACGTGGGAGTTTACATTGCATGGCAGGTCCACTAGACAACATGGGAGTTTACATTGCATGGCAAGTCCACTAGACAACGTGGGAGTTTACATTGCATGGCAAGTCCACTAGACAACGTGGGAGTTTACATTGCATGGCAAGTCCACTAGACAATGTGGGAGTTTACATTGCATGGCAAGTCCACTAGACAACGTGGGAATTTACATTGCATGGCAGGTCCACTAGACAACGTGGGAGTTTACATTGCATGGCAAGTCCGCTAGACAACGTGGGAGTTTACATTGCATGACAAGTCCACTAGACAACGTGGGAGTTTACATTGCATGGCAAGTCCGCTAGACAACGTGGGAGTTTACATTGCATGGCAGGTCCACTAGACAACGTGGGAGTTTACATTACATGGCAAGTCCACTAGACAACGTGGGAGTTTACATTGCATGGCAAGTCCACTAGACAACGTGGGAGTTTACATTGCATGGCAAGTCCACTAGACAACGTGGGAGTTTACATTGCATGGCAAGTCCACTAGACAACGTGGGAGTTTACATTGCATGGCAAGTCCACTAGACAACGTGGGAGTTTACATTGCATGGCAGGTCCACTAGACAACGTGGGAGTTTACATTGCATGGCAAGTCCACTAGACAACGTGGGAGTTTACATTGCATGGCAAGTCCACTAGACAACGTGGGAGTTTACATTGCATGGCAAGTCCACTAGACAACGTGGGAGTTTACATTGCATGGCAGGTCCACTAGACAACGTGGGAGTTTACATTGCATGGCAGGTCCACTAGACAACGTGGGAGTTTACATTGCATGGCAAGTCCACTAGACAACGTGGGAGTTTACATTGCATGGCAGGTCCACTAGACAACGTGGGAGTTTACATTGCATGGCAGGTCCACTAGACAACGTGGGAGTTTACATTGCATGGCAGGTCCACTAGACAACGTGGGAGTTTACATTGCATGGCAAGTCCACTAGACAACGTGGGAGTTTACATTGCATGGCAGGTCCACTAGACAACGTGGGAGTTTACATTGCATGGCAGGTCCACTAGACAACGTGGGAGTTTACATTACATGGCAAGTCCACTAGACAACGTGGGAGTTTACATTGCATGGCAAGTCCACTAGACAACGTGGGAGTTTACATTGCAAGTCATTAGGCTCTGCCTTCCTCATGGCTACCGTATATAAATTATATTGGTGTTATTTCAAAATATTCCTGCATAAAACAAATGTGTAAAACATCACAACTGCACAAGAGGTCAACTATAACAGCTAGCACAAGCCCATACATCTTTCCATTGTACTTTTTATGGTGTTTCCCCCAGACTGAAAATGGGACAGGTCGCAGATAGTAAAATGGGGAATTTTTTCATGTTATCTGTCATCGAAAGGGCAGAATTAACAAGTTCTCATTCATGTGTTATTATCACTAATTGAGTCGAGAACGAATCGATTTTGCAACATGTTGTGTATTAACAATTCAAAATATATTTTAAAGCGACACTACATCAGTGAAAATGCAAATTTCTACAGAATGCATTTTCCTATTATATGGTATAATTTTTTCCATATAATTAATATTTGCCTCAAAAACGGAGTATTTCAACTAATGAACAAACGCCGTTTGTTGACATAACAAAATAATGTAAATACGGTCGACATCCATGCGTAATGCAACTTGTGTATCCTCAATAACACGATTTAAGGTACAGATTTACCATTATATCTCACATTTGTGTCAATGCATATTTATTTGTAGATTAATCTTAGTTAAATTATCTCTAAACGACATTATCTCGTAATTAGTATGACAAACAAACGGCAATTTAGGAGCATGGATGACCGTTATTTGAAATCCTAGTTTCAATTTTGAAAATTAATAGACCACAAACACACTGTTTATTGATTCTATGTTAGTGTTTGTATGTATTCGGAAGAATTTGTAGTAGCAATGCATTTATACATGAAAAAATGCATTGTATTTGCTTTTTGCGATGTAATGTCGCTTTAATACAGGACAATGAGGTAGTTTACATAATAAATGTAAGCAACAAAATGACAACACCAACATTCATTTAAATAAAAACCTGCAAACAATATACAATGGCGGCACAATTGACATCCGTTGGTGCAATTTCCGACCGGTGCAAAGGAAAAATAGTTCCATCCACGTGCTGTTATAATAATACGGTATGTTGGATGGGAACCTGGCTCGTTCGTGCAAGAGTTCTTGAAGTTTTATCTTAACAGAAGGTATCTTCAACGTACAGATGCATTGTAATTGGTTAGATTGCATTGTTAGTGTGTATATATATATATATATTATATAGAATCTTATGAAACCAGGGATCATTCTAGAGGGCGATGTGGGCGAAATAGGGACCCTGACTTCGCCCTCTGGGGGCCCCACTTCTCCCTAAAAAAAAAAGATTGTCAAACAAAATTGTGTCTAGTAAGATACACTGGCCCATTATAAAGCACTCCTTCTATTCAAATGTTGTATTTAATAGTTGTACTGTGCATTTTAACCCTATTTTGCAATAGTATATTAAAGAACACCATGGGAAGTGATCATGCGCATTCTCACTTCTCCCAAAAATTCTGACATAGAATGAACCCTGTGAAACAGCGAGCCGTTTAGCAAAATTCCAAAACAAGTTTCATAAAATATGGTATGTAATCACCATGAGTCCAAGATCCTTTTCATCACATTACAACAGTACATCGTACTTACTACATGTAACAACAACCATAAATTTGAAGTAAAAATACATTTCTGTTTGCCAGTATTTTGAGCCTTATTACATAAAGCTGCATCTGTACGCCGTAGTAAATAGTCCCTGATAATGAAACAACTTCATGCAAATAATCGACACAATATTTTTAATCACTGTATTCTGCAAGTTCATATTCAACATTTTATTGATTTTATAAGCAGTTGATTTTCAACAAATAAAGCATGAATGCAAATAACATGTAACGTCAATTGCAAGCTGTCAGTGGCATGCTGCGACCAACCAGATTCATTCCAGGAGTTATTAAACATGTAGCTATATAATAATTTATGACATGACTGTATTACACTGAATACAAGCAAAGTTATGTGATAAATTCCAATTGTAGATACTCTTAAAATAAATGCCAATTAGCTTAAATTAACGGTTAGATTCGAGCACCAACGATTATTATGTCTATAAAAACTTGTATCAACCGGTAGATATCGAGTGCCGATAATACTAAAATTGTTTTTACAAAAATGAGCTCAAATGTAAATTGGGACATAAATGAGAGACAATTGACTAATTGGCCTGCATCATGATTGCTTGTCAAATTGGTGCCAGCAGATGACAATAATTGGTTGCCCAATGATTACCTGTGCTAATACATTTATTCAACAAATACTTACCAATTCTGTAAATAAATGTATGCATTCGTCTGTTGCGAGAATTTGGGGAAATATAGAAAATCACCATACAATACTATTTACATATAATTTAACAGCAATAGACTGAAAGGGATTAGAACAAAAGAAAACTATTTGACTACCAGATTAATGAGTTTTGAATTTCTATAAAATCACTATAAGTCTATGACAATTTATGTACATGACTGTTTGGCCCAATTGCATTGGCAGGAATGATATGACGCAGTTAGCTAAAACCACGGGAATCAATATATAGACCAAAGGTCACATTGCCCTAGGCTACACAGTACACAGCAGGATTGATCGTAAACCTGTGTATTCCGGATAATATCTGCACGTTAAACAAACAGGTAACATGGGACTAGGAATCACAGGTTATCATGATTACATACATGTAATCGATTACACTATTTGCTTAGAAAAGTCATTGTAATCGTAACCATGGATTTGGAAAGTAATCACAATCGATTACATTGGCAAGCAATCGAACCCAGGTCTGCAGTAGGAATGATAAGAGGGATTTCAAGCAATAGCACATTAAATTTTATATAGAATTTAGGCAAATGTGGACAGGAATTTTCAGAATTTTGAACCAGTTACGGCATGGTCCCACAGACTTCCAAATCCTATGACGGCCCACGATGGTAGACAATAAATTATTATACTATTGCAATCGTAGGATAATGCACGTTGTCACACGACCATCGTACGATGAGGTGCATCGTCCTAAGATATATCTTCCGATAATAGTCATCAATGTAAACCAATTACAGTGTCGCGCGAACATCATGCAGCATGGCCACAATTGCGGCAAGTGGTCGTACGATGGGATACGATATCGTACAACGGTTTACTGCATCATGAGTCATCACAGTGTGGTAGCTACGATGGCACACGATGATCCTGCGTCCTTGTAGGATTGCCATACGATATTCTATGATGCAATACGCGTCTTGCAATTACCTGTGGACAGGTGCAAGTTATACGAGGACTCTACGACGTTATACGAGGACGCTACGACGTTATACGATGACTCTACGACGTTATACGATGACTCTACGACGCTATACGAGGACTCTACGACGTTATACAAGGACTCTACGACGTTATACGAGGACTCTACGACGTTATACGAGGACTCTACGACGTTATACGAGGACTCTACATTATACGAGGACGCTACGACGTTATACGAGGACTCTACGACGTTATACGAGGACGCTACAACGTTATACGAGGACGCTATGACGTTATATGAGGACTATACGACGTTATACGAGGACTCTACGACGTTATACGAGGACTCTACGACGTCATACCTATGATGGTCTACAACATTGAACATTTCAAAAGAAGATTTTCCAATGTACGTTGACGCTCGGAGGCCATAAAAGTGTACGTCGCCACAAGATGGGCTTCATGATGCTCTACAATGCTCAAGATGGTACCATCGTATGCTATATGGGATCATAGCTTAAGCTGACAGAACCTCCAGTATTCGTCAGAAATACATGTCCCTAAAATTATAGTTCAATGTACATGTATTTATATGAACATGTATGTATGTTGCTTTAATGTGTAACACTTAGCGGGAACCTAGACAGGCTTAACTTACCTAAGTGGTAACCAGTACTAAGCAATGTGTGTGAGGTGTCTTTGCTCAATGACTTCACATAAGTGCCCTGACCGAGTATCGAACCTGAGAATTTGGATGCAGTTTCAAAGTAATAATGTTTGACACTCTTTTTTCAAATCGGAAGTATTTTTTCCATAGTTCAAGGTCACTCTTGGGATTGTGGTTGTACTGCGAGTGTACAGTCTGTGGATGCGAAGTTTCAAAGAAATATCGCAAGGAAAAGATATATAGTTTTGTTTTTTGATGCATAAATAATTTCTGAAAACGGACTCTTTTTCAGCAAACATTCATGGTCACGGTCACCCTTTGGGGTGGCACTTGTTAATGCTATGGTCACGGTGTCAGGGAACCCCTATAAATGTGCAAGTTATCATTATATATCAAAGCATTAGATCTATATTGGACGGTTTTTTAGTTATTGGCAATTGTTGGTGTTGCCGTCAGAAAGGCTATAGACTTTCCTCGAGAAAAACATCAGGACAGACCTTGTCTCATTGACTGTGCCTGTTGGCTGTAGAAGTGTTGGCCACTGTGGGTTGTGTTTTTGTTCAACTTTTTCAGTTATTTAATCAGCAATAACTTGTTTACCAACTCTCCAATGGCTGTGTGCCATACACATATGTCGTAAACTATATCTGCTCGCTATTGTGGTGACTTACAGCAGTTGTAATTCGTTTCCGAAAACACTTTGAAACTTTTGAAGTTTCTGAAACTCACTTCCTATTTTGAAAATGGCGGATCGAGAACGACAACTCTTGTGGTTAGGTGTAACACCACCAAATGTTTTGTGTAGGTTAACAACCACTATTTTTTGGCACGATCCTAACATATTTTTGTTTTAAGACGACATGAAACTTGGCCTGGTGGGGGATATTGGCGAGTTGCTGCTCTTAATTAGCATCGTTAAATTATTAAATCTCGACAGATAGTCTACAGTAGGATACGTTTCTGTAATAAATTGTTATCAATTAATTAACACGATTAGTGCAGTGGTTAGCGGGCTCGCTTCTCAATCGAGTTTGGAATCGAACAGTACCGGTTTCAATACTTGGCTACGATTACACTAGTGTCACCTCACACACATTACATAGTACTAAGCCTGCCCAGGAAAACATGTCTAGGTCCCCGCGAGCGGTTTGACATTAACGGAACATATATAGAAATGATTCCAACTAATACACATGCACAGGCTTGACCTGTTAATTCTCACCAGAAAATTCAGTGGTGGTGTAATGTCTTTTAGATTGCTTGTGAAACAAGTTCCTGCAACAGTTGTCCACTCACTCACATATTTATCCCGGATTCCTGATGGAATCTGTTGTCATGGGAGACTAAGAAACAATTTCAAGAAAAGATGTGAAATTAAATGTCTTGTCAAAGGTCACAACCTCCATGGTTTTGGCGGGGATGACTCAACAGCCAACATGTTATGAGGCGGACACTGCATCCACTGCACAACGGAATCTTTCTTTTAGACAGACGGATACGTAGTCCAGTTGTTAACACGTTGCACTGGTAATCCAGGGGTCACAGGTTTGATCCCTCATCTGACCATAATAAAATGAGCAGGCTTTCGTGTCAGCTTGCGCTTTTATTTATCTGCATTCTGCATATGAGCGACGCCTCCTTAAGATATTAGTCATTTTAAATTTTGGAGGATATTGCAATTGTACAGACAGATACCCAGGGTCTCCTCTGGTTCTTTTACGTGCCGATGTAAAGAACCGACACGTGACCTCGGTTTAACGTCCCATCTGAAAGACTTTTAATAGTAATAGGGTCAGACAGGAGATCAAACCTGCGATCCCTGGTGTGTGTGTGTTTTACATCTATTTACTGTCGCTACCGGTTGCCCATATGAGCGACGCCTCGATCCGTGGAATCGCAGTCCAACGTGTTAACCGCTGGAACACTGATCCGTATGTAAGCTTGTGGTTTTATTATTTGTATTGTGTTGGATGTGGTCATGTGGTATAAAAGTCATTAATGCAATTGGTCTGTTCGTGGGCTGTGAACTCATGACTAGTTCGACCAAAGACTTACCAATAGGCACACCATTGGGTGTCTGGTGTATCCGATCTGGACGCCCCAATAATTATGACAAAAAACAATTACATAAAGTATCATTTTCATGTAGTCTTACGGAAAGAAAACACCAGTACATGTATATATATGTTCATTGTTTAATCAGATTTGATTGCTTGGTGGAATGGTGACGGGGTGTGATGAGTTTCCCAATCAACAGTGTGGTGCGCTTTTCCATTTTTCTTGGCACATATTACCATCCTTAGCACAAAGTGACGTGTTCACCGATGGGGACAGGTTCAAACACACCCAGACGGACATCTTGATCTAGTCCAGCCTTGATGTCATCCTGCCAATGGAGTGGGACAGGTACAGCGGGTCTGTGTGAAGCTACGGGTTCAGCAGCAGGACCTACCATTAAATGCATTGGTGGGCCGTTCCTTAATGGAAGCCGTTGGTGGTCGCATGTGCTTCATTGGTAGTAGTTGGGAAGATACTGCTGCAGTTGTAAGCGATTGGCTTCAGTGGCTGGTAATGGCAGCTTCTTTGATGGCGGAGGTGGAAGTTGACATGAAGGGCATTCACACATGGTGGTGAGACCATTGTCACGTGTGGCAGTCGGTATGTGGCCGGTGCGCTCTTGTAGTGCTGAAGTTATTGTATCATGTCATGTTTCACGCACTCCACTCATAGCAGGGAATCCATCAGGGATAATCAGGGGCGTGTCTAGGCATACACACGGACGTACGTGTGTACGCTGAAAAATAAAATCTACAAAAATGTAACCGGTGTTTACTCGAAAAATGAAACAAAAATGGTCTCGTAAATAAAAATAAAACTTTTCGTAAAATTTAAATTGTGAATTGGATCTTTTAATTATAACCCGACCAGCCCCGGTACCTCATAGCAAGCGAGTTTCCCCCTACAACTACATACTACAAACTGAACATACGTACAAGGGCACGAAAAGACAGCCGGGTTGGCACTACTCGGCACAGAAATGGTCGAACACAGAGCAGCATGGTTCGTGAAGAATGACTACAACATAACGACATAGGTTATACATTATATATATAACGACATAGGTTATACATTATATATATATAACGACATAGGTTATACATTATATATGTAACGACATAGGTTATACATTATATATATAACGACATAGGTTATACATTATATATATATAACGACATAGGTTATACATTATATATATATATAACGACATAGGTTATACATTATATATGTAATGACATAGGTTATACATTATATATATAACGACATAGGTTATACATTATATATATATAACGACATAGGTTATACATTATATATATATAACGACATAGGTTATACATTATATATATATAACGACATAGGTTATACATTATATATGTAACGACATAGGTTATACATTATATATATAACGACATAGGTTATACATTATATATATATAACGACATAGGTTATACATTATATATATAACGACATAGGTTATACATTATATATGTAACGACATAGGTTATACATTATATATATATAACGACATAGGTTATACATTATATATGTAACGACATAGGTTATACATTATATATATATAACGACATTGGTTAGGTTATACAATATATATATAACGACATAGGTTATACATTATATATATAACGACATAGGTTAGGTTATACATTATATATATAACGACATAGGTTATACATTATATATATATAATGACATAGGTTATACCTTATATATATATAACGACATAGGTTATACATTATATATATATAATGACATAGGTTATATATTATATGTATAACGACATAGGTTATACATTATATATATACTAATTCTATAATATGACTACGGAATTTACATTACATGGTCCATTATTAAAGTACACGAGATTGTAAGATTGACATATGTAACCCATTGAATGCACGCATTTAAAGCATTTTGTTAAACCTTTTTAAGAAAGGAATAAGCCAATAGCAATAAACTGGTACCCCGTTCCTTGTACACACACCATCATCTTGTGGAACAACCTCGCATAAACTGGTACCCCGTTCCTTGTACACACGCCACCATCTTGTGGAACAACCTCGCATAAACTGGTACCCAGTTCATTTTCACACGCCATCATCTTGTGGAACAACCTCGCATAAACTGGTACCCCGTTCCTTGTACACACGCCATCATCTTGTGGAACAACCTCGCATAAACTGGTACCCCGTTCCTTGTACACACGCCATCATCTTGTGGAACAACCTCGCATAAACTGGTACCCCGTTCATGTTCACACGCCACCATCGTGTGGAACAACCTCGCATAAATTGGTACCCAGTTCATTTTTACACGCCATCATCTTGTGGAACAACCTCGCATAAACTGGTACCCCGTTCATTTTCACACGCCACCATCGTGTGGAACAACCTCGCACAAACCACCGTCTACATACATGGCCGCTTTGGATGTCTTCCAATATCTTCTGGTCATCAACACCACATAGATCGTTAGCCGTTTGTATCGTTATATCGACACTTATATGTGTACAGAGATTCTTTTACTTGGTTGATGATGATGATGATGATGATGATGATGATGATGATGATGATGATGATGATGATGATGATGATGATGATGATGATGATGATGATGATGATGATGATGATGATGATGATGATGGAGCATAAAGAATTATTATAGGGCGGTCATAATTTTACAGACAGGAGTCATAATCCGACATCAAATAATGACCAGGGGGTCACTTTCTCAGGGGCTGAAATATATTTGTTACACCGGCTGAAACCATCTAAATTTTATTGTTGTTATATTATTTAATATCTAATTCCAGATGTATTGTGATTCTTCAAGTTTGGCGGTTCTACCTGTGTATCTGTCCGTGAGTGCCTAAACTACGACTGGGAGAGGCACCCTGGGTCTTCTTACATCAATTACAGCTGATGAAATGTATTGGAAGTCGTGATAGCGCAATTGTAACGCGTTCTATTGAGGTGCGAAAAGCCCAAGTTCGCGCCCAGCTGTGGCCGTTACGATTATGCCCTTAGATTTCATATTGCCCCTTCTCTCTCCCTCGTGGTGATGTATTCCACCAGGAATGAGAGTAATAAGAACTTGTTTCGCAATTGAGCTAAAATAAATTTGTAGAAACTATAGAACAGTATAAGATCAATGGAGACGCAAACTAACTGCTTTCATTAACCAACTATGCAACCATTATAATTTGAAATCAAAATATACCAAAGTTAGACATTAGACAGTCACAGCATTATACATTCACATCAGTATACATGCACAGCATTATACATTCCCATCATTAGACATGCACAGCATTATACATTCACAGCATTATGCATGATACATTCACAGCATTAGACATGCACAGCATTATACATTCACAACATTATTGCATTCACAGCATTATACATTCACAGCATTATGCATTCACAGCATTATACATTCACAGCATTATACATTCACAGCATTATACATTCACAGCATTATGCATGATACATTCACAGCATTGGACATGCACAGCATTAGACATGCACAGCATTATACATTCACAGCATTATGCATGATACATTCACAGCATTAGACATGTACAGCATTATACATTCACAGCATTAGACATGCACATCATTATACATTCACAGCATTAGACATGCACAGCATTATACATTCACAGCATTATACATTCACAGCATTAGACATGCACATCATTATACATTCACAGCATTAGACATGCACATCATTATACATTCACAGCATTATACATTCACAGCATTATACATTCACAGCATTAGACATGCACAGCATAGACATGCACAACATTATGCATTCACAGCAGTATGCATTATACATTCACAGCATTAGACATGCACATCATTATACATTCACAGCATTATACATTCACAGCATTATACATTCACAGCATTATATATTCACAGCAGTATACATGATACATTCACAGCATTAGACATGCACAGCATTAGACATGCACAGCATTATACATTCACAGCATTATACATTCACAGCATTATACATTCACATCATTCACAGCATTATACATGAACATCATTATACATTCACATCATTATACATTCACAGCATTATACATTCACAGCATTATGCATGATACATTCACAGCATTAGACATGCACAGCATTATACATTCACAGCATTATACATTCACAGCATTATACATTTACAGCATTATACATTCACAGCATTATACATGCACAGCATTATACATTCACAGCATTATACATTCACAGCATTATACATTCACATCATTATACATTCACAGCATTATACATTAACAACATTATGCATTATACATTCACAGCATTATACATGCACATCATTATACATTAACAACATTATGCATTATACATTCACAGCATTATACATTAACAGCATTATACATTCACAACATTATGCATTATACATTCACAGCATGATACATTCACAGCATTATACATTCACAGCATTATACATTCACAGCATTATACATTCACATCATTATACATTCACGGCATTATGCATTATACATTCACAACATTATGCATTATACATTCACAGCATTATACATTCACAGCATTATACATTCACAGCATTATACATTCACAGCATTATACATTCACAGCATTATGCATTATACATTCACAGCATTATACATTCACAGCATTAGACATGCACAGCATAGACATGCACAACATTATGCATTCACAGCAGTATGCATTATACATTCACAGCATTAGACATGCACATCATTATACATTCACAGCATTATACATTCACAGCATTATACATTCACAGCATTATATATTCACAGCAGTATACATGATACATTCACAGCATTAGACATGCACAGCATTAGACATGCACAGCATTATACATTCACAGCATTATACATTCACAGCATTATACATTCACATCATTCACAGCATTATACATGAACATCATTATACATTCACAGCATTATACATTCACAGCATTATGCATGATACATTCACAGCATTAGACATGCACAGCATTATACATTCACAGCATTATACATTCACAGCATTATACATTTACAGCATTATACATTCACAGCATTATACATTCACATCATTATACATTCACATCATTATACATTCACAGCATTATACATTAACAACATTATGCATTATACATTCACAGCATTATACATGCACATCATTATATATTAACAACATTATGCATTATACATTCACAGCATTATACATTAACAGCATTATAAATTCACAACATTATGCATTATACATTCACAGCATGATACGTTCACAGCATTATACATTCACAGCATTATACATTCACAGCATTATACATTCACATCATTATACATTCACGGCATTATGCATTATACATTCACAACATTATGCATTATACATTCACAGCATTATACATTCACCGCATTATACATTCACAGCATTATACATTTACAGCATTATACATTCACAGCATTATACATGCACACCATTATACATTCACAGCATTATACATTCACATCATTATGCATTATACATTCACAGCATTAGACATTCACAGCATTATACATTAACAACAGTATGCATTATACATTCACAGCATTATACATGCACATCATTATACATTCACAACACTATGCATGATACATTCACAACATGATACATTCACAGCATTATACATTCACAGCACTATAAATTCACAGCATTATACATTCACATCATTATACATTCACGGCATTATGCATTATACATTCACAACATTATGCATTATACATTCACATCATTATACATTCACATCATTATACATTCACAGCATTATACATTCACAGCATTATACATTCACGGCATTATGCATTATACATTCACATCATTATACATTCACAGCATTATACACTCACAGCATTATACATTCACGACATTATGCATTATACATACACAGCATTATGCATTCATAGCATTATACATTCACAGCATTCACAGCATTATACAGTTACAGCATAATACATTCACAGCATTATACATTCACCATTCACATCATTATACATTCACATCATTATACATTCACAACATTATACATTCACAGCATTATACATTCACAGCATTATACATTCACATCATTATACATTCACACCATTATACATTCACATCATTATACATTCACATCATTATACATTCACACCATTATACATTCACAGCATTATACAGTCACAGCAGTATACATTCACATCATAATATATTCACAGCATTATGCATTCACCATTCACATCATTATACATTCACAGCATTATACATTCACAGCATTATGTATTCACCATTCACAGCATTATACATTCACAGCATTAGACATGCACACCATTATACATTCACAGCATTATGCATTATACATTCACACCATTATACATTCACAGCATTATACATTCACAGCAGTATACATTCACATCATAATATATTCACAGCATTATATATTCACAGCATTATACATTCACAGCATTATGCATTATACATTCACAGCATTAGACATGCACATCATTATACATTCACAGCATTATGCATGATACATTCACAGCATTATACATTCACATCATTATGCATTCACAGCATTATGCATTCACAGCATTATACATTCCCATCATTATACATTCCCATCATTAGACATGCACAGCATTAGACATGTACAGCATTATGCATTCACAGCATTATGCATTATACATTCACAGCATTAGACATGCACATCATTATACATTCACAGCATTATGCAGTATACATTCACAGCATTATACATTCACAGCATTATACATTCACAGCATTATACATTCACATCATTATACATTCACAGCATTATACATTCACAGCATTAGACATGCACATCATTAGACATTCACAACATTATACATTCACAGCATTATACATTCACAACATTATACATTCACAGCATTATACATTCACAGCATTATACATTCACAGCATTAGACATGCACATCATTAGACATTCACAACATTATACATTCACAGCATTATACATTCACAGCATTATACATTCACAGCATTATACATTCACATCATTATACATTCACCACATTATACATTCACAGCATTATACATTCACATCATTATACATTCACAGCATTCACAGCATTATACATTCACATCATTCACAGCATAATACATTCACAGCATTGTACATTCACATCATTATACATTCACAGCAGTATACATTCACAGCAGTATACATTCACATCATTATACATTCACAGCATTATACATTCACAGCATCATACATTCACAACATTCTACATTCACAGCATTATATATTCCCAGCATTATACATTCACAGCATCATACATTCACAACATTCTACATTCACAGCATTATATATTCACAGCATTATACATTCACAGCAGTATACATTCACAACATTATACATTCACAACATTATACATTCACAGCATAATACATTCACAGCAGTATACATTCACAGCATTATACATTCATCACAAATTCTCAGAATAAGTGGTCAACATCCATGGAGTGCCAAAATAAATCTGAAATTGGCCAATTTGTATGAACTATATTTGTATGAACTATATTTGTAATACCATACAAAATAGGGGTATTGATATAAATTATACACTTACATGTCAACATGCACTTTGTTGTTGTTGTTGTTGTTTTGTTATGTATACATATCTGTGATAACTATGTAAATCTATGTAAATAAATGAAACTAATGTTTGATAAATAAAAAATAAATAAACAAAAAACAGATATGATATACAGAGTGTGTGTAATTAAAAGATATATTACAGCCAAACCTGTGTTAGTGGACATCTCTCTAAGCAGCCAACCTGACTGAAGCCACTTTCCAGGTTCCCAATATGCTACATTAGTATACATTTGACCTCTATTAAGCAGTCGTATGTGCTAAGCAGCCACTTTCTGTGATTCAATTGGCTGGCTGCTTAAGACAGGATTGACTGTATACGCATGATGTGTATGTACGTTGATTAGCCTAGTACATGTATATACTCGTTAAACGTCAAAGGCAATTTTGAATCATTGAGTTATGTAGTTATGTTTGTTTTGGGGCTTAAATTCGCACCGAAAGCTTATGTCATATGGCGACTCTACAGCTGAACATCAAAACTATTGATGGAGAAAGGCCATGGGTAACTGTCCGAGAAGACCGTATTTCAGGCACGGACGGGGACCCGGGTAGAACCATCAACAAGTCAGCAAGATGTAGAACTTTATGTGTTAAGAGAATACAAGTGATTTTTAAAATGGTATCCTTTTACATCACATCTATATGGCGAAAATATGTGGCACATTAGTTTTGAAATACCCCCTCCCCACACACACACAGCCGAAGAAGTTGCAGTTTACATCACATCTATATGGCGAAAATGTGTGGCACATTAGTTTTGAAATCCCCCCCCACACACACACACAGCCGAAGTAGTTGCAGCCCAGACAGGAAATATTGACTCGGATGCACACACATTTCTTCGAGGGTTTAAACATAGTTACATAAATGTACACTTCATTAAGCAGCCAACCTGTATTAAGCAGCCAGTTGCCAGATTAACAATGTGTTGTTGCAATATATACATTTAACCTGTACTAAACAGCCAGTTTCCAGATTCACAATGTGTTGTTACTATATATACTTTTAACCTGTACTAAACAGCCAGTTTCCAGATTCATGATGTGTTGTTACTATATATATATTTGACCTGTACTAAACAGCCAGTATCCTGATTCACAATGTGTTGTTACTGTACATATATTTGACCTGTACTAAACAGCCATTTTCCAGATTCACAATGTGTTGTTATAATATATACATTTGACCTGTATTAAGCAGCCAGTTTCCAGATTCCCTAGATTGGTTGTTTAAGACAGGTTTGACTGTAGTTGATTATAAATTTAGAAATATCTGGGTGACAAGAAGTGACTACCTAGTGAAAAACAAGTCAATACTTTCCATTATCATGATGCAATTATAAAAGTAAAAAATACACCATCAAAATTCCTCTATGCTCATCGTCTGCGGTACCCTGTAGACCCACTTCGTGGCTCCTGTTACACCCTCTGGCATTCTGTTGTATGAGAACTGAAAAGCACATGATAAGAACCACGGCATGTTGGACTAGCTTAACGCACGTGATAAGAACCACGACATGTTGGACTAGCTTAACGCACGTGATAAGAACCACGGCATGTTGGACTAGCTTAACGCACGTGATAAGAACCACGGCATGTTGGACTAGCTTAACGCACGTGATAAGAACCACGGCATGTTGAACTAGCTTAACGCACGTGATAAGAACCACGGCATGTTGGACTAGCTTAACGCACGTGATAAGAACCACGGCCTGTTGGACTAACTTAACGCACGTGATAAGAACCACGGCATGTTGGACTAGCTTAACGCACGTGATAAGAACCACGGCATGTTGGACTAGCTTAACGCACGTGATAAGAACCACGACATGTTGCACTAGCTTAACGCACGTGATAAGAACCACGGCATGTTGGACTAGCTTAGCGCACGTGATAAGAACCACGGCATGTTGGACTAGCTTAACGCACGTGATAAGAACCACGGCATGTTGGACTAGCTTAACGCACGTGATAAGAACCACGGCATGTTGGACTAGCTTCGTCGCAGTTTAAGGTCGCACCAACAGCTTAGGTTATATGGCGACTTTCCAACCATGACTGGTGGAGGAAGACCCCGGGTGGCTCTCCAACCATTACTGGTGGAGGAAGACCCCGGGTGGCTCTCCAACCATTACTGGTGGAGGAAGACCCCGGGTGGCTTTCCGACCATTATTGTTGGAGGAAGACCCCGGGTGGCTCTCCAACCATTACTGGTGGAGGAAGACCCCGGGTGACTCTCCAACCATTACAGGTGGAGGAAGACCCCGGGTGGCTCTCCAACCATTACTGGTGGAGGAAGACCCCGGGTGGCTCTCCAACCATGACTGGTGGAGGAAGACCCCGGGTGGCTCTCCAACCATGACTGGTGAAGGAAGACCCCGGGTGGCTCTCCAACCATTACTGGTGGAGGAAGACCCCGGGTGGCTCTCCGACCATTACTGGTGGAGGAAGACCCCGGGTGGCTCTCCAACCATTACTGGTGAAGGAAGACACCGGGTGGCTCTCCGACCATTACTGGTGAAGGAAGACCCCGGGTGGCTCTCCAACCATGATTGGTGGAGGAAGACCCCGGGTGGCTATCCAACCATTACTGGCGGAGGAATACCCCGGGTGGCTCTCCGACCATTACTGATGAAGGAAGACCCCGGGTGGCTCTCCGACCATTACTGATGAAGGAAGACCCCGGGTGGCTCTCCAACCATTACTGGTGGAGGAAGACACCGGGTGGCTCTCCGACCATTACTGATGAAGGAAGACCCCGGGTGGCTCTCCAACCATTACTGATGAAGGAAGACACCGGGTGGCTCTCCGACCATTACTGATGAAGGAAGACACCGGGTGGCTCTCCGACCATTACTGATGAAGGAAGACACCGGGTGGCTCTCCGACCATTACTGGTGGAGGAAGACCCCGGGTGGCTCTCCAACCATTACTGGTGGAGGAAGACCCCGGGTGGCTCTCCAACCATTACTGATGAAGGAAGACACCGGGTGGCTCTCCGACCATTACTGGTGAAGGAAGACCCCGGGTGGCTCTCCAACCATTACTGGTGAAGGAAGACACCGGGTGGCTCTCCAACCATTACTGATGAAGGAAGACACCGGGTGGCTCTCCGACCATTACTGGTGAAGGAAGACCCCGGGTGGCTCTCCAACCATTACTGGTGAAGGAAGACACCGGGTGGCTCTCCAACCATTACTGATGAAGGAAGACACCGGGTGGCTCTCCGACCATTACTGGTGAAGGAAGACCCCGGGTGGCTCTCCAACCATTACTGATGAAGGAAGACACCGGGTGGCTCTCCAACCATTACTGATGAAGGAAGACACCGGGTGGCTCTCCGACCATTACTGATGAAGGAAGACACCGGGTGGCTCTCCGACCATTATTGATGAAGGAAGACACCGGGTGGCTCTCCGACCATTACTGGTGGAGGAAGACACCGGGTGGCTCTCCGACCATTACTGGTGAAGGAAGACACCGGGTGGCTCTCCAACCATTACTGATGAAGGAAGACACCGGGTGGCTCTCCAACCATTATTAGTGGAGGAAGACACCGGGTGGCTCTCCGACCATTACTGGTGGAGGAATACCCCGGGTGGCTCTCCGACCATTACTGGTGAAGGAAGACACCGGGTGGCTCTCCAACCATTACTGATGAAGGAAGACACCGGGTGGCTCTCCAACCATTACTTGTGGAGGAAGACCCCGGGTGGCTCTCCAACCATGACTGGTGGAGGAAGACACCGGGTGGCTCTCCAACCATTATTAGTGGAGGAAGACACCGGGTGGCTCTCCGACCATTACTGGTGGAGGAAGACACCGGGTGGCTCTCCAACCATTACTGATGAAGGAAGACCCCGGGTGGCTCTCCGACCATTACTGATGAAGGAAGACACCGGGTGGCTCTCCAACCATTACTGATGAAGGAAGACACCGGGTGGCTCTCCAACCATTACTGATGAAGGAAGACACCGGGTGGCTCTCCGACCATTATTGGTGGAGGAAGACACCGGGTGGCTCTCCGACCATTACTGGTGAAGGAAGACACCGGGTGGCTCTCCGACCATTATGATGAAGGAAGACACCGGGTGGCTCTCCGACCATTACTGGTGGAGGAAGACACCGGGTGGCTCTCCGACCATTACTGATGAAGGAAGACCCCGGGTGGCTCTCCAACCATTACTGGTGGAGGAAGACACCGGGTGGCTCTCCGACCATTACTGGTGGAGGAAGACACCGGGTGGCTCTCCGACCATTACTGGTGGAGGAAGACACCGGGTGGCTCTCCGACCATTATTGATGAAGGAAGACACCGGGTGGCTCTCCGACCATTATTAGTGGAGGAAGACACCGGGTGGCTCTCCGACCATTACTGATGAAGGAAGACACCGGGTGGCTCTCCAACCATTACTGATGAAGGAAGACACCGGGTGGCTCTCCGACCATTACTGGTGGAGGAAGACACCGGGTGGCTCTCCGACCATTATTAGTGGAGGAAGACACCGGGTGGCTCTCCGACCATTACTGATGAAGGAAGACACCGGGTGGCTCTCCAACCATTACTGGTGAAGGAAGACCCCGGGTGGCTCTCCGACCATTACTGATGAAGGAAGACACCGGGTGGCTCTCCAACCATTACTGATGGAGGAAGACACCGGGTGGCTCTCCGACCATTATTGATGAAGGAAGACACCGGGTGGCTCTCCGACCATTACTGGTGAAGGAAGACCCCGGGTGGCTCTCCGACCATTACTGATGAAGGAAGACACCGGGTGGCTCTCCGACCATTACTGGTGAAGGAAGACCCCGGGTGGCTCTCCAACCATTACAGGTGGAGGAAGACCCCGGGTGACTCTCCAACCATTACAGGTGGAGGAAGACCCCGGGTGGCTCTCCAACCATTACTGGTGGAGGAAGACCCCGGGTGGCTCTCCGACCATTATTGATGAAGGAAGACACCGGGTGGCTCTCCGACCATTACTGGTGAAGGAAGACACCGGGTGGCTCTCCGACCATTACTGATGAAGGAAGACCCCGGGTGGCTCTCCAACCATGACTGGTGGAGGAAGACACCGGGTGGCTCTCCGACCATTACTGGTGGAGGAAGACACCGGGTGGCTCTCCGACCATTACTGGTGGAGGAAGACACGGGTGGCTCTCCAACCATTATTGTGAAGGAAGACACCGGGTGGCTCTCCGACCATTATTAATGAAGGAAGACACCGGGTGGCTCTCCGACCATTACTGATGAAGGAAGACACCGGGTGGCTCTCCAACCATTACTGATGAAGGAAGACACCGGGTGGCTCTCCGACCATTACTGGTGGAGGAAGACACCGGGTGGCTCTCCAACCATTAC
>CM026397.1:3531277-3577731 GCA_014843695.1 Archivesica marissinica | reverse complement strand
TTTGACTGCATTCATATCCGATGAGTAATTATCTACACCCACAGTAATTCCCCACCCTACCAGTGACCTTTGACTGCATTCATATCCGAGGAGTAATTATCTACACCCACAGTAATTCCCCACCCTACCAGTGACCTTTGACTGCATTCATATCCGAGGAGTAATTATCTACACCCACAGTAATTCCCCACCCTACCAGTGACCTTTGACTGCATTCATATCCGAGGAGTAATTATCTACACCCACAGTAATTCCCCACCCTACCAGTGACCTATGACTTTATCTACACCCACAGTAATTCCCCATCCTACCAGTGACCTATGACGTTATCTACACCTACAGTACGTCCCCATCCTACCAGTGACCTTTGACTTTATCTACACCCACAGTAATTCCCCATCCTACCAGTGACCTATGACTTTATCTACACCCACAGTAAGTCCCACCCTACCAGTGACCTTTGACTTTATCTACACCCACAGTAAGTCCCACCCTACCAGTGACCTTTGACTTTATCTACACCCACAGTAAGTCCCCTTCTACCAGTGACCTTTAATTATCTACACCCACAGTAATTCCCCACCCTACCAGTGACATTTGACTGCATTCATATCCGAGGAGTAATTATCTACACCCACAGTAATTCCCCATCCTACCAGTGACCTTTGACGTTATCTACACCTACAGTAAGTCCCACCCTACCAGTGACCTTTGACTTTATCTACACCTACAGTACGTCCCCACCCTACCAGTGACCTTTGACTTTATCTACACCCACAGTAAGTCCCACCCTACCAGTGACCTTTGACTTTATCTACACCTACAGTAAGTCCCCACCCTACCAGTGACCTTTGACGTTATCTACACCTACAGTAAGTCCCACCCTACCAGTGACCTTTGACTTTATCTACACCTACAGTACGTCCCCACCCTACCAGTGACCTTTGACTTTATCTACACCCACAGTAAGTCCCACCCTACCAGTGACCTTTGACTTTATCTACACCCACAGTAAGTCCCCACCCTACCAGTGACCTTTGACGTTATCTACACCTACAGTAAGTCCCACCCTACCAGTGACCTTTGACTTTATCTACACCTACAGTAAGTCCCCACCCTACCAGTGACCTTTGACTTTATCTACACCCACAGTAAGTCCCACCCTACCAGTGACCTTTGACTTTATATACACCCACAGTAAGTCCCCACCCTACCACTGACCTTTGACGTTATCTACACCTACAGTAAGTCCCACCCTACCACTGACCTTTGACTTTATCTACACCCCAGTAAGTCCCATTCTACCCGTGACCTTTGACTTTACCTACACCCACAGTATGTCCCCACCCTACCAGTGACCTTTGACTTTATCTACACCCACAGTAAGTCCCCACCCTACCAGTGACCTTTGACTTTATCTACACCCACAGTAAGTCCCCATCCTACCACTGACCTTTGACTTTATCTACACCCACAGTAAGTCCCCATCCTACCAGTGACCTTTAACTTTATCTACACCCACAGTATGTCCCCACCCTACCAGTGACCTTTAATTATCTACACCCACAGTAATTCCCCACCCTACCAGTGACATTTGACTGCATTCATATCCGAGGAGTAATTATCTACACCCACAGTAATTCCCCACCCTAACCAGTGACCTTTGACTGCATTCATATCTGAGGAGTAATTATCTACACCCACAGTAATTCCCCACCCTACCAGTGACCTTTGACTGCATTCATATCCGAGGAGTAATTATCTACACCCACAGTAATTCCCCACCCTACCAGTGACCTTTGACTGCATTCATATCCGAGGAGTAATTATCTACACCCACAGTAATTCCCCACCCTACCAGTGACCTATGACGTTATCTACACCTACAGTACGTCCCCATCCTACCAGTGACCTATGACTTTATCTACACCCACAGTAATTCCCCATCCTACCAGTGACCTATGACGTTATCTACACCTACATTACGTCCCCATCCTACCAGTGACCTTTGACTTTATCTACACCCACAGTAATTCCCCATCCTACCAGTGACCTATGACTTTATCTACACCCACAGTAAGTCCCACCCTACCAGTGACCTTTGACTTTATCTACACCTACAGTAAGTCCCCACCCTACCAGTGACCTTTGACGTTATCTACACCTACAGTAAGTCCCACCCTACCAGTGACCTTTGACTTTATCTACACCTACAGTACGTCCCCACCCTACCAGTGACCTTTGACTTTATCTACACCCACAGTATGTCCCACCCTACCAGTGACCTTTGACTTTATCTACACCCACAGTATGTCCCCACCCTACCAGTGACCTATGTCTTTATCTACACCCACAGTAACTCCCACCCTACCAGTGACCTTTGACTTTATCTACACCCACAGTAAGTCCCCACCCTACCAGTAACCTTTGACTTTATCTACACCCACAGTAAGTCCCCATCCTACCACTGACCTTTGACGTTATCTACACCCACACTATGTCCCCACCCTACCAGTGACCTTTGACTGTATATACACCCACAGTAAGTCCCCACCCTACCACTGACCATTGACTTTATCTACACCCACAGTAAGTCCCATTCTACCAGTGACCTTTGACTTTACCTACACCCACAGTATGTCCCCACCCTACCAGTGACCTTTGACTTTATCTACACCCACAGTATGTCCCCACCCTACCAGTGACCTTTGACTTTATCTACACCCACAGTAAGTCCCCATCCTACCACTGACCTTTGACTTTATCTACACCCACAGTATGTCCTCATCCTACCAGTGATCTTTGACTTTATCTACACCCACAGTAAGTCCCCACCCTACCAGTGACCTTTGACTTTATCTACACCCACAGTAAGTCCCCATCCTACCAGTGACCTTTGACTTTACCTACACCCATAGTAATTCCCCATCCTACCAGTGACCTTTGACTTTATCTACACCCACAGAAAGCCCCCATCCTACCAGTGACCTTTAACTTTATCTACACCCACAGTAAGTCCCCACCCTACCACTGACCTTTGACTTTATCTACACCCACAGTAAGTCCCCACCCTACCACTGACCTTTGACTTTATCTACACCACAGTAAGTCCCCATCCTACCAGTGACCTTTGACTTTATCTACACCCACAGTAACTCCCACCCTACCACTGACCTTTGACTTTATTTACACCCACAGTAACTCCCATCCTACCAGTGACCTTTGACTTTATCTACACCCACAGTAACTCCCATCCTACCAGTGACCTTTGACTTTATCTACACCCACAGTAAGTCCCCATCCTACCAGTGACCTTTGACTTTATCTACACCCACAGTAAGTCCCCACCCTACCACTGACCTTTAACTATCTACACCCACAGTAAGTCCCACCCTACCAGTGACCTTTGACTTTATCTACACCCACAGTAAGTCCCCATCCTACCAGTGACCTTTGACTTTTCTACACCCACAGTAAGTCCCCACCCTACCAGTGACCTTTGACTTTATCTACACCCACAGTAAGTCCCCATCCTACCAGTGACCTTTGACTTTATCTACACCCACAGTAAGTCCCCATCCTACCAGTGACCTTTGACTTTATCTACACCCACAGTAAGTCCCACCCTACCAGTGACCTTTGACATTATGGACCACTTACTGTAAACATATTATGAGATAGAACTGACCACTCCCTGTTCAGCAGTTTATGAGATAGCATAATGGAATAACCACTCACTGTTAAAACAGTTTTTTATGAGATAGCATAATCAATTGACCACTCACTGTACAGCGGTTCATATGATTGCCTGATAGATGGCCCACTCACTGTACAGCGGTTCATGTGATTGCCTGATAGATGGAACACTCACTGTTCAGCGGTTCATGTGATTGCCTGATAGATGGAACACTCACTGTACAGTGGTTCATGTGATTGCCTGATAGATGGAACACTCACTGTTCAGCGGTTCATGTGATTGCCTGATAGATGGAACACTCACTGTACAGTGGTTCATGTGATTGCCTGATAGATGGAACACTCACTGTTCAGCGGTTCATGTGATTGCCTGATAGATGGCCCACTCACTGTACAGTGGTTCATGTGATTGCCTGATAGATGGAACACTCACTGTACAGCGGTTCATGTGATTGCCTGATAGATGGAACACATGCAAAGTTTTTCAGTAGACATCTGTTTATTAGAATTAAATAAGAAAGTATGTGCAGTGGTTTGGATTTCTGTTCACCATTCTAATATGCTGTAGAAATTTAGCGCTACTAGTCTACTTAAAACATACGCCTACAAACCATTTTTTAAATATTCACTAGAAAAAAGCAAATTTTCTGTGATGCATTTCATAGCACCAAAGTAGTTGACCAGTTTCAACATATAAAAGAAATTGGTCTAGGAACAAAATGAAACATACTAAGAATAATTTCATGTATGGCTAATATGAGTCGTATGTTTCAACATTGTCAAATAACATGTGTTGCAAAATATTTCCACTTCTTGTAGATGTGACAATGCTTGATAGTACTGTCATCGAACAGAATGAGACCACTGTACTCAGCTCACCAGAAGTGACACCTCACCAACTGAGACTGTTCAGGCTGCTTCTGAAGAAGAGGTGACACCAAGACAAAATGCACATTATCCTACTGCAGCTACAGTTGATAGTAACAACCTGGATGATACTGCAGAAGCAGTTGTTACTAACAACGTGGATGATGCTGCAGAAGCAGTTGTTACTAACAACGTGGATGATGCTGCAGAAGCAGTTGTTACTAACAACGTGGATGATGCTGCAGAAGCAGTTGTTACTAACAACGTGGATGATGCTGCAGAAGCAGTTGTTACTAACAATGTGGATGATGCTGCAGAAGCAGTTGTTACTAACAACGTGGATGATGCTGCAGAAGCAGTTGTTACTAACAACCTGGATGATGCTGCAGAAGCAGTTGTTACTAACAACCTGGATGATGCTGCAGAAGCAGTTGTTGCTAACAACCTGGATGATGCTGTCGAAGCAGTTGTTAGTAACATCCTGGATGGTGTTGTGGAAGCAGGTGAAAGAGTGAAAGAAACTAATGATGGAATTGCAGGGAAACAAAGCATGGATGTCTGCGGCGAGTATGGAAAAAAATTATATCCAAGCTTTCAACTGGCCTGCAGACATGCCATTGTGCATTGTCATGTACTAAGACGTACACTGTTGAGTAGTTTTCTGACTACATCCGTTATATCAAAGTCGGTTAGGTCAAATTCTCCAGTTATCTCGAAGTCGGGTCAAAGTCTTGTTTCAGATACTATCATAATGCATATAACTGGCTCCGTTTATGTTTAATTTCGTTATGTCAAATGTTTCGTTTTTTAAATTAATATTTTAGTCCCTCCATTATAGGCAGTATCTCACACTCATTATCTAAATTTACCTGATCAAAGACGTAGCGCCGTGCCTGTGCAAACAATCGATAAAGATAGTTGAAGTATTTACCGTGACAGTAATTACAATATGTTCACTACAGGTACACACTTATCGGCAGTTAACCAATAATTGGATAAACAAACCTGATAATCTGTAATTCTATATGTTTCAGCAGCACTCTTATCATCTGGACCTCACTATGATGTATCCATGATGTGTATTCTGAGATGTTTCTCTATTTATGTGAGCTATTATTCACAACTTCAGTAATGGTGCAATGTTCCAAGTATATAGCCATTCGCAAGTTGCCAGACTGGCTATCATCGAAGGAACCTCTATGTAGATGGGCTTGATGGTGATATATATCTGGAACTATTCCAACTATTCGGAGCTCTAGCTCTATTTCAGCTGTTCGTTGCGGGACTCTATTCCACTATTCGAAGCTGGAATCCTGTTTCGACTATTCCAAGCTGTAACTCTATTCTAGATGTTCGAATTTGGAGCTCAAATCCAACTATTCGAAGCCATAATTCTATTCCAACTATTCGGAGCTTCAGATAGTTGGAATATGGTCCAGCTTTGAATAGTTGGAATAGGGTCCAGCTTCGAATAGTTGGAATAGGGTCTAGCTTTGAATAGTTGGAATAGGGTCTAGCTTTGAATAGTTGGAATAGGGTCCAGCTTCGAATAGTTGGAATAGGTTCCGGTCCAGCTTCGAATAGTTGGAATAGGGTCCAGCTTCGAATAGTTGGAATAGGGTCCAGCTTCGAATAGTTGGAATAGAGTTCCAGATATATATCACTATCACGCCCGTCTATACAGCGGTCCCTTCGGCAATAACCACTGCTAGCAACCTGCTTATGGATATATAGTTGGAACATTGTAGAAAGGACCATAGGCTGCTGGAGTTGTGAGTTACAGGTCACATACATATAGAGATACATCCCAAAATATGTATCATATATACTTTATAGTGAGTTACAGCTCACATACATATATAGATACATCCCAGAATACGTATCATATATACTTTATAGTGAGTTACAGCTCACATACATATAGAGATACATCCCAAAATACCTATCATATATACTTTATAATGAGTTACAGCTCACATATATATAGAGATACATCCCAAAATATGTATCATATATACTTTATAATGAGTTACAGCTCACATATATATAGAGATACATCCCAAAATACCTATCATATATACTTTATAATGAGTTACAGCTCACATATATATAGAGATACATCCCAAAATATGTATCATATATACTTTATAATGAGTTACAGCTCACATATATATAGAGATACATCCCAAAATACCTATCATATATACTTTATAGCGTGGTTATAGTTTAGATGAATGAGACACCTGTATATTGATTGATCAATATTATATGTAACACATATATCTGAGATGTATGAATTAATTTTGATGTAATACTTACCGTATTGGTTAATTGCGGATAAATGTGTACCGAACATATTGTAGGCCTAATTACTGTCCCGGTAAATACCGTCAACTAACTTCATCCATTGTTTGATAAACGTAAACGGACTAAACATACACGAATATGTTATATTCATATTTGGTATTCATATTTTACTGCAAAATTATTCTTTCTTTTACTTTATTACTTGCTTAAAACAAAAATATATGCCCCACAAGTATAAAATTAGTATCAATTTAAAGAACATTAAATTCGTTAAATAATTTATATGCATCACAAAATGATAAACGTAATGCTTCATACAAAATGTTCACCTTAAAGAAGACCGTTGTAAATGTTGAATTATTTCCTAACCTATTTGGAGATGTATGAGTAATTTCACTGTGTTTTACATACACATTAGATAGCTTGTAGGTCTATATCTATTTGGAGATGTATCAGTAATTTCACTGTGTTTTACATACACATTAGATAGCTTGTAGACCTATATCTATTTGGAGATGTATCAGTAATGTCACTGTGTATTACATAGATATTAGATAGCTGGTAGACCTATATCTATATGGAGATGTATCAGTAATGTCACTGTGTATTACATACACATTAGATGGCTGGTAGACCTATATCTATATGGAGATGTATCAGTAATGTCACTGTGTATTACATACACATTAGATGGCTGGTAGACCTATATCTATGTGGAGATGTATCAGTAATGTCACTGTGTATTACATACACATTAGATGGCTGGTAGACCTATGTGGAGATGTATGAGTAATTTCACTGTGTTTTACATACACATTAGATAGCTGGTAGGTCTATATCTATATGGAGATGTATCAGTAATGTCACTGTGTATTACATAGATATTAGATGGCTGGTAGACCTATATCTATGTGGAGATGTATGAGTAATTTCACTGTGTTTTACATACACATTAGATAGCTGGTAGGTCTATATCTATGTGGAGATGTATCAGTAATGTCACTGTGTATTACATAGACATTAGATAGCTGGTAGGTCTATATCTATATGGAGATGTATCAGTAATGTCACTGTGTATTACATAGATATTAGATAGCTGGTAGACCTATATCTATGTGGAGATGTATCAGTAATGTCACTGTGTTTTACATACACATTAGATAGCTGGTAGGTCTATTTCAATGTGGAGTAAAGGGACTTTGATATAATGGATGTAGCATAATTTGTATTGCCCATTAAAGTTTTGTACCTCGGATATTACGTTTCTTGTTCTTCTATATGTTTATATTTGTAGTTTTGTCTTGACCACATTAGTGGAAAGTGAGACTATGCAGTCATCTCCGGCTCAACTATTGCATATCTAACTGAAAAACCGTCAAATGTAATGCTTTGTTAACATGCATACTGTTTCTAGGGGTCGTCGTTCCCTGTCACACTAACAAGTCCAAACACCAATAGTGACATTGAACTGGAATTTAGTCAAACATATGATTTCAGAAATGTGTCAACAAAATCCTCAAACATTATGAAAGATTAGGAAATGCAATTAATAATAACTACTCCAACGTGCGCCGCCATACAAAATTCCCCCGCCAGCCACACCCATCGTCACTCCCAGACATAAATCGTCGCAAGAGAACAGACTATATATATATACATACATGTGGTTTACAAGACGGTGTGGTTGGCATAATGGACGTGGATTTAGATGTTATATATATACATATCATGTGGTTTACAAGACGGTGTGGTTGGCATAGTGGACGTGGATTTAGATGTTGTATATATATACATATCATGTGGTTTACAAGACGGTGTGGTTGGCATAATGGACGTGGATTTAGATGTTGTATATATATACATATCATGTGGTTTACAAGACGGTGTGGTTGGCATAATGGACGTGGATTTAGATGTTATATATATATATATACATGTGGTTTACAAGACGGTGTGGTTGGCATAATGGACGTGGATTTAGATGTTATATATATATATATACATGTGGTTTACAAGACGGTGTGGTTGGCATAGTGGACGTGGATTTAGATGTTATATATATATATATACATGTGGTTTACAAGACGGTGTGGTTGGCATAATGGACGTGGATTTAGATGTTATATATATATATATACAAGTGGTTTACAAGACGGTGTGGTTGGCATAGTGGACGTGGATTTAGATGTTATATATATATACATATCATGTGGTTTACAAGACGGTGTGGTTGGTATAATGGACGTCGATTTAGATGTTATATATATATATATACATGTGGTTTACAAGACGGTGTGGTTGGCATAGTGGACGTGGATTTAGATGTTATATATATATATATATACACATGTGGTTTACAAGACGGTGTGGTTGGCATAATGGACGTGGATTTAGATGATATATATATATATACATGTGGTTTACAAAACGGTGTGGTTGGCATAATGGACGTGGATTTAGATGTTATATATATAAATGTGGTTTACAAGACGGTGTGGTTGGCATAGTGGACGTGGATTTAGATGTTATATATATATACATATCATGTGGTTTACAAGACGGTGTGGTTGGCATAATGGACGTGGATTTAGATGTGTTATATATATATATATATACATGTGGTTTACAAGACGGTGTGGTTGGCATAGTGGACGTGGATTTAGATGTTATATATATATATATACATGTGGTTTACAAGACGGTGTGGTTGGCATAATGGACGTGGATTTAGATGTTATATATATATACATGTGGTTTACAAGACGGTGTGGTTGGCATAGTGGACGGGATTTAGATGTATATATATATATATATATATATATATATATATAATATATATATATATATTACATGTGGTTTACAAGACGGTGTGGTTGGCATAGTGGACGTGGATTTAGATGTTATATATATATATATATACATGTGGGTTACAAGACGGTGTGGTTGGCATAGTGGACGTGGATTTAGATGTTATATATATATATATCATGTGGTTTACAAAACGGTGTGGTTGGCATAGTGGACGTGGATTTAGATGTATTTGCTAAGCATAAGATGGAGCACGGGTTTTGCACGTGTATAGCGAGTTAATCCATAAGCTGAATAGAGATTGATGATTGACCGGACACGTCGTGCAGAACACGTGCTCTATTTTCATTTATTTATGCAACTTCACTTTAGCTCGATTGTGAAACCCGTTCTTACAACATTTGTTTAATCGGCCTCGAGACCTCATTCCATCAGGGAATCAATCGTCATGAGGGAGAGAGACGATGCAATGTGGAATTTAATTGCCTTGCCTAAAGGGCACAATCGTACCGGCTATTCCTCGGGTAGCTGACGATGCACATTGGGCTGTTTAAATCCTCGGGTAGCTGACAATGCACATTGGGCTGTTTAAATCCTCGGGTAGCTGACGATGCACATTGGGCTGTTTAAATCCTCGGGTAGCTGACGATGCACATTGGGCTGTTTAAATCCTCGGGTAGCTGACAATGCACATTGGACTGTTTAAATCCTCGGGTAGCTGACAATGCACATTGGACTGTTTAAATCCTCGGGTAGCTGACAATGCACATTGGGCTGTTTAAATCCTCGGGTAGCTGACGATGCACATTGGGCTGTTTAAATCCTCGGGTAGCTGACAATGCACATTGGACTGTTTAAATCCTCGGGTAGCTGACAATGCACATTGGGCTGTTTAAATCCTCGGGTAGCTGACAATGCACATTGGCTGTTTAAATCCTCGGGTAGCTGACAATGCACATTGGGCTGTTTAAATCCTCGGGTAGCTGACAATGCACATTGGGCTGTTTAAATCCTCATGTAGCTGACAATGCACATTGGGCTGTTTAAATCCTCGGGTAGCTGACAATGCACATTGGGCTGTTTAAATCCTCGGGTAGCTGACAATGCACATTGGGCTGTTTAAATCCTCGGTAGCTGACAGTGCACATGGGCTGTTTAAATCCTCGGGTATCTGACAATGCACATTGGGCTGTTTAAATCCTCGGGTAGCTGACAGTGCACATTGGGCTGTTTAAATCCTCGGGTAGCTGACAATGCACATTGGGCTGTTTAAATCCTCGGGTAGCTGACAATGCACATTGGGCTGTTAAATCCTCGGGTATCTGACAATGCACATTGGGCTGTTTAAATCCTCGGGTATCTGACAATGCACATTGGGCTGTTTAAATCCTCGGGTATCTGACAATGCACATGGCTGTTTAAATCCCGGGTAGCTGACAATGCACATTGGACTGTTTAAATCCTCGGGTATCTGACAATGCACATTGGGCTGTTTAAATCCTCGGGTAGCTGACAATGCACATTGGGCTGTTTAAATCTTCGTGTAGCTGACAATGCACATTGGACTGTTTAAATCCTCGGGTAGCTGACAATGCACATTGGGCTGTTTAAATCTTCGTGTAGCTGACAATGCACATTGGACTGTTTAAATCCTCGGGTAGCTGACAATGCACATTGGGCTGTTTAAATCCTCGTGTAGCTGACAATGCACATTGGGCTGTTTAAATCCTCGGGTAGCTGACAATGCACATTGGGCTGTTTAAATCCTCATGTAGCTGACAATGCACATTGGACTGTTTAAATCCTCGTGTAACTGACAATGTACATTGTGCTGTTTAAATCCTCGGGTAGCTGACAATGCACATTGGGCTGTTTAAATCCTCATGTAGCTGACAATGCACATTGGACTGTTTAAATCCTCATGTAGCTGACAATGCACATTGGACTGTTTAAATCCTCGTGTAGCTGACAATGTACATTGGGCTGTTTAAATCCTTGGGTAGCTGACAATGCACATTGGGCTGTTTAAATCCTTGGGTAGCTGACAATGCACATTGGGCTGTTTAATTCCTTGGGTAGCTGACGATGTACATTGGGCTGTTTAAATCCTTGGGTAGCTGACAATGCACATTGGGCTGTTTAATTCCTTGGGTAGCTGACAATGCACATTCGGCTGTTTAATTCCTCGGGTAGCTGACGATGCACATTGGGCATTTGCATACACAATTTTTCTTATTCCTGTTTCAACAACTGTTTTAGTGTACCCGAAAGTGTACTTCTTGTCACTCAAATATTTCTAAATTTATAATCAACTACAGTTAAACCTGTCTTAAGCAACCAATCAAGGGAATCACAGAAAGTGGCTGCTTAATACAATAACAACACATTGTGAATCTGGAAACTGGCTGCTTAATATAGGTTGGCTGCTTAATGAAGATGATCTGTGATCATGATTCTGTGCATCCGAGTCAATATTTCCTGTCCATGCTGCAACTTCTTCGGGTGTGTGTGTGGGGGGGGGGGGGGGTACAAAACTAATGTGCCACACATTTTCGCCATATAGATGTGATGTATCGTACACATGACCCAGTTTGGTAACGTCAAGGTCACAATTAGGGGGGGGGAGATTCATCACATACTGTGATATTTCTCAATTCAATCAGAAGTGTGTGTGCTTTGTAAACTTGTTCATGGCATACACACTTGATTCAATCAGAATATTGTAAACATGTGGTAAGTAGAGTCCGAATATTGTAAACATGTGGTAAGTATATTCCGAATATTGTAAACATGTGGTAAGTAGAGTCCGAATATTGTAAACATGTGGTAAGTATATTCCGAATATTGTAAACATGTGGTAAGTAGAGTCCGAATATTGTAAACATGTGGTAAGTATATTCCGAATATTGTAAACATGTGGTAAGTAGAGTCCGAATATTGTAAACATGTGGTAAGTATATTCCGAATATTGTAAACATGTGGTAAGTAGAGTCCGAATATTGTAAACATGTGGTAAGTATATTCCGAATATTGTAAACATGTGGTAAGTAGAGTCCGAATATTGTAAACATGTGGTAAGTATATTCCGAATATTGTAAACATGTGGTAAGTAGAGTCCGAATATTGTAAACATGTGGTAAGCAATAGTCTGAATATTGTAAACATGTGGTAAGCAATAGTCTGAATATTGTAAACATGTGGTAAGTATATTCCGAATATTGTAAACATGTGGTAGGTAGAGTCCAAATATTGTAGACATGTGGTAAGTATAGTCCGAATATTGTAAACATGTGGTAAGTATAGTCCGAATATTGTAGACATGTGGTAAGTATAGTCCGAATATTGTAAACATGTGGTAGGTAGAGTCCAAATATTGTAAACATGTGGTAGGTAGAGTCCGAATATTGTAAACATGTGGTAAGCAATAGTCTGAATATTGTAAACATGTGGTAAGCAATAGTCTGAATATTGTAAACATGTGGTAAGCAATAGTCTGAATATTGTAAACATGTGGTAAGCAATAGTCTGAATATTGTAAACATGTGGTAAGCAATAGTCTGAATATTGTAAACATGTGGTAAGTATAGTCTGAATATTGTAAACATGTGGTAGGTAGAGTCCAAATATTGTAGACATGTGGTAAGTATAGTCCGAATATTGTAGACATGTGGTAAGCAATAGTCTGAATATTGTAAACATGTGGTAGGTAGAGTCCAAATATTGTAAACATGTGGTAGGTAGAGTCCAAATATTGTAGACATGTGGTAAGTATAGTCCGAATATTGTAGACATGTGGTAAGTATAGTCCGAATATTGTAAACATATGGTAAGTATAGTCCGAATATTGTAAACATGTGGTAAGTATAGTCCGAATATTGTAAACATGTGGTAAGTATAGTCCGAATATTGTAAACATTTGGTAAGTATAGTCCGAATATTGTAAACATGTGGTAAGTATAGTCCGAATATTGTAAACATGTGGTAAGTATAGTCCGAATATTGTAAACATGTGGTAAGTATAGTCCGAATATTGTAAACATGTGGTAAGTATAGTCCGAATATTGTAAACATCTGGTAAGTAGAGTCCGAATATTGTAAACATGTGGTAAGCAATAGTCTGAATATTGTAAACATGTGGTAAGTATAGTCCGAATATTGTAAACATGTGGTAGGTAGAGTCCAAATATTGTAGACATGTGGTAAGTATAGTCCGAATACTGTAAACATGTGGTAAGTATAGTCCGAATATTGTAGACATGTGGTAAGTATAGTCCGAATATTGTAAACATGTGGTAGGTAGAGTCCAAATATTGTAAACATGTGGTAGGTAGAGTCCAAATATTGTAGACATGTGGTAAGTATAGTCCGAATATTGTAAACATGTGATAGGTAGAGTCCAAATATTGTAGACATGTGGTAAGTATAGTCCGAATATTGTAAACATGTGGTAAGTATAGTCCGAATATTGTAAACATGTGGTAGGTAGAGTCCAAATATTGTAGACATGTGGTAAGTATAGTCCGAATATTGTAAACATGTGGTAAGTATAGTCCGAATATTGTAGACATGTGGTAAGCATAGTCCGAATATTGTAAGCATGTGGTAAGTATAGTCCGAATATTGTAAACATGTGGTAGGTAGAGTCCAAATATTGTAGACATGTGGTAGGTAGAGTCTGAATATTGTAAATATGTGGTAAGTATAGTCCGAATATTGTAAACATGTGGTAAACAGAGTCCGAATATTGTAAACATGTGGTAAACAGAGTCCAAATATTGTAGACATGTGGTAGGTAGAGTCTGAATATTGTAAATATGTGGTAAGTAGAGTCCGAATATTGTAAACATGTGGTAAGTATAGTCCGAATATTGTAAACATGTGGTATGTAGAATCCGAATATTGTGAACATGTGGTAGGTAGAATCCGAATATTGTAAACATGTGGTAAGTAGAATCCGAATATTGTAAACATGTGGTAGGTAGAGTCCAATATTGTAAACATGTGGTAGGTAGAGTCCGAATATTGTAAATATTAGTGGTATGTAGAGTCTGGATATTGTATATATTAGTGGTAAGTAGAGTCCGGATATTGAATATATTAGTGGTATGTAGAGTCCGGATATTGTATATATTAGTGGTAAGTAGAGTCCGGATATTGAATATATTAGTGGTATGTAGAGTCCGGATATTGTAAATATTAGTGGTAAGTAGAGTCCAGATATTGTATATATTAGTGGTAAGTAGAGTCCGGATATTGTATATATTAGTGGTAAGTAGAGTCCAGATATTGTATATATTAGTGGTAAGTAGAGTCCGGATATTGTATATATTAGTGGTAAGTAGAGTCCGGATATTGTAAATATTAGTGATAACTAGAGTCCGGATATTGTATATATTAGTGGTAAGTAGAGTCCGGATATTGTATATATTAGTGGTAAGTAGAGTCCGGATATTGTATATATTAGTGGTAAGTAGAGTCCGGATATTGTAAATATTAGTGATAACTAGAGTCCGGATATTGTATATATTAGTGGTATGTAGAGTCCGGATATTGTATATATTAGTGGTAAGTAGAGTCCGGATATTGTATATATTAGTGGTAAGTAGAGTCCGGATATTGTAAATATTAGTGGTAAGTAGAGTCCGGATATTGTATATATTAGTGGTATGTAGAGTCCGGATATTGTATATATTAGTGGTAAGTAGAGTCCGGATATTGTATATATTAGTGGTAAGTAGAGTCCGGATATTGTATATATTAGTGGTAAGTAGAGTCCGGATATTGTATATATTAGTGGTATGTAGAGTCCAGATATTGTATATATTAGTGGTAAGTAGAGTCCGGATATTGTATATATTAGTGGTAAGTAGAGTCCGGATATTGTAAATATTAGTGGTCGGCCAGAGACTATACTTGATACACTGTATCACATGGCATATGGTAGGAGAATAATTAAAATTAGCAAATGGCAATCTTTTATTTGTTTTATTTAAACAGAATAAAACCGAAGTTTATTTTGAAAGACTTGTATGTATGATATAATTATGCAATTAATGGTTTTATTTAAAGTACAACCCGAATTTCTGGCCATAAATTCGCCAAACGCCTGAGCCCTTTACGGGTGGTCTCGTTAATATACAGAAGACAAACATTAACGCTCTGTCTTAATTGGCTATCACTGTTCATAAATAATATAAACGAGTTTCTGAAATGTCAATTTAAGCTTATTTATGAACAGCTTTAGCATCTTAAAACAGAGCGGTTATCAGCAAAATCGTTAATATGCTGATCAAAGTTCCCCAATAATTCGCTCCTAAAATAGAACAACACCATATTCTTTTCGCAATACTCACCTACTTCCAATACGTGCACGTGTACGCATAAACACTAATTAACAACACCATAGTCTTCATTTTGACGCGGATTGTTCGTTATAATTATATCGTCTCATGGTTGTGTAGAATCTAAACATGCCGCTCGGCTGATCCGTGACAGTTGCTTTACTCATGGTTGTGTAGGATCTAAACATGCCACTCGGCTGATCCGTGACAGTTGCTTTACTCATGGTTGTGTAGAATCTAAACATGCCACTCGGCTGATCCGTGACAGTTGCTTTACTCATGGTTGTGTAGAATCTAAACATGCCACTTGGATGATCCGTGACAGTTGCTTTACTCATGGTTGTGTAGAATCTAAGCATGCCGCTCGGCTGATCCGTGACAGTTGCTTTACTCATGGTTGTGTAGAATCTAAACATGCCACTCGGCTGATCCGCAACTCTCTCCTCTCTCCTCTCTCCTCTCTCCTCTCTCCTCTCTCTCTCTCTCTCTCTCTCTCTCTCTTCATATTTATTAACTGTTACAATACGTATACAACAGTTGCATTGTAATTAGTTATAGTATGGTCAATATATTAACTGTTACAAAATCCAACATTTCAGTTGCTAGGGTATTTATGATCATATATATTAACTGTTACAAAATCCAACATTTCAGTTGCTAGGGTATTTATAATCAATATATTAACTGTCCAGACATGAAGACAATGCCGGAAATATCGTAGCCAGTTACTAAGGAAATATTACAGTATTTAGCACAGTTTCTCCTGTTTAATATATATAGGCTTCCTGTGAGAAATCGCTATTATGCTGCCAAAAATGAAATATATCAACTCATTATTTCCCCCATGTGCATATTACACCCTTATTTAAATGTCAAGGAAGATGGACAGCCACCAAGCCAGTTCTGAGACTTTGTGAATTGAAATTGGCTTATAAAATTTAAATGATCCCCCTGTGTATCGTGTGCTGTCTGAGACGATTTTTTACTCTCGACTAATATGTGGGAAAATGTCACTCCTCACAAACTACTGTGATTTGTTTTACTGTGACTTTAGCGAGTGGATTATTCCACAATTTCTGTCTGTATATGGATCAACTGTGAGTAGTGTTTTCTTTGTTGTTAGAAATATTAGATTATGCCTTTGTTTAATTATGCATATATTATATTTATTTGATTAAATTATTTAACTTCATGAAATCTTAAATATATACTAGAGGACATAGAAAACGCACACCTTCATTATATGATCATTATTACATGAACACGAAATACGAAGGATTCCATCAAAGATATATTACATCTTTAATACAAAACACAAACTGAACAACTAAAAATATTCCAAAATGTTTAAAACTAAGTATTTATATACATGTAGTTATTGTTTTTCATGTAAAAACACACTTACCCGAAGTGTGCGTTTTCTATGTACTATATACAATGTTTGTTTTGGGATTTAAATTTGAACCAATAACTTAAGTCATTTAGCGACAATCCAGCTTTGTTGGGTGGAAGACACCGTGAGCCTCTACGACCAGTATTTGAGGCACGGAGGGGCACCCGGGTATAACCACCGACCGCCTGCAATACAGATGCATAACGTCACTACATGAAATAGTTTCACACCACCCGTGGGATTTGAACCTACATCGGAGAGGGGTCAAATTATTTAATTTGAATGACCTTTAAGCCATTCGGCCACGGATATATAGATGTATATTGTCTTTGTACTGCGAAATAGTAATTGTATTGTTTCACTTCATCCTTGCGAAAATGGCGTTTTGATACAACGGGATGTAACTTGTGTATAATCTTCCTTAAACATTACACCGTTTTGTAACAATAGAAATTGTTTTACTTTACTTAAAGCGACATGTCGTTTAGAGATAATTTAACTAAGAATATAACTACAAATAAATAGGCACAAAATGAGGCATAATGGTAAATCTGTACCTTAAATCGTGTTATTCCGGATACACTATTGTCTAGTTGTATTACGCATGGATGTTTACATTATTTTGATATGTCAACAAACCGCGTATACGTCGGTTGTTTATTAGTTGAAATACTCAGTATTTGAGGCAAATATTTGGAAACAAATTATACCATATGATAGGAAAATACATTTTGCAGACATTTGCGTTTTTATCGATGTAGTGTCGCTTTAACCATAATATATATAGTTCAAAGTAAATTCCTGTTACATATTGTATTTGTATTATGAAATCATGTGTATGAATATGTACAGTTAATTATAAATAATGGTTAGGTGACTATTAGCTTATAGGACCACTATTTAGAGGGGCAATCTTACCCGGTCAGCTAACAAATCGAGTTATATACCAAAATGTTTGTAAATGTCTGAAGTTTGTCAGCACATGCAGCATAAATTGTGGTGTTTGTTCGGAGAAATCCAAGATGGCATCCAAAATGGCCACTTAAATGGTCCAGAAGTTTACTTTGTGATTTTATTTCACTTTTTTGTATTCAGGTTTAAGAATATACATAGTCAATTGAATTTTATGCCATTTTTCAAAGAAATTATTGTAACATTTAAGAAAATTATGCAAATTTACCGATTAAAATGGTCAAATTTAAGGGTTAAGGGTGGTATTTTAAATTTTAGCTCCGAGCCTTTGATGTAAATCATGAGTAAGTATGTTTAAAATGAAAGTGTAGATCAAAACTAATTAAAATAATGGCTTCTTGGTGGAAAACAGATGGAAACTATGAATATATAAGCTTTTATAAGTGGGTGGGGTAATTTAATATGCATTTAGCTGTAGAAGTATAGCTAGTTTTTACAGTTTATTAACACCATTCCATTTTTTTGTTGATGTATTACCATTAATTTAATTACTTATTTATGATGGGCATGTATTATGTGACACACAAACTTGGTAAAAAATCCAAGATGGAGTCCAAAATGGCTGCCGTATAGCTTACAATATACAATTTTATTTACGTGAAGTCAATGTTGATTACAAACAAAAAGCAATGAAAAAATGTATGTTTATTGGTACAGAAGTTTTATGAATCTAGTAGATAAAAGAGAATAGTGTCAATCATTTTATTGCAGATTACATACATTTTTAATGTATTCATATTAGGTTCAACAATGGTATGCATTTTCCTAGAAGATATGAAGGCCTCACCGTACATAAAACAAATTGCTACATTTAAAGACTTAATATATCGACACAGTTTAGAAATTATGCAGCAAGTGAAACACGTGGATCTCATTTGTTGTAATATGAGACGCAAAGAACAAGCAAAAGAACAATCAAAACCAATTTATGTTTTGTTTCACTTCATAATATAATGTGTAGCTGCCACTAAACTCGGGGCGTAGAACTATAATAATGTGTAGCTGCCACTAAACTCGGGGCGTAGAACTATAATAATGTGTAGCTGCCACTAAACTCGGGGCGTAGAACTATAATAATGTGTAGCTGCCACTAAACTCGGGGCGTAGAACTATAATAATGTGTAGCTGCCACTAAACTCGGGGCGTAGAACTATAATAATGTGTAGCTGCCACTAAACTCGGGGCGTAGAACTATAATAATGTGTAGCTGCCACTAAACTCGGGGCGTAGAACTATAATAATGTGTAGCTGCCACTAAACTCGGGGCGTAGAACTATAATAATGTGTAGCTGCCACTAAACTCGGGGCGTAGAACTATAATAATGTGTAGCTGCCACTAAACTCGGGGCGTAGAACTATAATAATGTGTAGCTGCCACTAAACTCGGGGCGTAGAACTATAATAATGTGTAGCTGCCACTAAACTCGGGGCGTAGAACTATAATAATGTGTAGCTGCCACTAAACTCGGGGCGTAGAACTATAATAATGTGATATGTGTACATTGATATGTCTATTCAAATCAAAATCGTTGACCTTAAATATAAAATGGTATAATTTATGGGAATTATTAAAAAAGATGATTCTGGAACACTTTCATCCGAGGATTGGACCATTTTGTATCACAGTTAGTAAAAACGGTTTTGTGAAAGTTTAAAGTTTTGCATGTGATGAAGACATTTAATAAATCTGACTAGTGAATCCGTTGTACATATAGATCAACACTTGCAGACATTTAATAAATCTGACTAGTGAATCTGTTGTACATATAGATCAACACTTGCAGACATTTAATAAATCTGACTAGTGAATCTGTTGTACATATAGATCAACACTTGCAGACATTTAATAAATCTGACGTGAATCTGTTGTACATATAGATCAACACTTGCAGACATTTAATAAATCTGACGTGAATCTGCTGTACATATAGATCAACACTTGCAGACATTTAATAAATCTGACGTGAATCTGCTGTACATATAGATCAACACTTGAAGACATTTAATAAATCTGACGTGAATCTGCTGTACATATAGATCAACACTTGCAGACATTTAATAAATCTGACTAGTGAATCTGTTGTACATATAGATCAACACTTGCAGACATTTAATAAATCTGACGTGAATCTGTTGTACATATAGATCAACACTTGCAGACATTTAATAAATCTGACGTGAATCTGCTGTACATATAGATCAACACTTGCAGACATTTAATAAATCTGACGTGAATCTGCTGTACATATAGATCAACACTTGAAGACATTTAATAAATCTGACGTGAATCTGCTGTACATATAGATCAACACTTGCAGACATTTAATAAATCTGACTAGTGAATCTGTTGTACATATAGATCAACACTTGCAGACATTTAATAAATCTGACGTGAATCTGTTGTACATATAGATCAACACTTGCGTGTGGTCATGTTTTACCGATCAAACACAACTTTGGTGGTACGCTAATTTCGCATTCTATATGTTCTCCACATATTGCGCTGGGTTGCTTTATGAACTACTTATGTCCACTGATGTTGCTTTTCTTCGTATGTGTCAATTGTAAACTCAAACTGTATCTAACAGTAACGTATGCAAACTGTATCTAACAGTAATGTATGCAAACTGTATCTAACAGTAACGTATGCAAACTGTATCTAACAGTAACATATGCAAACTGTATCTAACAGTAACGTATGTAAACTGTATCTAACAGTAACGTATGCAAACTGTATCTAACAGTAACGTATGCAAACTGTATCTAACAGTAATGTATGCAAACTGTATCTAACAGTAACGTATGCAAACTGTATCTAACAGTAATGTATGCAAACTGTATCTAACAGTAACGTATGCAAACTGTATCTAACAGTAACATATGCAAACTGTATCTAACAGTAACGTATGTAAACTGTATCTAACAGTAACGTATGCAAACTGTATCTAACAGTAACGTATGCAAACTGTATCTAACAGTAATGTATGCAAACTGTATCTAACAGTAACGTATGCAAACTGTATCTAACAGTAATGTATGCAAACTGTATCTAACAGTAATGTATGCAAACTGTATCTAACAGTAACGTATGCAAACTGTATCTAACAGTAACATATGCAAACTGTATCTAACAGTAACGTATGCAAACTGTATCTAACAGTAATGTATGCAAACTGTATCTAACAGTAACATATGCAAACTGTATCTAACAGTAACGTATACAAACTGTATCTAACAGTAATGTATGCAAACTGTATCTAACAGTAACGTATGCAAACTGTATCTAACAGTAACGTATGCAAACTGTATCTAACAGTAACAAACTGTATCTAACAGTAACGTATGCAAACTGTATCTAACAGTAACGTATGCAAACTGTATCTAACAGTAATGTATGCAAACTGTATCTAACAGTAATGTATGTAAACTGTATCTAACAGTAACGTATGCAAACTGTATCTAACAGTAACGTATGCAAACTCTGACTAAAGTAGTCTCCACTCAGTGATAACATATTTTCCCTCAGTAGTATGGGACACTGTTTTGCTATTTATGAATATCCATATTTCCAAGCTATTTATGGATTTCCAAAAATCGATTTTTATTGCTTCTTGTTCGCCCGAGATATATAAAGATTATAGATTATTTTTAAAAAGCTGTTAATATTTAGCTTGGATAAGGCAGCACACAAACTGTTATGGTCATCTGGTGGTGGTTTTACGTTTATTTATCATCGCTACCGGTTGCCCATATGAGCGACGCCTCCTGAAGATATTAGTCATTTTAGAGTTTTGGAGGATAGTGCAATGATACAGACAGAGACCCAATCCAGAATCGCCTCTGGTTCTTTTACGTGCACGGTGTAAAGCACCGACACGAGACCTCGGTTTAACGTCCCATCTGAAAGACTGTTAATTTTATTAGGGTCAGACGGGGGATCGAACCTGCGATCCCTGGATTACCAGTCCAGTGTGTTACCACTGGACTACAGATCTGTCTGGTCATCTGTAGGATTGGAGAAGCTTATATAATACTGTATACATATGAAGTTAGATATTACGGCCCGGCCGATCTCCTCATGGCGTGCACGTCGTGGTCGGGGCACATCTCGCAGTAACAGCGTAGGATACTGGGATCTTCTGGCCGTCGAACTTGCGACAAGGGACACACGCTTCACCATCGCTGACTACCATCGGAAGTGGTGGAGGTATGAACTGACCCTGGAGCGACCAAGACGGCCAGATGTGTAACTGTCAGGTCCGTTTATATGCGGTGAGGAGGGTGGCCCTATAAAGTGCCTTTCAGAAAGAGAAGACCATCAGGACTTGTCATCCTCATTACTACTACTAGATAATACGGTCAAACACTATGATTGAAAAATTATACTGCGTTACAAAAGGGACACTGTTGCTATATACTCTATGTTATGGTAGTGGCACTTTAAGGGGGGAGTGAAGTTTTTCTGAAACAATGGGAAATTAGTCATTTTATTTTAGTATTGTGTAGCGTTGATTCAAACATACGATCGTGAAGTGATTGCATGCGAACAATGACAATAACAGTCAAATATGTCATGGAATGTCATTAAAATTGTGTCGTTGCGACACTATTCTCGTGAAATTCCATGACATATTTGCAGACTTTTCATCTACAAATAATGAAAACCAATAATGAATACATATTCTCTCATTAATTACTAATTACTGAACAGTGAATATGTAACTGTTCATAAATGCCTTTATAAAAATGACTGAAAGTCGATCAAATTATGTACAACATGTCTTCATGTCAGCTCATTCAAATATATTGATGCTACAGTAAGTACCTTATAATAGGAGAATCTATAAGCAATAGTTTCAATTCTGAAGTCTGATCCATTTTTATTCATGTATCTAAATTTTGTGTAAAGTGTATATTTGAAATAAACTATGTTTACCCACATTTTTAAATAAATTAGCATGTCTGTGACAATAAAACAATAATGATAAACCAATGAGTTGTCTTAACTTGTAAAAGCATTATGAATAAGATGTACTTGAAAACAGCTTCTCGCGCTTCATAAGTATGTATTGTCTACTGGAATGCACGATCTGCACTACTATATGCACGATCTGCACTACTATATGCACGATCTGCACTACTATATGCACGATCTGCACGACTATATGCACTATATGCACGATCTGCACGACTATATGCACGATCTGCACGACTATATGCACGATCTGCACGACTATATGCACGATCTGCACGACTATATGCACGATCTGCACTACTATATGCACGATCTGCACTACGATCTGCACGACTATATGCACGATCTGCACGACTATATGCACGATCTGTACTACTATATGCACGATATGCACGACTATATGCACGATATGCACTACTATATGCACGATCTGCACTACTATATGCACGATCTGCACGACTATATGCACGATCTGCACTACTATATGCACGATCTGCACGACTATATGCACGATCTGCACGACTATATGCACGATCTGCACGACTATATGCACGATCTGCACGACTATATGCACGATCTGCACTACTATATGCACGATCTGCACGACTATATGCACGATCTGCACTACTATATGCACGATCTGCACGACTATATGCACTATATGCACGATCTGCACGACTATATGCACGATCTGCACGACTATATGCACGATCTGCACGACTATATGCACGATCTGCACGACTATATGCACGATCTGCACTACTATATGCACGATCTGCACTACGATCTGCACGACTATATGCACGATCTGTACTACTATATGCACGATCTGCACTACGATCTGCACGACTATATGCACGATCTGTACTACTATATGCACGATATGCACGACTATATGCACGATATGCACTACTATATACACAATATGCACGATCTGCACTACTATATGCACGATCTGCACGACAATATGCACGATATGCACTACTATATACACAATATGCACGATCTGCACTACTATATGCACGATCTGCACGACTATATGCACGATCTGCACAACTATATGCACGATCTGCACTACGATCTGCACTACTATATGCACGATCTGCACAACTATATGCACGATCTGCACTACGATCTGCACTACTATATGCACGATCTGCACAACTATATGCACGATCTGCACTACGATCTGCACTACTATATGCATGATCTGTGTAGTATTTCACATATATTTATTTATCAAATGTTTCCAACATATTTATCTTCAGAAAGATTATTCAATGGTTGTTCTTGGGTAACTTACTATGAATACTTTCATCATTCCTTCTTTGTTGTTCAATGTAACATGTGCTATGTTGTTCAGTGTAACATGTGCTTTGTTGTTCAATGTAACATGTGCTATGTTGTTCAATGTAACATGTGCTATGTTGTTCAATGTAACATGTGCTATGTTGTTCAATGTAACATGTGCTATGTTGTTCAATGTAACATGTGCTATGTTGTTCAGTGTAACATGTGCTTTGTTGTTCAATGTAACATGTGCTATGTTGTTCAGTGTAACATGTGCTATGTTGTTCAGTGTAACATGTGCTATGTTGTTCAGTGTAACATGTGCTTTGTTGTTCAATGTAACATGTGCTATGTTGTTCAATGTAACATGTGCTATGTTGTTCAATGTAACATGTGCTCTGTTGTTCAATGTAACATGTGCTATGTTGTTCAATGTAACATGTGCTATGTTGTTCAATGTAACATGTGCTATGTTGTTCAGTGTAACATGTGCTTTGTTGTTCAGTGTAACATGTGCTTTGTTGTTCAGTGTAACATGTGCTTTGTTGTTCAGTGTAACATGTGCTTTGTTGTTCAGTGTAACATGTGCTATGTTGTTCAGTGTAACATGTGCTTTGTTGTTCAGTGTAACATGTGCTATGTTGTTCAGTGTAACATGTGCTTTGTTGTTCAATGTAACATGTGCTCTGTTGTTCAATGTAACATGTGCTATGTTGTTCAGTGTAACATGTGCTATGTTGTTCAATGTAACGTGTGCTATGTTGTTCAATGTAACATGTGCTTTATTGTTCAGTGTAACATGTTCTATGTTGTTCAATGTAACATGTTCTATGTTGTTCAGTGTAACATGTGCTATGTTGTTCAGTGTAACATGTGCTTTGTTGTTCAATGTAACATGTGCTATGTTGTTTAATGTAACATGTGCTTTGTTGTTCAATGTAACATGTGCTATGTTGTTCAGTGTAACATGTGCTTTGTTGTTCAATGTAACATGTGCTATGTTGTTCAGTGTAACATGTGCTTTGTTGTTCAGTGTAACATGTGCTTTGTTGTTCAGTGTAACATGTGTTTTGTTGTTCAATGTAACATGTGCTTTGTTGTTCAGTGTAGCATATTTACAAACATACTCGATAAATTTATTATATTACCAGTCTCATGTGTATCATCCTGTTGTTTTACTGTACATAACCTTGCATATGCCTTTGTCCTGTGTATCATTGTCGTTATTATTTACGCTATATCCATTTCCCTGTGTGCTAGTTGACTACTTATTGCGCTGTGTTTATCATTACTTAGTATTGCTCTACAGTCGTCCAGTGTTTCACTGTGACAGTCGTCCAGTGTTTCATTGTGACATTCATTGTATTTTGATAAGTTTCGTTCCCAGTACACTCAGTATTATTTTCATATTCATTATGTTTTTATTTCAGTTTTTTCAAGTTCAACACTCCGTTTGTTAATGCCATATATTGCTGCTTTATTTTCTGTATCACGTGTGTTATTGCCACATTCAGTGCCGCCATTATATACATCGTCTATAAGGGCATGCTACACAAACCAGGCCTTGCATGGCGTTGGTATCATAACAGAGAAAAGTGAATAAAACATGGTGAACGCGGCGTGAGGATTCAGTGATACTTGTTGAGAACTTGATAGGGACGGAGACAATGCTATGTGTACGCCAAGACGACAAAATAAACGTCGCGCTTCCGGTTTATGGAATACTTCTAAATTACATTTGTCAACAGAGCTAAGTAACGTGCTATATATTTAGCAAAATAATGAATGGAAACTTATACAAATGGAAATAGCTAGCTTTTTTATTTTACAAATTTAACGCAAATAGTTATTTAATCAATTTCTAATTACAAAATGTATCTAATAATAGAAAATTATTCAATAAAATCGCACCTGTCGTATGGATATGTCGGCGTCTAACAGACCAATGGCACATCCGCGCCCTCTTGCCAAAATGTTTTATGTCTTTTTTTGGAAACCGGTTTCTTAAATATACATGAGCTAAATTGAAGAGATTGCCACACCTGGGAGCGGTGCACGAGCAAATCGAGTGTTTCGGCATTTTCGTTACGGCTCAGCGGGTTTGAGCACATAATTCCAATAGTTGAGAAGTATATTAAACACTTTTAATTGAATATAGATTGTTATTTCTTCAAATTATTCAATGTCTAAGAGTGTGTACTTAGCTCTGTTGACAAGTATAATTATGACTTTCGTTTTCGACATATTGATATGGGTTACCAAATACATGTACATTCACATAACCGGTACACACTTGTAATTTACATATTTACTTACACACTACACCAGACCCTCTCAGCAGCTCTCAGTAATATATACATTCACACCAAACTCTACATTTGTTTGATTGTCACAATGATATTGGTTGAAGTAGTGTCTACATATATACATTGTTGATCCTGAATGTATTCTGTAATTCTATGGCACTTCTTTATACAATGAACTGAATGCTATACACCGACATGCAATCATCTCGTAAATATATTTCATGCTCTATAGCTGAATAGTCATGAATATTTCGTGGGTTGAGTTGTCTGTTAATCCTCCTCATTTATTATCAGCTCTGACCATTTTGACTGTCTTTATTTTCATCCTCTATTATTTCCCCAGGCTATGTTCATCCCTTTAATTTGTTTCGTACCTTCACCCCTTACTATGTTGTATGCTTGTCCTTTTCATCCGATATGTGTCCATCTCGTCCATCACCTTTATCTGTTGTATACTTGTCCTTTTCATCCGATATGTGTCCATCTCGTCCATCACCTTTATCTGTTGTATGCTTGTCCTTTTCATCCGATATGTGTCCATCTCGTCCATCACCTTTATCTGTTGTATACTTGTCCTTTTCATCCGATATGTGTCCATCTCGTCCATCACCTTTATCTGTTGTATGCTTGTCCTTTTCATCCGATATGTGTCCATCTCGTCCATCACCTTTATCTGTTGTATACTTGTCCTTTTCATCCGATATGTGTCCATCTCGTCCATCACCTTTATCTGTTGTATGCTTGTCCTTTTCATCCGATATGTGTCCATCTCGTCCATCACCTTTATCTGTTGTATGCTTGTCCTTTTCATCCGATATGTGTCCATCTCGTCCATCACCTTTATCTGTTGTATACTTGCCCTTTTCATCCGATGTGTGTCAATCTCGTCCATCACCTTTTATCTGTTGTATGCTTGTCCTTTTCATCCGATGTGTGTCAATCTCGTCCATCACCTTTATCTGTTGTATACTTGTCCTTTTCATCCGATGTATGTCAATTTCGTCCATCACTTTTATCTGTTGTATGCTTGTCCTTTTCATCCGATATGTGTCCATCTCGTCCATCACCTTTATCTTACCTCAGTCAATTTCTTCCGTCTGATACATGTTCATCCCTTGCATCTGCTGTCTGTCCATCACTCTTATTTGTATTATGTACATATGTTCTCTGTTCATGACTTTCATATGTACTCTGTTCATGTATGTCTGACGTATATAATTTCTACATCTTTCTGTGCTATGGTTCATCGTCTCACACCTTTCTGGGCGTGTAGGTATTCTTGTTTTTGTTTTGATCTGCGTCTCTCCAGAGACAGAACTACCTTTGCCGTTTGACTTTTGATATCTACATCTGCCAAATGAAATACAGGCTTAGTGAATTTTGTAAAGTAATGTAGGGTTCCATGAGTCAACTAACTATTTGGGTATTTGTACTCAACAATGTCCGTATAAAGCCAGGTTTTGTAAATAAGAATTAGGCAGTAATAACAGAAAGAAAGTATAATAGAGGTGAGTGATTCATAGTGTTGCTATAGAGATCGGCTATTATCTTCGCTGTGCGTGATTCTGTTTCAAGAGGGACTGTTTCGGGAAATAACAAATCTCCAATAATAATGACAAATTGCAGCCATTTCTCTATCGTAATGAAACAGTTAACTAATTATTAATTATAAATATCAACATTGTTAACCAGATAGAGAGCACACTATGGTTCATTTGGATGTCTATAGACCATATGTTTACTCGTAAAAGTTTAAACTTTATTTATTTTACAACGTTTGCGAAGTAAGTTTTAACAACTTATATTAATCACTCTCGTTGGCGCGGATGAAAGCGTAAATGTGGTCATTCGTGTGGAGGAAACCGGAGTACCCAGAGAAAACCCATCTGTCCGATCTGACGACCACCGTACCATCTTACATACTTCCAGGTCAGAGGATCGAACCTGTGTTGCATTGGTGAGAAGCGAGTGCGCTTACTCATATGTCTCATGAATAGTGTAAAACCTATTACTAGAATGTACATTCAATATATTATTTTCAGATAGTGTCCAGGGAAAGGAAGTGTGACGACACTACAGAAGGATAGCTCCATTAAGTAGAACTAGTAGCTGTGTTGTTTCCCAGGCGTTGTTCAGCTCATTGTTCGAGGTTATTATTAGGTGCATAATAAATAACTACCGGTATCATTTATTACAGAAACGATATTGCGAACTGTGAGCATGTGGTCGAAGATAAACTAAAAGAAAATGTTGTAAGGATATGTGATCAAATGTAACTCATTTAACCAAGAAGAAATGCACATAAACGCAAGTTATCCACATAACAATGACAACCAAAACACAACAAATAAATGCATGTACACCACAACAGTTAAACCGGTAGAGATCGTTGAAGTTGAAGCATTTTTTTATATAGTGGTTGTGATAGCGTTCTATTCTACAACTATTGTATTTCTGCTAATTAAGTACGCCCGAGATGAAGACGAGGACCAAAGCTCCAAATACAACTACTCGGAGTATGTAAACAGGGAGAAGTTTCAAACTGCCCGCTATAAAAACAAGATTGCTTTAGAACGGACAAAGAATGTGCTTGGTAACTTGAATATTTCAGAGACTATGAAAATTGCTGTGGGTACAGCATGTCCGGTTATAATTGTAAATGAATATCCAGAAATGGTTGACGGAGGAGGAGGAACTATAGATACTGCTATATATTGTTCTGAAGCAGACACAAAGGTGGATTCATCCACAACATCTCAGATAAGTTTTGAAGAGTGTGACGTGGTACACAACGACGTAGATACGTCGCTTTATTTCGATGCAATGAATGATTACATGGACTGTGTGGGTGTTCAGGCTCAGAATCACGAACGAAGAATAAGTTGTGAAACTATTTAATTAAAATGCACACGTGCTTGGTGTTAGTAGAGTCTAACTACGATGCGGAAAATAGTACAAATCTGTATCTGATTGGAATCGCTGTTTATCACTAAGGAAGACGCCGTAGTGGTTTGTTTCAGATATGGATCGACAAGACATAAACATTGTATGTTATGGTAGATAGATAGATATCGTAATTTCCTCCACTGCAGGGAGAGCAACATCCATATAAACATAAACATCTAATTTTACACATGCTAGTACAAATGACAATTACACTTGACAATTATACAACTCATAACAATGTACGTGAAGTATACAATATACAAATGATAGTTTTAGAGAAAGGTATACAATTTACGACGCAAATAAAGTACATATCTTCACAATGATATTTACACTGATGCGCACACAATTCTAGCATACTATGCACATATATAATTATGTAACCACAAATATCCACGTATAATACCGGTGCATCAATATTAATTTTAATATCAGTGATAAGCGCATAACATAAACCTGAGTGGATCTTTCCGAAACGAAATGCAAGATTCAAGCAGACAGTCAAACGATGACTGGAGATCATAATGTAGACTCATCACATGCCTGCATGAAGCTTATATCATGTCATTATCAAATAAAACAGGCTTTTACAGTCCATAACACTTGAAGAAGTGTTAGAACGGTAGGCTACGTCGTGTAACAGCTAATGTTCAGTCACAGCTCAAAGCCATATGCCTACGTCTTAGATATCACGTGTGTATATTATACACATATATTTCAATATACCAATCCTCTGCTGAAAACAATGTACATTGCATAAATATCGCATCACATTTACCTTGTCATCAAGTACATATACACTACACTAGCCAACATAATGTTCTCGCTGGCATAGTCCTCTATATCATAGTTTTGTTTAAGGCCGGTCAGTACGTCAACAACTTTAACAGTTTGTTGCTGACATCCATTTTATGAAACACTTGGACACAGTCACTTGTATGAGCAATAACATTTGTCCATAAGCGTGATCTTAAGTTTTCATTTTCAACAATGTTTTCGGCTAAATAATTACATCTTTTACAACGTGTGGACCTAATGAACGAAACTAATTTACACAGTAAACTAACGGCGTTGAAACGATATTGTTTTACAGAATGGTATTTTCTACACACGCTAATGTACTTGTGTCCCATATTTGTAATTTACAATCCAGTGGAGATCTAATCTGGATTTTCAGGAGTCGATCGAGTTTGCAGAAACTACCATCTCTGGTAGGTCATTTCAGGATTTAACGATTCTAATGCTGAAATAATGTTGACGTAACAGTAGTCTGTGTGGAGAGTTGGTTAATGTGGTCGTTACCGAGATATTTGGTTTAAACAGTATTTATTGCAAAACATAAATCACATATAACATACGACGACATGCATACTGCGAATGTTTCCTGATAAAATGCTGAGATAGTTTGATCTTTTGAAATAGTTATCAAAGTTTATTTGTCCTAACTGATCCAAGTTATGCGTGCTTTACGTTTATTTATCGTCGCTACCGGTTGCTCATATGAGCGACGCCTCCTAAAGCGATTAGTCATTTTAGATTTTTGAAGAATAGTGCAATGATACAGACCCATTCCAGAGTATCCTCTGGTTCTTTTACGTGTACGGTGTAAATCACCGACACGAGACCTCGGTTTAAAGTCCCATCTGAAAGACTGTTAATTTTATTAGGGTCAGACGGTGGATCGAACCTGCGATCCCTGGATTACCAGTCCAGCGTGTTAGCACTGGACTACAGATCTGTCTGTTATCCAAGTTGTAGAGTTAAGTCTCCCATTTTATTGTCATCCACTGTGTATTGTCTAAAGCAGTTAATTGACAATTAACATTCTACGTAGTCGTTCCTCTGATTAGAGTTTACCTGAACATTTGTTATTCAAAGTAAAACTGATTTCTATATACAACTATCAAACCGTTACAAAATAACATAATGGTTAGATCTTGTTTTATTGTTATTATTCTACCCTACGAATATACCAATCCGTGCAAATACACCATGCAATCCAGATTAAGCATTATGTTCAAATTGTATCAACTACTCCCCTGTAAAACATTTTTCAATCTTTAAATAATAAATTAGTATCCAGCTCAGCAGAAATAATGCCCAGTCATCAATCATTGTAAGTCGGTAATAGCCATGTTACTTGATGTATGTGTTGCAGAGGTTATGTTAATGTAAGTCGGTAATAGCCATGTTACTTGATGTATGTGTTGCAGAGGTTATGTTAATGTAAGTCGGTAATAGCCATGTTACTTGATGTATGTGTTGCAGAGGTTATGTTAATGTAAGTCGGTAATAGCCATGTTACTTGATGTATGTGTTGCAGAGGTTATGTTAATGTAAGTCGGTAATAGCCATGTTACTTGATGTATGTGTTGCAGAGGTTATGTTAATGTAAGTCGGTAATAGCCATGTTACTTGATGTATGTGTTGCAGAGGTTATGTTAATGTAAGTCGGTAATAGCCATGTTACTTGATGTATGTGTTGCAGAGGTTATGTTAATGTAAGTCGGTAATAGCCATGTTACTTGATGTATGTGTTGCAGAGGTTATGTTAATGTAAGTCGGTAATAGCCATGTTACTTGATGTATGTGTTGCAGAGGTTATGTTAATGTAAGTCGGTAATAGCCATGTTACTTGATGTATGTGTTGCAGAGGTTATGTTAATGTAAGTCGGTAATAGCCATGTTACTTGATGTATGTGTTGCAGAGGTTATGTTAATGTAAGTCGGTAATAGCCATGTTACTTGATGTATGTGTTGCAGAAGTTATGCTAATGTAAGTCGGTAATAGCCATGTTACTTGATGTATGTGTTGCAGAGGTTATGCTAATGTAAGTCGGTAATAGCCATGTTACTTGATGTATGTGTTGCAGAAGTTATGCTAATGTAAGTCGGTAATAGCCATGTTACTTGATGTATGTGTTGCAGAAGTTATGCTAATGTAAGTCGGTAATAGCCATGTTACTTGATGTATGTGTTGCAGAAGTTATGCTAATGTAAGTCGGTAATAGCCATGTTACTTGATGTATGTGTTGCAGAAGTTATGCTAATGTAAGTCGGTAATAGCCATGTTACTTGATGTATGTGTTGCAGAAGTTATGCTAATGTAAGTCGGTAATAGCCATGTTACTTGATGTATGTGTTGCAGAAGTTATGCTAATGTAAGTCGGTAATAGCCATGTTACTTGATGTATGTGTTGCAGAAGTTATGCTAATGTAAGTCGGTAATAGCCATGTTACTTGATGTATGTGTTGCAGAAGTTATGCTAATGTAAGTCGGTAATAGCCATGTTACTTGATGTATTTTTTGCAGAAGTTATGTTGGAGATAATCACAATAAGCTTTAAGCTTCCGATTAAATCCATTTTCGTTTGTATAGCTATAGAATAGATATGTACTGTACATAATGAACGTTTGTATAGCTATACAATAGATATGTACTGTACATAATGAACGTTTGTATAGCTATACAATAGATATGTACTGTACATAATCAACGAATAAATATGTTTAAACAAAAAACAAACAAAACAAAAAAGAAGTTATGTTAATTTAACTTAATTATAGCAATAATCAGGGATTTAATCATCCACCCTTTGGAATCTGTGAGCAGAACATACTAGTAAAAGCAAAACAAGGCCGGCGGGATTTTAGCATAATTATTCTCTATTGTAATCACTGCAATAGGATTTGTTCAATCGGCGCTGTGGTCTGTAGTATTGGCAGCCTATTGCCTAGATATCTACTAATATCGGCTGCCTATGGTCTCTGTAGTATAGGCAGCCGATTGTATAGATATCTACTTATATAGGCTGCCTATGGGCTCTGTAGTATAGGCAGCATATTGCATAGATATCTACTAATATAGGCTGCCTATGGGCTCTGTAGTATAGGCAGCATATTGCATAGATATCTACTAATATAGGCTGCCTATGGTCCCTGTAGTATAGGCAGCCGATTGTATAGATATCTACTAATATAGGCTGTCTATGGTCTCTGTAGTATAGGCAGCATATTGCATAGATATCTACTAATATAGGCTGTCTATGGTCTCTGTAGTATAGGCAGCATATTGCATAGATATCTACTAATATAGGCTGTCTATGGTCTCTGTAGTATAGGCAGCAGATTGCATAGATATCTACTAATATAGGCTGTCTATGGTCTCTGTAGTATAGGCAGCATATTGCATAGATATCTACTAATATAGGCTGTCTATGGTCTCTGTAGTATAGGCAGCAGATTGTATAGATATCTACTAATATCGGCTGTCTATGGTCTCTGTAATATAGGCAGCAGATTGCATAGATATCTACTAATATCGGCTGTCTATGGTCTCTGTAGTATAGGCAGCATATTGCATAGATATCTACTAATATAGGCTGCCTATGGTCTCTGTAGTATAGGCAGCCGATTGCATAGATATCTACTAATATAGGCTGCCTATTGTCTCTGTAGTATAGGCAGCTGATTGCATAGACATCTACTAATATAGGCTGCCTATGGTCTCTGTAGTATAGGCAGCAGATTGCATAGATATCTACTAATATAGGCTGTCTATGTAGTATAGGCAGCCGATTGTATAGATATCTACTAATATAGGCTGTCTATGGTCTATGTAGTATAGGCAGCATATTGCATAGATATCTACTAATATCGGCTGTCTATGGTCTATGTAGTATAGGCAGCATATTGTATAGATATCTACTAATATCGGCTGTCTATGGTCTATGTAGTATAGGCAGCATATTGCATAGATATCTACTAATATCGGCTGTCTATGGTCTATGTAGTATAGGCAGCATATTGTATAGATATCTACTAATATAGGCTGCCTATGGTCTATGTAGTATAGGCAGCATATTGTATAGATATCTACTAATATAGGCTGCCTATGGTCTCTGTAGTATAGGCAGCATATTGCATAGATATCTACTAATATCGGCTGTCTATGATCTATGTAGTATAGGCAGCCGACTGCATAGATATCTACTAATATATGCTGCCTATGGTCTATGTAGTATAGGCAGCCGACTGCATAGATATCTACTAATATATGCTGCCTATGGTCTATGTAGTATAGGCAGCTGATTGCATAGATATCTACTAATATCGGCTGCCTATGGTCTCTGTAGTATAGGCAGCCGACTGCATAGATATCTACTAATATATGCTGCCTATGGTCTATGTAGTATAGGCAGCATATTGCATAGATATCTACTAATATCGGCTGCTTATGGTCTCTGTAGTATAGGCAGCCGACTGCATAGATATCTACTAATATATGCTGCCTATGGTCTCTGTAGTATAGGCAGCCGACTGCATAGATATCTACTAATATATGCTGCCTATGGTCTATGTAGTATAGGCAGCCGATTGCATATATATATATATATAGGCAGCCGATTGCATAGATATCTACTAATATAGGCTGTCTATGGTCTCTGTAGTATAGGCAGCCGATTGCATAGATATATATATAGGCAGCCGATTGCATAGATATCTACTAATATAGGCTGTCTATGGTCTCTGTAGTATAGGCAGCCGATTGCATAAATATCTACTAATATAGGCTATCTATGGTCTCTGTAGTATAGGCAGCCGATTGCATATATATATATATATAGGCAGCCGATTGCATAGATATCTACTAATATAGGCTGTCTATGGTCTCTGTAGTATAGGCAGCCGATTGCATAGATATATATATAGGCAGCCGATTGCATAGATATCTACTAATATAGGCTGTCTATGGTCTCTGTAATATAGGCAGCAGATTGCATAGATATCTACTAATATCGGCTATCTATGGTTTATGTAGTATAGGCAGCAGATTGCATAGATATCTACTAATATCGGCTATCTAAGGTCTCTGTAGTATAGGCAGCAGATTGCATAGATATCTACTAATATAGGTTGTCTATGGTCTCTGTAGTATAGGCAGCAGATTGCATAGATATCTACTAATATCAGCTATCTATGGTCTCTGTAGTATAGGCAGCAGATTGCATAGATATCTACTAATATAGGCTGTCTATGGTCTCTGTAGTATAGGCAGCCGCTTGCATAGATATATACTAATATAGGCTATCTATGGTCTCTGTAGTATAGGCAGCTGATTGCATAGATATATACTAATATAGGCTATCTATGGTTTCTGTAGTATAGGCAGCAGATTGCATAGATATCTACTAATATCGGCTATATATGGTCTCTGTAATATAAGCAGCAGATTGCATAGATATCTACTAATATCGGCTATCTATGGTCTCTGTAGTATAGGCAGCAGATTGCATAGATATCTACTAATATAGGCTATCTATGGTCTCTGTAGTATAGGCAGCAGATTGCATAGATATCTACTAATATAGGCTGTCTATGGTCTCTGTAGTATAGGCAGCCGATTGTATAGATATCTACTAATATAGGCTGCCTATGGTCTCTGTAGTATAGGCAGCAGATTGCATAGATATCTACTAATATCGGCTACCTATGGTCTCTGTAGTATAGGCAGCCGATTGTGTAGATATCTACTAATATAGGCTGCCTATTGTCTCTGTAGTATAGGCAGCAGATTGCATAGATATCTACTAATATCGGCTACCTATGGTCTCTGTAGTATAGGCAGCCGATTGCATAGATATCTACTAATATAGGCTGTCTATGGTCTCTGTAGTATAGGCAGCAGATTGCATAGATATCTACTAATATCGGCTGTCTATGGTCTCTGTAGTATAGGCAGCCATTTGCATAGATATCTACTAATATCGGCTGTCTATGGTCTCTGTAGTATAGGCAGCAGATTGTATAGATATCTACTAATATCGACTGCCTATGGTCTCTGTAGTATAGGCAGCAGATTGCATAGATATCTACTAATATCGGCTGTCTATGGTCTATGTAGTATAGGCAGCAGATTATATAGATATCTACTAATATCGACTGCCTATGGTCTCTGTAGTATAGGCAGCTGATTGCATAGATATCTACTTATATAGGCTGTCTAAGGTCTCTGTAGTATAGGCAGCCGATTGCATATATATCTACTAATATCGGCTGCCTATGGTCTCTGTAGTATTGGCAGTCACTTGCATAGATATTTACTAATATCGGCTGTCTATGGTCTCTGTAGTATAGGCAGCCGATTGCATAGATATCTACTAATATCGGCTGCCTATGGTCTCTGTAGTATAGACAGCAGATTGCATAGATATCTACTAATATCGGCTGTCTATGGTCTCTGTAGTATACGCAGCTGATTGCATATATATCTACTAATAACGGCTGCCTATGGTCTCTGTAGTGTAGGCAGCTGATTGCATAGATATCTACTAATATAGGCTGCCTATGGTCTCTGTAATATAGATAGCCGATTGCATAGATATCTACTAATATAGGCTGCCTATGGTCTCTGTAGTATAGGCAGCCGATTGCATATATATCTATTAATATCGGCTGCCTATGGTCTCTGGAGTATAGGCAGCAGATTGCATAGATATCTACTAATATAGGCTGCCTATGGTCTCTGTAGTATAGGCAGCAGATTGCATAGATATCTACTTATATCGGCTACCTATTGTCTCTGTAGTATAGGCAGCAGATTGCATAGATATCTACTAATATAGGCTGTCTATGGTCTCTGTAGTATAGGCAGCCGATTGCATATATATATCTACTAATATCGGCTGCCTATGGTCTCTGTAGTATAGGCAGCCACTTGCATAGATATCTACTAATATCGGCTGTCTATGGTCTCTGTAGTATAGGCAGCAGATTGCATAGATATCTACTAATATAGGCTGTCTATGGTCTCTGTAGTATAGGCAGCCGATTGCATAGATATCTACTAATATAGGCTACCTATGGTCTATGTTGTATAGGCAGCTGATTGCATAGATATCTAATAATATCGGCTACCTATGGTCTATGTAGTATAGGCAGCTGATTGCATAGATATCTACTAATATAGGCTGTTTATGGTCTCTGTAGTATAGGCAGCAGATTGCATAGATATCTACTAATATCGGCTGTCTATGGTCTCTGTAGTATAGGCAGCCGATTGCATAGATATCTACTAATATCGGCTGCCTATGGTCTCTGTAGTATAGGCAGCTGATTGCATATATATCTACTAATATAGGCTGTCTATGGTCTCTATAGTATAGACAGCCAATTGCAGATATCTACTAATATCGGCTACCTATGGTCTCTGTAGTATAGGCAGCAGATTGCATAGATATCTACTAATATCGGCTGTCTATGGTCTATGTAGTATAGGCAGCATATTGCATAGATATCTACTAATATCGGCTACCTATGGTCTCTGTATTATAGGCAGCAGATTGCATAGATATCTACTAATATAGGCTGTCTATGTAGTATAGGCAGCAGATTGCATAGATATCTACTAATATCGGCTGTCTATGGTCTCTGTAGCATAGGCAGCTGATTGCATAGATATCTACTAATATCGACTGTCTATTGTCTATGTAGTATAGGCAGCCGATTGTATAGATATCTACTAATATCGGCTGTCTATGGTCTATGTTGTATAGGCAGCAGATTGCATAGATATCTACTAATATCGGTTGTCTATTGTCTATGTAGTATAGGCAGCCGATTGTTTAGAGATCTACTAATATAGGCTGTCTATGGTCTATGTAGTATAGGCAGCCGATTGCATAGATATCTACTAATATCGGCTGCCTATGGTCTCTGTATTATAGGCAGCCGATTGCATAGATATCTACAAATATCGGCTACCTATGGTCTATGTAGTATAGGCAGCTTATTGCATAGATATCTACTAATATTGGCTGTCTATGTTCTATGTAGTATTGGCAGCTGATTGCATAGATATCTACTAATATATGCTATCTATGGTCTCTGTAGTATAGGCAGCCGATTGCATAGATATCTACTAATAACGGCTGCCTATGGTATATGTAGTATAGGCAGCAGATTGCATAGATATCTACTAATATAGGCTGCCTATGGTCTCTGTAGTATAGGCAGCAGATTGCATATATATATACTAATATCGGCAGTATATGGTCTCTGTAGTATAGGCAGCAGATTGCATAGATATCTACTAATATCGGCTGTCTATGGTCTATGTAGTATAGGCAGCAGATTGCATAGATATCTACTAATATCGGCTACCTATGGTCTCTGTATTATAGGCAGCAGATTGCATAGATATCTACTAATATAGGCTGTCTATGTAGTATAGGCAGCAGATTGCATAGATATCTACTAATATCGGCTGTCTATGGTCTCTGTAGCATAGGCAGCTGATTGCATATATATCTACTAATATCGGCTGTCTATTGTCTATGTAGTATAGGCAGCCGATTGTATAGATATCTACTAATATCGGCTGTCTATGGTCTATGTTGTATAGGCAGCAGATTGCATAGATATCTACTAATATCGGTTGTCTATTGTCTATGTAGTATAGGCAGCCGATTGTATAGAGATCTACTAATAAAGGCTGTCTATGGTCTATGTAGTATAGGCTGCCGATTGCATAGATATCTACTAATATAGGCTGCCTATGGTCTCTGTATTATAGGCAGCCGATTGCATAGATATCTACAAATATCGGCTACCTATGGTCTATGTAGTATAGGCAGCTTATTGCATAGATATCTACTAATATTGGCTGTATATGTTCTATGTAGTATTGGCAGCTGATTGCATAGATATCTACTAATATAGGCTATCTATGGTCTCTGTAGTATAGGCAGCCGATTGCATAGATATCTACTAATATCGGCTGCCTATGGTATATGTAGTATAGGCAGCAGATTGCATAGATATCTACTAATATAGGCTGCCTATGGTCTCTGTAGTATAGGCAGCAGATTGCATATATATATACTAATATCGGCAGTATATGGTCTCTGTAGTATAGGCAGCCGATTGCATATATATCTACTAATATAGGCTGTCTATGGTCTATGTGGTATAGGCAGCCGATTGCATATATATCTACTAATATAGGCTGTCTATGTAGTATCGGCAGCCGATTGCATAGCTATCTACTAATATCGGCCGTCTATGGTCTCTGTAGTATAGGCAGCCGATTGTATAGATATCTACTAATATCGGCTGTCTATGGTCTATGTAGTATAGGCAGCAGATTGCATAGATATCTACTAATATAGACTGTCTATGGTCTCTGTAGTATAGGCAGCCGATTGCATATATATATCTACTAATATCGGCTGCCTATGGTCTCTGTAGTATAGGCAGCCACTTGCATAGATATCTACTAATATCGGCTGTCTATGGTCGTTGTAGTATAGGCAGCCGATTGCATAGCTATCTACTAATATCGGCTGCCTATGGTCTCTGTAGTATAGGCAGCTGATTGCATATATATCAACTAATATAGGCTGTCTATGGTCTCTATAGTATAGGCAGCCAATTGCAGATATCTATTAATATCGGCTACCTATGGTCTCCGTAGTATAGGCAGCAGATTGCATAGATATCTACTAATATCGGCTGTCTATGGTCTATGTAGTATAGGCAGCAGATTGCATAGATATCTACTAATATCGGCTGTCTATGATCTATGTAGTATAGGCAGCAGATTGCATAGATATCTACTAATATAGGCTGTTTATGTTGTATAGGCAGCAGATTGCATAGATATCTACTAATATAGGCTATCTATGTTGTCTGTAGTATAGGCAGCCGATTGCATAGATATCTACTAATATCGGCTGCCTATGGTCTATGTAGTATAGGCAGCAGATTGCATAGATATCTACTAATATAGGCTGTCTATGGTGTCTGTAGTATAGGAAGCCGATTGTATAGATATCTACTAATATAGGCTGCCTATGGTCTCTGTAGTATAGGCAGCAGATTGCATAGATATATATTAATATCGGCTGTATATGGTCTCTGTAGTATAGGCAGCCGATTGCATATATATCTACTAATATCGGCTACCTATGATCTCTGTAGTATAGGCAGCAGATTGCATAGATATCTACTAATATAGGCTGTCTATGGTCTCTGTAGTATAGGCAGCAGATTGCATAGATATCTACTAATATAGACTGCCTATGGTCTCTGTAGTATAGGCAGCAGATTGCATAGATATCTACTAATATAGACTGCCTATGGTCTCTGTAGTATAGGCAGCAGATTGCATATATATCTACTAATATAGGCTGTCTATGTAGTATAGGCAGCCGATTGCATAGCTATCTACTAATATCGGCCGTCTATGGTCTCTGTAGTATAGGCAGCCGATTGTATAGATATCTACTAATATCGGCTGTCTATGGTCTATGTAGGATAGGCAGCAGATTGCATAGATATCTACTAATATAGACTGTCTATGGTCTCTGTAGTATAGGCAGCCGATTGTATAGACTGTCTATGGTCTCTGTAGTATAGGCAGCTGATTGCATAGATATCTACTAATATAGGCTGTCTATGGTCTCTGTAGTATAGGCAGCCGATTGCATATATATATCTACTAATATCGGCTGCCTATGGTCTCTGTAGTATAGGCAGCCACTTGCATAGATATCTACTAATATCGGCTGTCTATGGTCTCTGTAGTATAGGCAGCCGATTGCATATATATCTACTAATATCGGCTGCCTATGGTCTCTGTAGTATAGCCAGCCGATTGCATAGATATCTACTAATATCGGCTACCTATGGTCTCTGTAGTATAGGCAGCCGATTACATAGATATCTACTAATATCGGCGGTCAATGTAGTATAGGCAGAATATTGCATAGATATCTACAAATATCGGCTGCCTATGGTCTCTGTAGGATAGGCAGCAGATTGCATAGATATCTACTAATATAGACTGTCTATGGTCTCTGTAGTATAGGCAGCCGATTGTATAGACTGTCTATGGTCTCTGCAGTATAGGCAGCTGATTGCATATATATCTACTAATATAGGCTGTCTATGGTCTCTGTAGTATAGGCAGCCGATTGCATATATATATCTACTAATATCGGCTGCCTATGGTCTCTGTAGTATAGGCAGCCACTTGCTTAGATATCTACTAATATCGGCTGTCTATGGTCTCTGTAGTATAGGCAGCCGATTGCATAGATATCTACTAATATCGGCTGCCTATGATCTATGTAGTATAGGCAGCCGATTGCATAGATATCTACTAATATCGGCTACCTATGGTCTCTGTAGTATAGGCAGCCGATTGCATAGATATCTACTAATATCGGCGGTCAATGTAGTATAGGCAGAAGATTGCATAGATATCTACTAATATAGGCTGCCTATGTTCTGTGTAGTATAGGCAGCCGATTTCATAGATATCTACTAATATAGGCTGCCTATGGTCTCTGTAGTATAGGCAGCCGATTGCATAAATATCTACTAATATCGTCTGCCTATGGTCCCTGTAGTATAGGCAGCAGATTGCATAGATATCTACTAATATCGGCTGTCTATGGTCCCTGTAGTATAGGCAGCAGATTGCATAGATATCTACTAATATTGGCTGTCTATGGTCTCTGTAGTATAGGCAGCCGATTGCATAGATATCTACTAATATAGGCTACCTATGGTCTCTGTTGTATTGGCAGCCGATTGCATAGATATCTACTAATATCGGCTGTCTATGGTCTCTGTAGTATAGGCAGCCGATTGCATAGATATCTACTAATATAGGCTGTCTATGGTCTCTGTAGTATAGGCAGCAGATTGCATAGATATCTACTAATATAGGCTGCCTATGGTCTCTGTAGTATAGGCAGCCGATTGCATAGATATCTACTAATATAGGCTGCCTATCGTCTCTGTAGTATAGGCAGCCGATTGCATAGATATATACTAATATTGGCTGTCTATGGTCTCTGTAGTATAGGCAGCCGATTGCATAGATATCTACTAATATAGGCTGCCTATGGTCTCTGTAGTATAGGCAGCCGATTGCATAGATATCTACTAATATCGGCTGTCTATGGTCCCTGTAGTATCGGCAGCAGATTGCATAGATATCTACTAATATCGGCTGTCCATGGTCCCTGTAGTATAGGCAGCAGATTGCATAGATATCTACTAATATAGGCTACCTATGGTCTCTGTTGTATAGGCAGCCGATTGCATAGCTATCTACTAATATCGGCTGTCTATGGTCTCTGTAGTATAGGCAGCCGATTGCATATATATCTACTAATATAGGCTGTCTATGGTCTCTGTAGTATAGGCAGCCGATTGCATAGATATCTACTAATATCGGCTACCTATGGTCTCTGTAGTATAGGCAGCAGATTGCATAGATATCTACTAATATAGGCTGCCTATGGTCTATGTAGTATAGGCAGCCGATTGCATAGATATCTACTAATATAGGCTGTCTATGGTCTATGTAGTATATGCAGCCGATTGCATAGACATCTACTAATATCGGCTACCTATGGTCTATGTAGTATAGGCAGCTGATTGCATATATATCTACTAATATAGGCTATCTATGGTCTCTGTAGAATAGGCAGCCGATTGCATAGATATCTACTAATATCGGCTGCCTATGGTCTATGTAATATAGGCAGCAGATTGCATAGATATCTACTAATATAAGCTGCCTATGGTCTATGTAGTATAGGCAGCCGATTGCATATATATCTACTAATATAGGCTGTCTATGGTCTATGTAGTATAGGCAGCTGATTGCATAGATATCTACTAATATAGGCTGTCTATGGTCTCTGTAGTATAGGCAGCAGATTGCATAGATATCTACTAATATAGGCTGCCTATGGTCTCTGTAGTATAGGCAGCCGATTGCATAGATATCTACGAATATCGGCTGTCTATGGTCCCTGTAGTATAGGCAGCAGATTGCATAGATATCTACTAATATCGGCTGTCTATGGTCCCTGTAGTATAGGCAGCAGATTGCATAGATATCTACTAATATCGGCTCTCTATGGTCTCTGTAGTATAGGCAGCCGATTGCATAGATATCTACTAATATAGGCTACCTATGGTCTCTGTTGTATAGGAAGCCGATTGCATAGATATCTACTAATATCGGCTGTCTATGGTCTCTGTAGTATAGGCAGCCGTTTGCATAGATATCTACTAATATAGTCTGTATATGGTCTCTATAGTATAGGCAGCCGATTGCATAGATATCTACTAATATCGGCTGTCTATGGTCTCTGCAGTATAGGCAGCCGATTGCATAGATATCTACTAATATCGGCTACCTATGGTCTCTGTAGTATAGGCAGCAGATTGCATAGATATCTACTAATATAGGCTGCCTATGGTCTCTGTAGTATAGGCAGCCAATTGCATAGATATCTACTAATATATGCTGTATATGGTCTCTGTAGTATAGGCAGCCGATTGCATAGATATCTACTAATATAGGCTGCCTATGGTCTATATAGTATAGGAAGCCGATTGCATAGATATCTACTAATATAGGCTGTCTGTGGTCTATGTAGTATAGGCAGCCAATTGCATAGATATCTACTAATATAGACTGCCTATGGTCTATGTAGTATAGGCAGCCGATTGCATAGATATCTACTAATATAGGCTGCCTATGGTCTCTGTAGTATAGGCAGCAGATTGCATAGATATCTACTAATATCGGCTGTCTATGGTCTCTTTAGTATAGGCAGCCGATTGCATAGATATCTACTAATATAGGCTACCTATGGTCTCTGTTGTATATGCAGCCGATTGCATAGATATCTACTAATATCGGCTGTCTATGGTCTCTGTAGTATAGGCAGCCGATTGCATAGATATCTACTAATATAGGCTGTCTATGGTCTCTGTAGTATAGGCAGCAGATTGCATAGATATCTACTAATATCGGCTGTCTATGGTCTCTGCAGTATAGGCAGCCGATTGCATAGATATCTATTAATATCGGCTACCTATGGTCTATGTAGTATAGGCAGCCGATTGCATAGATAGCTACTAATATAGGCTGTCTATGGTCTATGTAGTATAGGCAGCCAATTGCATAGATATCTACTAATATATGCTGTCTATGGTCTCTGTAGTATAGGCAGCCGATTGCATAGATATCTACTAATATCGGCTGTCCATGGTCCCTGTAGTATAGGCAGCAGATTGCATAGATATCTACTAATATAGGCTGTCTATGGTCTCTGTAGTATAGGCAGCAGATTGCATAGATATCTACTAATATCGGCTGTCTATGGTCTCTGTAGTATAGGCAGCAGATTGCATAGATATCTACTAATATTGGCTGCCTATGGTCTATGTAGTATAGGCAGCCGATTGCATAGATATTTACTGATATAGGCTGTCTATGCTCTATGTAGTATGGGCAGCTGATTGCATAGATATCTACTAATATAGGCTGTCTATGGTCTCTGTAGTATAGGCAGCCGATTGCATAGATATCTACTAATATAGGCTGCCTATGGTCTCTGTAGTATATGCAGCCGATTGCATAGATATCTACTAATATCGGCTGTCTATGGTCCCTGTAGTATAGGCAGCAGATTGCATAGATATCTACTAATATCGGCTGTCTATGGTCCCTGTAGTATTGGCAGCAGATTGCATAGATATCTACTAATATCGGCTGTCTATGGTCTCTGTAGTATAGGCAGCCGATTGCATAGATATCTACTAATATAGGCTACCTATGGTCTCTGTTGTATAGGCAGCCGATTGCATAGATATCTACTAATATCGGCTGTCTATGGTCTCTGTAGTATAGGCAGCCGATTGCATAGATATCTACTAATATAGGCTGTCTATGGTCTCTGTAGTATAGGCAGCAGATTGCATAGATATCTACTAATATCGGCTGTCTATGGTCTCTGTAGTATAGGCAGCCGATTGCATAGATATCTACTAATATAGGCTACCTATGGTCTCTGTTGTATAGGCAGCCGATTGCATAGATATCTACTAATATCGGCTGTCTATGGTCTCTGTAGTATAGGCAGCCGATTGCATAGATATCTACTAATATAGGCTGTCTATGGTCTCTGTAGTATAGGCAGCAGATTGCATAGATATCTACTAATATAGGCTGCCTATTGTCTCTGTAGTATAGGCAGCTGATTGCATAGATATCTACTAATATCGGCTGTCTATGGTCTCTGTAGTGTAGGCAGCCGATTGCATAGATATCTACTAATATCGGCTACCTATGGACTATGTAGTATAGGCAGCCGATTGCATAGATATCTACTAATATAGGCTTTCTATGGTCTATGTAGTATAGGCAGCCGATTGCATAGATATCACTAATATCGGCTGTATATTGTCCCCTGTAGTATAGGCAGCAGATAGCATAGGTACTACAATTAGGATACCTATGGTGTCTGTTGTATAGCAGCCGATTGCATCGATATCTACTAATATCGGTTGTCTATGGTCCCTGTGTATAGGGCAGCAGATTGCATAGATATCTACTAATATCGGCTGCCTATGGTCTATGTAGTATAGGCAGCCGATTGCATAGATAGCTACTAATATAGGCTACCTATGGTCTCTGTTGTATAGGCAGCCGATTGCATAGATATCTACTAATATCGGCT
>CM026397.1:3484081-3530277 GCA_014843695.1 Archivesica marissinica | reverse complement strand
GGCAAAACGGCTTTTTAAAAAGTCATATTTCATGCTTGAAATGCAATCACAGAAATGCAATCAATTCATTATAAATTCCATATGACCGTGGATTAGATTTGACCCACTTTTCAAAACCACAAAGCAAACAAATATGTATACATCAGATAAAACTGAACACATAATTAGTAAAACAACCTAGATAACTGATCTCGAAATGTGGTTGTGGTTTTATTTAATGTTCCTGTCTTGGTGTGCAAAGCAATTATTTAGTCTTAAGGGAGAATAGAATCCAAGAATTGATAAATAATAACTGACAATAATACTTTGAAATTTAAACAACTAAAGCTCTATTTATTTTAATAGAACTGACTGACGATGTTTAGAAATGGAAACCTGAGTTTGAATAGGTATGGTTAATTTATAAAGCCCTAAAACAATACATTATTTTATGTAACCCATAATTAACGAGCAGTTTATGCCAATATTGTACACAGTTATGTTGTTAGTCAATATCTAGTGTTTATCAGAGTTTATTTAACTTTGTTTCTTGTATATGATAACTTTTTTGGCCATCCATTTCGCCTATACGAGTTAAATAAAATAATGGAATGTTCTGGAGATCCATTAATTAACCAAATGTATTTGGTTTGGGTCAATATCTAGCACATCTTAAAAGTTATGTCCCGTTCTTGGTTTTATTGTGTACAGTCTAACATGCTCATGCGACCATGTGTATTAAGCAATCTTTGTCTTATGCAACCACTTTCAAATCCCCCCAACCAATTTTGCTATGTATTTTAAGTGAATTATGTGACGTATCACTTAGCGCGATCAAATACCGCTATTTTTCGTTTGATGTGTTTTGATGAGCAGCCATTAAGTGCAATCAATTTCCACCCGAAAATATCAACACACCATTTCAATTCAAATTTTATTTGGCTTAAACATAGATGTTCATCACCAGCAAAACATGTATGGTGGTACACAATTACATACATAGACAATGTTCATCACCAGCAAAACATGTATGGTGGTACACAATTACATACATAGACAATGTTCATGGCCAGCAAAACATGTATGGCTGTACACAATTACATACATAGACAATGTTCATGGCCAGCAAAACATGTATGGTGGTACATAATTACATACATAGACAATGTTCATGGCCAGCAATAACATGTATGGTGGTACACAATTACATACATAGACAATGTTCATGGCCAGCAATAACATGTATGGTGGTACACAATTACATACATAGACAATGTTCATGGCCAGCAATAACATGTATGGTGGTACACAATTACATACATAGACAATGTTCATGGCCAGCAATAACATGTATGGTGGTACACAATTACATACATAGACAATGTTCATGGCCAGCAATAACATGTATGGTGGTACACAATTACATACATAGACAATGTTCATGGCCAGCAATAACATGTATGGTGGTACACAATTACATACATAGACAATGTTCATGGCCAGCAATAACATGTATGGTGGTACACAATTACATACATAGACAATGTTCATGGCCAGCAATAACATGTATGGTGGTACACAATTACATACATAGACAATGTTCATGGCCAGCAATAACATGTATGGTGGTACACAATTACATACATAGACAATGACAATTCAACACATGAGAAAGGCATGTAAACAAAGATTCTCAATCATGAATAAAGGTGCCAATATGGAAACAAATTTCAACAAGAAACACATCCTCAGGTAATTATCGAAAAACATCTCAAAAGTAAATTGACCTGATTTCATTATTCATTGGCAAGTTCCTTGAATTTATGGGTTATGACGTTTCGATAAGAAACTAGTCTGACGGGGGGGGGGAAATACGTGGTCACGGAACATCATGAATATGTAGATAGTCAATAAATCTTAAGCGTTCCATGTAGAAACCCCCATAATATTAAAAATAGAATAATCCAATTGATGTTTCCCAGATAGTTTAATTTAGTTTATACAATCTTTTTTAACTCTATTGTGCAACAAGTTCTTACAACTTATATTAATCACTCTCGAGACCTCATTCCTGATCGATTCCATGGCAACGAGGGAGAGAAGAAGAAACAATGTGGAATTTAAATGCCTTGCCTACAAGCACAATCGTAATGGCTACAGCTGAGCTCGAACTCCGGGCATTTCGCACCTGAAGCGAATGTGCTACTTCTGCGCTATCACGACTTCCCAGGTCATTTACCTTGACCATATAAAATGCAAGTTAAAACAGCCATTTTTTCTAAAAATCACATATTGCAAAGTTTTTTCAGTGATACATGCTCGGTACAGAAATACAAATTATGAGTGAAATGCATGTCTAAGTGCCAAGTACTACCTATGGACTATTGAATCCGCGTGATTGAACTTGTCTAGGTTTAAAAGTGCCAGGAAAATCGCAGATGAAATCAAATGTGTGTCTGTGGCACAATTTACCCAAATACGCCAAAATCAACCCATTACCTATATTGCTGGTTGTTATTGAATAAATATTGATATACATTCCAGCCGATTGATTGAACAAATTTACACATAGACAATGACATTGATGCAGAACCCACTTTATGGCTGAAAATGTCAAGCACAAACATTCCAAAAAGTTCAAGTACTTCAAGATGTGCAAAATATCATTTGTCATCTTAGACAACATCATGAATCTACATGGACTGTTAAACTTTGTCAGCTTCAGAGCTGAGGTTCAGAGTAAGAAAGCAAAGATAAGCGAGTTCTTCGTTAGAAAGCAAAGATAAGCGAGTTCTTCGTTAGAAAGCAAAGATAAGCGAGTTCTTCGTTAGAAAGCAAAGATAAGCGAGTTCTTCGTTAGAAAGCAAAGATAAGCGAGTTCTTCGTTAGAAAGCAAAGATAAGCGAGTTCTTTGTTAGAAAGCAAAGATAAGCGAGTTCCTCGTTAGAAAGCAAAGATAAGCGAGTTCTTTGTTAGAAAGCAAAGATAAGCAAGTTCTTCGTTAGAAAGCAAAGATAAGCGAGTTCTTCGTTAGACAATGACGGACATGATTATCAATGAACAACTTACACGGCTATAGATTTAATATTTTATTTATTTATGGATTACTTACATGCATGCATATATGTACAAAGCTGTGATATACCCCAAACAAAACCCTGTGTATGACAGAGTTACAGGCCTAACGCTAGAGAGCGATTCGAGCGAAGTGGTCGTTTTATTTTCCGCCACTTTGCCGGCAATAGACATCAGGGCGACATCCATTTCGCCTTATTTCTGGAGGGTATAATTGCTAATTAATGGTAATACGTCTTGCCATTTGACGGCCTGGAAATTCACGCCGCCAGGTATATTAAGGTAATTCCCCCCCCCCCCCCGACATGCGGATACTTGCCGTAATCCAATCAACTCAATACCGTTAATACGCATAGCCAATCAGCGACGTCGAAGCAAACATATTTACATAATTCCCAGTCTAATTAACATAAATCCAAATTATCGATGTTGTATGACATAAGATACCAATTTATAACAATCAGTGTTGAAATACAGGTAAGTGCTAAAATTTAGTCATTGTCGAAAATATGTGCGAAAATTGACTAATAAAAAATAAATTTGCTGAAAATTAGAATATCCCAAAGCTATTTACGGAAAATTACTGGGGTCAAAGTAATATTCAGTGCCTACATGTATGCAGGGTATATAAAATTGATAGCCAGTGTAGAATCAGCATTTTGAATAATAGTTTTACTGATTTATTTCATTTGATAACTAAATATATTTTATGAAAATCACCATATTATAAATGGATACAATGTGTTTAAATTCAAATTTTCATATTATATTGAAATGAATATGTTCACTTTATATAAGAAATACATACAAATTAACGGTTTTACAATGTCGTCAAACCGTACTCGATCCGTTTCGTACCGATTTCGTGCATAATAAAATTAAATGCAGATCAGCTTTTTTGGTGTATAATCAACATTCCTATTGGTTTGTCAAGATTGATCTGCATGCAGGACCCAGAAGGCGTGCAGGACCCAGAAGGCGTGCAGGACCCTTGATCTGCATGCAGGACCCTTGATCTGCATGCAGGACCCGAAGGCGTTGAACTCATGATCATTTGGTGACTGCACCTGGGATACAATGTAGAACTATCTATACAAGTTACAAAGTAACGTAAACTTAGTTGTAGTTGGCCCTCATGGTTCGCTGGAGGTGAGGGTAAATCATCATCAAACTTAGTTGTAGTTGGCCCTCATGGTTCGCTGGAGGTGAGGGTAAATCATCATCAAACTTAGTTGTAGTTGGCCCTCATGGTTCGCTGGAGGTGAGGGTAAATCATCATCAAACTTAGTTGTAATGTCCTACACCCAACTCGGAAAAGCAGTCAATTCTGATAAAAAAATTAGTTCTGGTTGCACCAATAACACACCTTGGCCTAGAGGTAATTATATGGTCGGGGGGGGGGGGGGGAGTTACCTGTACAGAAAGTACCAACATGCATATTGACTCTTGAAAAATACAGCTTGACAGCTTGAGATTTGACCTTAAGGGTCATTGACTCTTTCACTCTAGTGAATGCCCTGCAGTTTTTCTACATTAAATAGTTCCTACAATGTATATCCTGCAAACCTCGACTAAATACTGTTCACTATTTGCAGTCGTTCAAAAGTCTCCCCACTTCTCCCTAAATGTTCTCACTTCTCCCTAAATCATCTGGATGGAGAAGTGACTTCTCCCAAAATTTGGAGTCTAGCTTGAGCCCTGTAACCACTGGAGTACTGACCTGTCTGTCATATCCGTGTACGATCCAATATCTATGCTCTCCTAATAAATACAACCAATATAAAACTATAAATATTATGTCCGGCTTCATCTACATTGTCTAAGTTTGCTGGTCAACTACAGCTGTGAAAACATCAGTCAATCCCTGTTGTAGACACCTTTTGACATTTTATTTTAAACTTCAGCCACATTTGACATTTGAACCTTCTACTAAGCATGCACTACTTACTATACAATCATCCAGGTTGTTCCAGTGAGTGTAAATGAGTGTTTGAACTGTTCTGTGTGAGCAACTGGTATAGTGCATGATTGTGAACTGTTCTGTGTGAGCAACTGGAATAGTGCATGATCGTAAACTGTTCTGTGTGAGCAACTGGAATAGTGCATGATCGTGAACTGTTCTGTGTGAGCAACTGGAATAGTGCATGATCGTAAACTGTTCTGTGTGAGCAACTGGTATAGTGTATGATCATGAACTGTTCTGTGTGAGCAACTGGTATAGGTGCATGATCATGAACTGTTCTGTGTGAGCATCTGGAATAGTGCATGATCATGAACTGTTCTGTGTGAGCAACTGGAATAGTGTATGATCATGAACTGTTCTGTGTGAGCAACTGGAATAGTGTATGATCATGAACTGTTCTGTGTGAGCAACTGGTATAATGCATGTGTGAGCAACTGGTATAGTGCATGATCATGAACTGTTCTGTGTGAGCAACTGGTATAGTGCATGATCATGAACTGTTCTGTGTGAGCATCTGGAATAGTGCATGATCATGGACTGTTCTGTGTGAGGAACTGGTATAGTACATGATCGTGAATGTTTCGATACTCTTCGATCAACGATATTTACTGAATCAACGTCTTTGTTTTGTTTAGCTTTAACAGCTCGCTGATTGCGTTGTTTTGTCAGGTTATGTTCAGGATCCACTACCATACCCCCTGCTATCCTTTACAGCATCACCAGTCTGTCGGGCACGGGTGGCGCTGTTGTAGGGTGTCCAGTTCCAACTTCCAGGCCTTTCATCATGTTTGTAAAGCGCAGCCTTCCTCTTCGCTTAGGTAGTAGGGGTCCAAATAATTGAACCATATTCCAGCTTAAGATCTTTCCAAAGCTATGACGGCTATCTCTCTGCATGTACCAGGACAATGCTTCAGATTTCGTCGCAGGAATCCTAATGTGGAATTAGCCTTTTTTCAGATGTTTGTGATATGATTCGACCACGTTAGATCTTCCGAAATTAAAAGTCTGAATCCACTGTTTAATGTTTCAGTATCGGTTTGTCGAGTTCATATACATGATTTGATTTACTCTCAGATGCTTAGAATGTAGCATTTTTTGGCATTAAACTCCATGCCCCACGTTTCAGCCCACTTTTCAAGTAGTGTAGTTTTTTGGAGTGGATGTGGTCTTGTATGTTCTTGATTGATCTGTACAACAGACAAACATCTGCAAAGAGACGTACTTGTGATTTGACGCTGAGTGGTAGGTCGTTGATATGACAGAGTATGACTAGTATTATTTTAAACAACATTAAATTATTTAAATAGTTTACATACATCACAAAATGGGCATAATTCATAGAATAATTGTGCTTAGAATAAGATTGGTGTAAGATTTTCATTATTTTCCCAATAGCTTATATGGAGATGTATCAGTAATGTCACTGTGTATTACATAGATATTAGATAGCTGGTAGACCTATATCTATGTGGAGATGTATCAGTAATGTCACTGTGTATTACATAGATATTAGATAGCTGGTAGGTCTATATCTATATGGAGATGTATCAGTAATGTCACTGTGTATTACATAGATATTAGATAGCTGGTAGGTCTATATCTATGTGGAGATGTATCAGTAATGTCACTGTGTATTACATAGACATTAGATAGCTGGTAGGTCTATATCTATATGGAGATGTATCAGTAATGTCACTGTGTATTACATACACATTAGATAGCTGGTAGACCTATATCTATGTGGAGATGTATCAGTAATGTCACTGTGTATTACATACACATTAGATAGCTGGTAGGTCTATATCTATGTGGAGATGTATCAGTAATGTCACTGTGTATTACATAGATATTAGATAGCTGGTAGACCTATATCTATGTGGAGATGTATCAGTAATGTCACTGTGTATTACATAGATATTAGATAGCTGGTAGACCTATATCTATGTGGAGATGTATCAGTAATGTCACTGTGTATTACATAGATATTAGATAGCTGGTAGACCTATATCTATGTGGAGATGTATCAGTAATGTCACTGTGTATTACATAGATATTAGATAGCTGGTAGACCTATATCTATGTGGAGATGTATCAGTAATGTCACTGTGTATTACATAGATATTAGATAGCTGGTAGACCTATATCTATGTGGAGATGTATCAGTAATGTCACTGTGTATTACATAGATATTAGATAGCTGGTAGACCTATATCTATGTGGAGATGTATCAGTAATGTCACTGTGTATTACATAGATATTAGATAGCTGGTAGACCTATATCTATGTGGAGATGTATCAGTAATGTCACTGTGTATTACATAGATATTAGATAGCTGGTAGACCTATATCTATGTGGAGATGTATCAGTTATATATTTTTTATATTTATATTCGGGTTTTACGCCTGCATCAGCACCATTTCGGGCTATATCGCCGGCGGGCAGTTTATCTAACAACACCTTTCCTGGGCAGGCTCCAGCGGTTAACCAGTACTTGGGTGCACCAACCTCCGTAAGAAACTGCCAACTTGTTCATATAAATGAGACACGGCCTGAGCGGGGCTCGAACCCGTGACCATCAGTGATGATAGGTTACAGTGGTATACAAGTCAGCGACCTTAACCACTCGACCACGGAGGCGGACGGAGATGTATCAGTAATGTCACTGTGTATTACATAGACATTAGATAGCTGGTAGGCCTATATCTATGTGGAGATGTATCAGTAATGTCACTGTGTATTACATAGACATTAGATAGCTGGTAGGTCTATATCTATGTGGAGATGTATCAGTAATGTCACTGTGTATTACATAGACATTAGATGGCTGGTAGACCTATATCTATATGGAGATGTATCAGTAATGTCACTGTGTATTACATAGACATTAGATAGCTGGTAGACCTATATCTATGTGGAGATGTATCAGTAATGTCACTGTGTATTACATAGACATTAGATGGCTGGTAGACCTATATCTATATGGAGATAACAAAGAGTATTGCACTTGTTTCGATTAATGTTGTGTTTCATTGAATCGCTACTCTTTCACAGTGATGACAATTTGTTGTATTGGGTTATATAGGTTAATGATGAAACCAACTGACCAAATTAATGATACAAATTATATTGAAGTTTATGACTAAGTATATGTATACCCATTTGAAACATAAATCGACAAAATAACTTTATATATATATATTTACAGTCCCACCTCCCCAAACATCACCTCCCATGAGCGACACCCTCTTTATAACGTCACCTTTATTCCCACCTGTTGCGTTTTAATACAATTTCACCTCTCATGAACGACACCTCTCAACAACACACAACGATAGTCAAATTTCTCACCCAGCTATGCAGAAATCCTCCCAAGAACAGACAACAATTTGGCTGAAAAACGAAACACAGTCTGTATGTGTATGTGTCATCAGCCGCAAATAATCTCTAATTCCTTTCAATTTTCAATAAACAGTAATTATCTTAATCTGGGAACATATCCGGGGGGGGGGGGGATAATCTACAGGCTGGACCATAAGTGTGAAAATAATCATTGTTTAGGGTATTCTTTCAGTAAACAGCTGACATGATTGGCAGGTTGTCTTACCACAAATATCTTTTGATCGCTTAAGATGAAGATAAACGGAATTATTATAATTAAATATTATAATTAACGAATCAAATCAGTATGAGCAATCATAACTGACAAAACTGACTATTCCCATATTTCCAAACTTCAAAAAGTTGAACCTCCCTAGAACAACAACCTCTCTACAACAACCAATCTTGGGTGTATCCGGATGGTGTTTGCTCTTGAGAGGTTTGACTGTAGTACTGACATGCAAGCAGTAATCGCACAAATATTGTATTGTAATCTATTATAGTAAAACTTCTCATTGTTTATATATACCTTGGCTCTTGTTCTATTTTGAGAATCTGTTTCAATGTAAATGACATCTGATCATGTTAGGAGACCCAAACAGGAGTATGTGATTTGTTAGATTTTAACTTGCTCAGCAGTAGTCGGTACCTCTCATTAGGATCGAGCACAGAGGTTAGTCATCGGTGCCGGTGTACATGTCAAATTACTACACCGTATTGTCACGTTCTTCTGTATATAACACTTATGCACGTGCGGTCATCCATGCATGTCCCACATACTAATGAACACTGATCACTTCGTGGTAAACATTTGCAACAATATAATGAACCTATTTCTGCCTTTACATGTAGATGACATTGAGCATTCTTGTACCATTGGTCCTGTACAAATTTTATGCAAATTCAAGGGCTGGAAAACTAAGAATAGAGTATTTACGAGCAAATCCCAGTTGAAAAGCCATAACCCTGACAAATTCAAGGGCTGGCAAACTAAGAACAGAGTATTTATGAGCAAATCCCAGTTGAAAAGCCATAACCCTGACAAATTCAAGGGCTGGCAAACTAAGAATAGAGTATTTACGAGCAAATCCCAGTTGAAAAGCCATAACCCTGACAAATTCAAGGGCTGGAAAACTAAGAACAGAGTATTTACGAGCAAATCCCAGTTGAAAAGCCATAACCCTGACAAATTCAAGGGCTGGAAAACTAAGAACAGAGTATTTACGAGCAAATCCCAGTTGAAAAGCCATAACCCTAACAAATTCAAGGGCTGGAAAAATAAGAACAGAGTATTTACGAGCAAATCCCAGTTGAAAAGCCATAACCCTGACAAATTCAAGGGCTGGCAAACTAAGAATAGAGTATTTACGAGCAAATCCCAGTTGAAAAGCCATAACCCTGACAAATTCAAGGTGCTTGTTACCGAGGATCTCTCTCGCAAGAGGCAATTCATTGTCCAGCAATTTGAATTTGCTAGGGAAAGCAAAAACATTTTCTGGACTAGTGATGGACTGTACTAAACTAGCCTTACAAGTCACGTGAGATCCATACGGAGGATGAGCGACATCGATGAGCTGCTACCAAACCACATTATGGAAAATCCGTAGGACGAAGACAACCCATTCATGTTTCAGAGTGCTGTTAACACCAAGGGGAGTGTAGACTTAGCATAGTGTCTGATGCTGTACTGTGCTGTGAACTAGATGCTAGGACAGATTGTCCCATCTTATGTCTTATTGACTAAAACAACTTAATTTAACATATATTGTCTGTGTTTACCAATGTTTATCAAGAATACCATTTTATCACATTAGTCTGTGTAGTAAGTGACGTAACTTGACATATTAGTATACACCAACAACGAACGCATTAATCATATCAACGGTTACCGCCCCTTGAAAATAAAATGTCACTTACCTGAAATTAGGTCAATTCTATAAAGTGTAGGTAATCGTATCCAATCAGAGTTTCGAAAGTTTGTTAGTGTTAGCAAACTCGTTCATTCTCCAATGTATATGTTAGTATACACTAAACCAACCACAGAATTATTCACTCTTTTAAAATATCAGCGCAATAAATCAGCATATATACATCATATCCCAGTTGACACAAATATTGTTGTTGTAAGACTAGTACATTGACACAATTAGCAAAGATACGTGTTTGGATTATCGTTTATATAATCATATTTTTGCACTCAAGTGTATATAAATGGATGTTCATCTCTTGTGTATGTATAAACACAATTCACCTATATGGTTTACAGCTTATGGTGAATGACTTATCATATTTAAATTTTGATATTTTTCCTATTTTATTATTACTATTCATTAGAGGAAACGGCGAAAGAAATCCAGGTCCTGAAAAAGATTCGGAATTAAGTTTATCGATATATAGTCAAAATATACGGAGTATGCGTAACAAACTTAAATATATAAATGACAACTGGGTATATTTTGACATACTTTGCTTCGGAAACGCATATTGACCACGCTGTGTCAGATGATATTATAAAATTAGATTGCTTTTCTACAATTTATTAGAAAGATATCTCTTGCCATTCTGGGGAGATTCTCATCTACTTTTCCGATGTTATAAACTCGAAACGAATACACGAGCTCGAAAACCATTTTGAAGAATCCATTTGGATCGAAATGAAATATAAAAACAAATTGGTATTAATTTATACAGTTTGTAGACAACCGAGCATTCATCTAGATCTTTGGTCAAATTTAACACGGGTATAGAAAGATAATGATTATTGTGATAGTATTATCATCACTGGCGATATTAATGAAGACAAGCTAAACAGTAATAACCACAAGATTAGAAATATTCTTTCAATTAACGACTTGAAAAATGCAATCCACTGAAATTATTACTGAAAATTCTTCTACTCTTCTGGGTCTTATTGCAGTTTCTAATTATGCTGGTATTTTACACACTCCCAGTGTTATTAACGCCTATTATGGAACATAAATTTGTATAAAATTCGAAAAACAGACTTGCTACATACAAGCCTCGAGTTTGGAATTATAAACGTGAACATGTGAATCATTTACAACTGTATTAACAAACTTAGCGAAACAATGCATACCAACACGTGTTGTTACAATCCGACAACACGATAAACCTTGGTATGATTCAGATATACGTAGAACTTCACGAAAACAAGACTGAACTGGCATAAAGCAACCAGAACTAATTCCGGTACTGATTGGAACTCATACATAAGCATAAGCAATAAAGTGAATATTTTAAAGAAACACGCCAAAGAAATATATTTTACTAATCTTGAATTTTCATTAGAGGATGCGAAAACAAATAACACTACAGTAATATGTGTTATCAAACAACAGGACCGCCTCCGTGGTCGACTGGTTACGGTCGCTGACTTGTATACTAGTGTAATCTATCATCACTGATGGACACGGGTTCACCTCCGTGGTCGACTGGTTACGGTCGCTGACTTGTATACCAGTGTAACCTATCATCACTGATGGACACGGTTCACCTCCGTGGTCGACTGGTTACGGTCGCTGACTTGTATACCATTGTAACCTATCATCACTGATGGACACGGTTCACCTCCGTGGTCGACTGGTTACGGTCGCTGACTTGTATACCATTGTAACCTATCATCACTGATGGGCACAGGTTCACCTCCGTGGTCGACTGGTTACGGTCGCTGACTTGTATACCAGTGTAACCTATCATCACTGATGAGCACGGGTTCACCTCCGTGGTCGACTGGTTACGGTCGCTGACTTGTATACCAGTGTAACCTATCATCACTGATGGGCACGGGTTCACCTCCGTGGTCGACTGGTTACGGTCGCTGACTTGTATACCAGTGTAACCTATCATCACTGATGGGCACGGGTTCGTATCGAGGATCATGATCATCTTCACTAATATTAGTATTACATATATCACTTTTCATAAGAGTTAGAAAGTGACGTATCGACATTGTAATCGTTTTAGACTATCTACTAAACTTACAAGCTCACTCACTCAATAAACACCATGTGCTTCAATGATTCACTGACATTCTTCTACTACCGACCCCTGTAAACGAGACTCGTATCTAGTCATTGACGTTCTACTACCGACCCCTGTAAACGAGACTCGTATCTAGTCACTGACGTTCTTCTACTACCGACCCCTGTAAACGAGACTCGTATCTAGTCACTGACGTTCTTCTACTACCGACCCCTGTAAACGAGACTCGTATCTAGTCATTGACGTTCTACTACCGACCCCTGTAAACGAGACTCGTATCTAGTCACTGACGTTCTTCTACTACCGACCCCTGTAAACGAGGCTCATATCTAGTCACTGATGTTCTACTACCGACCCCTGTAAACGAGGCTCATATCTAGTCACTGACGTTCTTCTACTACCGACCCCTGTAAACAAGACTCGTATCTAGTCATTGACGTTCTTCTATAACGATCGCAGCAGCTGTTATGGAATGATACACATTCATCCACAATGACCCAAGCTCGTACACAACGACTCGCACTTGTCCACAATGACCCACGCTCGTACACAACGACTCGCACTTGTCCACAATGACCCATGCTCGTACACAATGACTCGCACTTGTCCACAATGACCCACGCTCGTACACAACGACTTGCACTTGTCCACAATGACCCACGCTCGTACACAACGACTCGCACTTGTCCACAATGAACCACGCTCGTACACAACGACTTGCACTTGTCCACAATGACCCACGCTCGTACACAACGACTTGCACTTGTCCACAATGACCCACGCTCGTACACAACGACTTGCACTTGTCCACAATGACCCATGCTCGTACACAACGACTTGCACTTGTCCACAATGACCCACGCTCGTACACAACGACTCGCACTTGTCCACAATGACCCACGCTCATACACAACGACTTGCACTTGTCCACAATATGACCCACGCTCGTACACAACGACTCGCACTTGTCCACAATGACCCATGCTCGTACACAACGACTCGCACTTGTCCACAATGACCCATGCTCGTACACAACGACTCGCACTTGTCCACAATGACCCACGCTCGTACACAACGACTTGCACTTGTCCACAATGACCCACGCTCGTACACAACGACTCGCACTTGTCCACAATGACCCACACTCATACACAACGACTTGCACTTGTCCACAATGACCCACGCTCGTACACAACGACTCGCACTTGTCCACAATGACCCATGCTCGTACACAACGACTCGCACTTGTCCACAATGACCCATGCTCGTACACAACGACTCACACTTGTCCACAATGACCCACGCCAGTCCATAAATAAACGCCTCGAATGTACATGTATAATAACCTCTATTCAGATATGTCGCACCGGCATACACCATCACCTCAATGAATTGCATGCTGACAGGTGAATCATGGTCACTCTCATGTTCCATACAAGAAGTAAGAACTATTCAGTTACAAGCGGTTTTACTGTATATAGCGATATATGATAGCATACGAAATTCCAAAGTGTTATTTGGTAACGCCTTATCTATAGCCCAGGACTCAACCTATGTAATGGGATCTTCCTCATAATATGTAACTTTAGTATTTTATAGAATAGTTACAACTGGAACTTTAACTTAACGACAAATATGCAAAGTCGAGGACAGTACTTTGGATCAGCAATCACATGGTAGTTTACCATATAAAGTTCAGTATTAATTTAAGATAAATGCATAATTCATCATACCGTATATTCCTTATTTAGCGCCCCTGGGGCTTACATTTTACAAAGATGTGAGCGTTTATTTGGATATATAAAATATAATAAAACACAATGAAAGTCTATTGCATGATAAACAATGTAATTACCGGTAAGATTCTTTTTTCTGGAGGACAGTGTTCGCGCATGTAAGAAAAACCACGCATTTCTCGGCGGAATATTTCCACGGCAATTTGTTGCGATGCTGCGCAATACTTGTTGCTAACTATACAGGTAAACGGACATCCAATATGGTGGTGTATAGAAAGTGTAGGTATACTATATGCAGGTAACGTCGGATATGGTGGTATATAGAAAGTGTAGGTATACTATATGTAGGTAACGTCGGATATGGTGGTGTATAGAAAGTGTAGGTATACTATATGTATATGCAGGTAACGTCCGATATGGTGGTATATAGAAAGTGTAGGTATACTATATGCAGGTAACGTCCGATATGGTGGTATATAGAAAGTGTAGGTATACTATATGCAGGTAGCGTCCGATATGGTGGTATATAGAAAGTGTAGGTATACTATATGTATATGCAGGTAACGTCCGATATGGTGGTATATAGAAAGTGTAGGTATACTATATGCAGGTAACGTCCGATATGGTGGTATATAGAAAGTGTAGGTATACTATATGCAGGTAGCGTCCGATATGGTGGTATATAGAAAGTGTAGGTATACTATATGTATATGCAGGTAACGTCCGATATGGTGGTATATAGAAAGTGTAGGTATACTATATGCAGGTAACGTCCGATATGGTGGTATATAGAAAGTGTAGGTATACTATATGCAGGTAGCGTCCGATATGGTGGTATATAGAAAGTGTAGGTATACTATATGTATATGCAGGTAACGTCCGATATGGTGGTATATAGAAAGTGTAGGTATACTATATGCAGGTAACGTCCGATATGGTGGTATATAGAAAGTGTAGGTATACTATATGCAGGTAGCGTCCGATATGGTGGTATATAGAAAGTGTAGGTATACTATATGCAGGTAACGTCTGATATGGTGGTGTATAGATAGTGTAGGTATACTATATGCAGGTAACGTCTGATATGGTGGTGTATAGATAGTGTAGGTATACTATATGCAGGTAACGTCTGATATGGTGGTGTATAGATAGTGTAGGTATACTATATGCAGGTAACGTCTGATATGGTGGTGTATAGATAGTGTAGGTATACTATATGCAGGTAACGTCTGATATGGTGGTGTATAGATAGTGTAGGTATACTATATGCAGGTAACGTCTGATATGGTGGTGTATAGATAGTGTAGGTATACTATATGCAGGTAACGTCGGATATGGTGGTGTATAGAAAGTGTAGGTATACTATATGCAGGTAACGTCCGATATGGTGGTGTATAGAAAGTGTAGGTATACTATATGTATATGCAGGTAACGTCGGATATGGTGGTGTATAGAAAGTGTAGGTATACTATATGCAGGTAGCGTCCGATATGGTGGTGCATAGAAAGTGTAGGTATACTATATGCAGGTAACGTCTGATATGGTGGTGTATAGAAAGTGTAGGTATACTATATGCAGGTAACGTCCGATATGGTGGTGTATAGAAAGTGTAGGTATACTATATGTATATGCAGGTAACGTCGGATATGGTGGTGTATAGAAAGTGTAGGTATACTATATGCAGGTAACGTCCGATATGGTGGTGTATAGAAAGTGTAGGTATACTATATGCAGGTAACGTCTGATATGGTGGTGTATAGAAAGTGTAGGTATACTATATGCAGGTAACGTCTGATATGGTGGTGTATAGATAGTGTAGGTATACTATATGCAGGTAACGTCCGATATGGTGGTGTATAGAAAGTGTAGGTATACTATATGCAGGTAACGTCCGATATGGTGGTGTATAGAAAGTGTAGGTATACTATATGCAGGTAACGTCCGATATGGTGGTATATAGAAAGTGTAGGTATACTATATGCAGGTAACGTCCGATATGGTGGTGTATAGAAAGTGTAGGTATACTATATGCAGGTAACGTCCGATATGGTGGTATATAGAAAGTGTAGGTATACTACATGTATATGCAGTTAACGTCCGATATGGTGGTGTATAGAAAGTGTAGGTATACTACATGTATATGCAGGTAACGTCCGATATGGTGGTATATAGAAAGTGTAGGTATACTACATGTATATGCAGTTAACGTCCGATATGGTGGTGTATAGAAAGTGTAGGTATACTATATGCAGGTAACGTCCGATATGGTGGTATATAGAAAGTGTAGGTATACTACATGTATATGCAGTTAACGTCCGATATGGTGGTGTATAGAAAGTGTAGGTATACTACATGTATATGCAGGTAACGTCCGATATGGTGGTGCATAGAAAGTGTAGGTATACTATATGCAGGTAACGTCGGGATATGGTGGTGTATAGAAAGTGTAGGTATACTATATGCAGGTAACGTCCGATATGGTGGTGTATAGAAAGTGTAGGTATACTATATGTAGGTAACGTCCGATATGGTGGTATATAGAAAGTGTAGGTATATTATATGCAGGTAACGTCCGATATGGTGGTGTATAGAAAGTGTAGGTATACTATATGCAGGTAACGTCTGATATGGTGGTGTATAGAAAGTGTAGGTATACTATATGCAGGTAGCGTCCGATATGGTGGTATATAGAAAGTGTAGGTATACTATATGCAGGTAACGTCTGATATGGTGGTGTATAGAAAGTGTAGGTATACTATATGCAGGTAACGTCCGATATGGTGGTGTATAGAAAGTGTAGGTATACTATATGTATATGCAGGTAACGTCGGATATGGTGGTGTATAGAAAGTGTAGGTAACGTCCGATATGGTGGTGTATAGATAGTGTAGGTATACTATATGCAGGTAACGTCCGATATGGTGGTGCATAGAAAGTGTAGGTATACTATATGTAGGTAACGTCTGATATGGTGGTATATAGAAAGTGTAGGTATACTATATGCAGGTAACGTCTGATATGGTGGTGTATAGAAAGTGTAGGTATACTATATGCAGGTAACGTCCGATATGGTGGTGTATAGAAAGTGTAGGTATACTACATGTATATGCAGGTAACGTCTGATATGGTGGTGTATAGAAAGTGTAGGTATACTATATGCAGGTAACGTCCGATATGGTGGTGTATAGAAAGTGTAGGTATACTATATGCAGGTAACGTCCGATATGGTGGTGTATAGAAAGTGTAGGTATACTATATGCAGGAACGTCGATATGGTGGTGTATAGAAGTGTAGGTAACTATATGCAGGTAACGTCGATATGGGTGTATAGAAAGTGTAGGTATACATGTATATGCAGGTAACGTCGGATATGGTGGTGCATAGAAAGTGTAGGTATACTATATGCAGGTAACGTCTGATATGGTGGTGTATAGAAAGTGTAGGTATACTATATGCAGGTAACGTCCGGATATGGTGGTGTATAGAAAGTGTAGGTATACTATATGCAGGTAACGTCCGATATGGTGGTATATAGAAAGTGTAGGTATACTATATGCAGGTAACGTCCGATATGGTGGTGTATAGAAAGTGTAGGTATACTATATGCAGGTAACGTCCGATATGGTGGTATATAGAAAGTGTAGGTATACTATATGCAGGTAACGTCTGATATGGTGGTGTATAGAAAGTGTAGGTATACTATATGCAGGTAACGTCCGATATGGTGGTATATAGAGTGTAGGTATACTATATGCAGGTAACGTCCGATATGGTGGTGTATAGAAAGTGTAGGTATACTATATGCATTGTTAGATGACTTGTGTTTGACGATTTTATGTCTATCCAAACTTACAACAAAGCATCGCTAATGACTTACCCCAACAAAGAAGTGCTAATTATCAATGTACTCAACAATCGTTGTCAATGTGTGCATTATTAACACGGGTATAGATATGTCAATCAAACGGATCCTGATATTACTGGCCGACATATTAACACAATAATTTATACAGCGTATATATTCCAGAATTTGAAACAAAATGGCATTTAAACATGGAGCATTTTAATAGTTAATTGTTATTTACTTGTTTTCAAAATTCATACATATATTACCGTAATATACACAATGTCCACACCTGTTTTTGATCTATTACATCACATCTAAGGTGAAAAGCCGCACCCACATGTTTGATCTTGCTAGAGTTTATTTGGCACAAACGTGACCTCTCAACCAATCACAACCCACTACTGCTTTTCATCAGGAACACAGATGTCAATCAAAATGATTCTGCTTTCATGTAAGGACGTATTAATAATTACGCACTTGGAAACTTAATGGGTAGATATAATCTACGTCCTAGACGTTTATGAACCACGCACTGTATAATCTACGGCCTAGATGTTTACCAACCACGCACTGGATATAATCTACGGCCTAGACATTTATGAACCACGCACTGGATATAATCTACGGCCTAGACGTTTATGAACCACGCACTGTATATAATCTACAGCCTAGATGTTTACCAACCACGCACTGGATATAATCTACGGCCTAGACGTTTATGAATCATGCACTGGATTATAATCTACATCCTAGACATTTACGAACCACGCACTGGATATAATCTACGGCCTAGATGTTTATGAACCATGCACTGGATATAATCTATGGCCTAGATGTTTACGAACCACGCACTGGATATAATCTACAGCCTAGATGTTTATGAACCACGCACTGTATATAATCTACGTCCTAGACGTTTACGAACCACGCACTGGATATAATCTACGGCCTAGACGTTTATGAACCATGCACTGGATATAATCTACGGCCTAGATGTTTATGAACCATGCACTGGATATAATATACGGCCTAGACGTTTATGAACCATGCACTGGATATAATATACAGCCTAGACGTTTACGAACCACGCACTGGATATAATCTACGTCCTAGACGTTTATGAACCATGCACTGGATATAATCTACGGCCTAGACGTTTATGAACCATGCACTGGATATAATCTACGGCCTAGATGTTTATGAACCATGCACTGGATATAATATACGGCCTAGACGTTTATGAACCATGCACTGGATATAATCTACGTCCTAGACGTTTATGAACCATGCACTGGATATAATCTATGGCCTAGATGTTTATGAATCACGCACTGGATATAATCTACGGCCTAGACGTTTACGAACCACGCACTGGATATAATCTATGGCCTAGACGTTTATGAACCACGCACTGGATATAATCTACGGCCTAGACGTTTATGAACCAGGCACTGGAGGGTCATTCCAGCTTTGTAGTAGTAGTGTATAAAATCAGACAGTTGTACACACAGTCTACAACCAACATACCGGTAGCAATATTACTTCCACAATGTGTCATGTAGAGCACACTTTTACTTTGACTGGCCTTGATTTAATGACGCATTTGTGTATGATGTAATTTTCATAAGTTTATTGGCATTATCAGCAATACATTCATAATGTCTTTATTTTTTAGAATGATCTTGAATGAATTTTGGTGAACAGGTATGTTTTGATAGAACTGGAATATGTATATGAGATATTTTCATTATAAGTGTTTATGAACATACAGTTTGATTAATTTGTTTTATAAAACAATATTTAAAGTGTGTCCTATCTGTGCTTGGATTTATCAATCGGTACTGGAATTGGAATTATCATTCTGCTTAAACTGTGCTATCTGTGCTTGGATTTATCAATCGGTACTGGAATTGGAATTATCATTCTGCTTAAACTGTGCTATCTGTGCTTGGATTTATCAATCGGTATTGGAATTATCATTCTGCTTAAACTGTGCTATCTGTGCTTGGATTTATCAATCGGTACTGGAATTGGAATTATCATTAAAACTGTGTTGCAATTGGATATTTATCTTCATTCCTGGTAAGTTTTTAAATTTTCACTTTTTTCAAAAATGACGGGAGGGGTGGTGGGTCATAAGGAGGGGGCGTTAAATACCGTAGGGAATATACGTTAACATAATATCTATGTATAGCATTTGATCGACATCAACAATATATAACAGATAATAACAATACATGTAGTTTCAGTTGCTAAGAAGACATATATAAAATCTTGTTATATTAAAATGTTGACATAAATGACGATACATATATATTATTATTACAATGTATGTTAAAATTGTATGGACATTTCTGATCTTGACCCGAGTCTAAAAACTGCCATAAAAGTAATGAGATAAGACAAGGAAAATAAACACAAAAGTGTGACCTATAAGTGTGACCTATAAGTGTGACCGTTGACCTATAAGTGTGACCTATATACTTTAAAATAAAAGATAATATCACCACAAATCATAGTTGGGGGGGTTACATAGTTGGGGGGGGTTACATAGTTGGGGGGGGGGGTTACATAGTTGGGGGGGGTTACATAGTTGGGGGGGGGTTACATAGTTGGGGGGGGGTTACATAGTTGGGGGGGGGTTACATAGTTGGGGGGGGGGTTACATAGTTGGGGGGGGGGTTACTAATTGGGGGGGGGTTACATAGTTGGGGGGGGGTTACATAGTTGGGGGGGGGTTACATAGTTGGGGGGGGTTACATAGTTGGGGGGGTTACATAGTTGGGGGGGGGTTACATAGTTGGGGGGGGGGGTTACATAGTTGGGGGGGGGTTACATAGTTGGGGGGGGGTTACATAGTTGGGGGGGGGTTACATAGTTGGGGGGGGTTACATAGTTGGGGGGGGGTTACATAGTTGGGGGGGGGGGTTACATAGTTGGGGGGGGGTTACATAGTTGGGGGGGGGTTACATAGTTGGGGGGGGGGTTACATAGTTGGGGGGGGTTACATAGTTGGGGGGGGGTACATAGTTGGGGGGGGGGGTTACATAGTTGGGGGGGGGTTACATGTGGGGGGGGTTACATAGTTGGGGGGGGGGTTACATAGTTGGGGGGGGTTACATAGTTGGGGGGGGGGTTACATAGTTGGGGGGGGGGTTACATAGTTGGGGGGGGGGTTACATAGTTGGGGGGGGGGTTACATAGTTGGGGGGGGGTTACATAGTTGGGGGGGGGGTTACATAGTTGGGGGGGGGGTTACATAGTTGGGGGGGGGGTTACATAGTTGGGGGGGTTACATAGTTGGGGGGGGGGTTACATAGTTGGGGGGGGGGTACATAGTTGGGGGGGGTTACATAGTTGGGGGGGGGTTACATAGTTGGGGGGGGGTTACATAGTTGGGGGGGGTTACATAGTTGGGGGGGGGGGTTACATAGTTGGGGGGGGGGTTACATAGTTGGGGGGGGGTTACATAGTTGGGGGGGGGGTTACATAGTTGGGGGGGGGGTTACATAGTTGGGGGAGGGGTACTGATCAGCAGTATCCTCACAGTAGATCAACTCAAAGTTCAAAATGTCAAGTAATAATAACTACAGTCGAACTTCGTTGCCTCGAACTCGGTTGGCTCGAACACCACCGTTGGCTCGAACATGTTGTCTGGTCCTGCCGATAATCTCTATATAATGCATCTTGTTGTACCTTTGATGACTCAAACACGGATGACTGGAACTCTCGAACCAGATCACTGGTCCCATGAAATCAATTAGTACTTAAATTAACACCTTTGGGTCGAACACAATTGGCCGAGTGTCCAGGTCCGCGTGTCTCACAAAAGTTTTCACAGCTTTTGTTAATGGCAATGACATCCCTTTTGATCGGTACACATGCGTAATTTACACGTCGTGAGATTGGCAATTACTATTCTATTGTGACTGGGTTTCAATCACGGCGGCTTTTTTATCCATAGTTTAAATTGGTATTAAACGTAATTATGTATAGAACATATTACACACTTATTGAGTTAAAAGATGCCAAGCTACGACATTTCAATATAAACAACCGATTTTGTCGTCTCTTCATCATTTATACAGATCTGTAGTGCAGTGGGAACACGCTGGACTGGTTCGATCCCCCCGTCTGACCATAATAAAATTAACAGTCTTTCAGTGGGACTTTAAACCGAGGTCTCGTGTCGGTGCTGTACGCCGTGCACGTAAAAGAACCAGAGGAGACTCTGGAATGGGTCTCTGTCTGTATCACTGTATCATTGCACTATCCTCCAAAAATCTAAAATAACTAATCTCTTCAGGAGACGTCGCTCATATGGGCAACCGGTAGCGACGATAAATAAACGTAAAACACACACAAGTCTTTTCACCAAATTCATTATTAATCATGTCAAAGCCAACTTAAATAAACACAATACGGCAAAGCACAATTGGTGACTACTTCAAGAAATAAGGAAATACTATGTGTTAAATCACTGTACATGGCATGTATCTACTGGTAACTGACACATTCTATTTTTAGAATGCATAAAACTACCTGAGTATTATGTAGATTAATCATTTAAACCACTGCATAACATGTATATAACCAAATAAATATAAGAACTTAAAAATGTTGTCTATTATTATGAAACACATTCGTATAAACATGGATTCTTATCAAACCACAAGAGAAGGACATATTGGATGTATTGCATAAACCAGTATATAACAGTAAGCTACCAAAACACAATTTAATTTATCAATATTATGGGTCAACCCACATAACTACCCATGACTCGAACCTTCCATGACTCGAACCATTACTCACGGACCCGTCGAGTTTGAGGCATAAAATCATAAAATAAGTATACAAGCCTTCCAACTTATTTTTATATTTTCAAGCAAGATAATTGTGTTTCAGCAATTTGTGTAAAAGAAGATGATGATATGTGTATGTGTCTATTATGTTTATTTATCGTTGCTACCGGTTACCCATATGAGCGACATCATTTTAACTTTCGGTGGATAGTGCAATGATACAGAGTCTCCACTTGTTGTTTTACGTGCACAGTGTAAAGCACCGACACGAGACCTCAGTTTAATGTCCCATCTGAAAGAATATTATTAGGGTCCCTGGATTCGCAGTCCAACGTGTTAACCACTGAACTGTAACTGACCCTGTAGATGATGATTTGAGTTATTTATATCAACCTGATACCATGTAACTTGTTCTAATAAAAAAAACGATTTAAAATCAATTGCAAATCAATAATCGACCCCCACATCCAGCTCTAATCTCACTTCTCAGTCATATTTTTGAACAGCTATCCTTTGAACTTGAAAATCACTATATCACATACAGATTAATTGATACATGAAAAGGTTCTTACATGAAATATATGCAACATACACACAAACAGTAGTTCTATTTGACTAATATACATAAACAACTGTATGTTGTCTGGCTCTAACCTACTTTAACACAAATAAAATATTCAATAACGTTTAAATGAAAATAATGAATATTCATAATAAGCCAGCTTAAGCCCAGTTTCCATGAAGCGTACTTTATACGGGCCAATTTTGTCGGCGCGTACGTGCGGTGAAAGTCGTTTCCATGTAAACCGGATATTACTAGCAGCTTTTATTATTATATGTGAGCAGATTTCGGTCATAAATTCAAAATGGCGATGTCTAAACATGCACTCACGTAGAGGCTCGTACTTTCACAGTTACGAGAACAGCTAGATACAGACGATATGTTGTCTGCCTTGCATCTGAAGCAGAAACAGTTAAATAAAAGGCAACACAGATTTTGGGTGCTTCAAATAGTGGAAAAAGGAAGACATTTGGTGCATATTAGCATTTGGTGCATATTAGCATTTGGTGCATATTAGCATTTGGTGCATATTAGCATTTGGTGCATATTAGCATTTGGTGCATATTAGCATTTGGTGCATATTAGCATTTGGTCAAACACCTGGAGAAGTATCGAGAATACTTCAGGATGTCACCGCAGCTAATGGAAACAATACTGGGATTCGTAGGACCCATAATCAGCAGGAGTAAATGGTGGAAATGACGTATTACATAAACTAGTTAATTATCGCTTGAATGCACGTACAAGATTCGCTACCCAGGGCGAATTTTGTCCGCGCGTACAATAATCAGCGCGACAAACCGCTTCAATGAAAACGTCGGTATAAATTTAGAAGGAGCGAATTTTGGGAAAAGCGGCGCCTATTCAGCGCAAACAAAAGCCTCGCTGAAAACGCTCCGAATACACGCTTCATGGAAACAGTGCTTAAGTTCACTAGTCGTAAACACCGAGGATATACATTGTGCATATGTTCACTAGTCATAAACACTGAGGATATACATTGTGCATAAGTTCACTAGTCATACCACCGAGGATATACATTGTGCATAAGTTCACTAGTCATAAACACCGAGGATATACATTGTGCATAAGTTCACTAGTCATAAACACCGAGGATATACATTGTGCATAAGTTCACTAGTCATACACACCGAGGATATACATTGTGCATAAGTTCACTAGTCATAAACACCGAGGATATACATTGTGCATAAGTTCACTAGTCGTAAACACCGAGGATATACATTGTGTATAAGTTCACTAGTCGTAAACACCAAGGATATACATTGTGCATATGTTCACTAGTCGTAAACACCGAGGATATACATTGTGCATAAGTTCACTAGTCGTATACACCGAGGATATACATTGTGCATAAGTTCACTAGTCGTAAACACTGAGGATATACATTGTGCATAAGTTCACTAGTTGTAAACACCGAGGATATACATTGTGCATAAGTTTACCTAGATGTGTACATGTATGTCAGTTTACCTAGATGTGTACATGTATGTCAGTTTACCTAGATGTGTACATGTATGTCAGTTTACCTAGATATATACATGTATGTCAGTTTACCTAGATGTGTACATGTATGTCAGTTTACCTAGATGTGTACATGTATGTCAGTTTACCTAGATATATATACATGTATGTCAGTTTACCTAGATGTGTACATGTATGTCAGTTTACCTAGATGTGTACATGTATGTCAGTTTACCTAGATGTGTACATGTATGTCAGTTTACCTAGATATGTATATGTATGTCAGTTTGGAAATGTTTTTGTGTACCGTCGATACTTGCCTATAAGACGACCTCCATAATTTTTGTCCTGAAATCTGTGGGTGTTGGCATGCATATGAGAGCGACTTGATCAAATGGACACCAGACCAAGCATAAATTGCATGTTTGGTCAGTGCAAGTTGAAGACATTTTCAGTGACAAGAGTTCTTTTTTCTAAAACTTAATTATGGATAGCATTTAACGCATTAAACAATTTTAGCACTCTAACCACTTTGAGGTCATAATCTGGTGGTAAAAAACTCTATAGCCGCTTATGGATGGTAATTAAAACTGGACATTCATTCTTAATTGACACTAATTTTCCTTCTTCTATCACACAGATATGTGGAAATTACTTATAATTGCACTGTTTCTACTTCTAGTATCAAATTACAGGCCAACATCAAAATAACAGAGGTGTTACACTCATATGACTGGCTATTATAGTTGATAATGAATGTTATTGCAGAATTAGGTTCAGCGGGTGGGGTAACTAAATATGTTATCTATTCAGTTGAAAAAGGTGTTAAATTCCCCCCAAATCCTCTCTAGGATGGACCTCTTTTATATACATGCATACTAAAACAGGTTGCCCCATTTAAGGAAATGAAAACATGTATTTGAATGTCATCATTTTATTTAATATGACGAGTTTCTGTTAACATGCCATCTTATATATGGAAATATATATCCATCTGACTGGATACACATATATTCATCTGACTGGATACACATATATATATCCATCTGACTGCATACACATATATATATCCATCTGACTGGATACACATATATATTTCCATCTGACTAGATACACATATATATTTCCATCTGACTAGATACACATATATATTTCCATCTGACTGGATACACATATATATATCCATCTGACTGCATACACATATATATATCCATCTGACTAGATACACATATATATTTCCATCTGACTGGATACACATATATCCATCTGACTGGATACGCATATATATCCATCTGACTGCATACACATATATATATATCCATCTGACTGCATACACATATATATATATCCATCTGACTGCATACACATATATATATATCCATCTGACTGGATACACATATATATATACATCTGACTGGATACACATATATCCATCTGACTGGATACGCATATATATCCATCTGACTGCATACACATATATATATATCCATCTGACTGCATACACAAATATATATCCATCTGACTGGATACACATATATCCATCTGACTGGATACGCATATATATATCCATCTGACTGTATACACATATATATATCCATCTGACTGGATACACATATATATCCATCTGACTGGATACACATATATCCATCTACTGGATACACATATATCCATCTGACTGGATACACATATATTCATCTGACTGGATACACATATATCCATCTGACTGGATACACAAATATATATCCATCTGACTGGATACACATATATCCATCTGACTGGATACACATATATTCATCTGACTGGATACACATATATTCATCTGACTGGATACGCATATATTCATATGACTGGATACACATATATCCATCTGACTGGATACACATATATTCATATGACTGGATACACATATATCCATCTGACTGGATACACAAATATATATCCATCTGACTGGATACACAAATATATATCCATCTGACTGGATACACATATATATCCATCTGACTAGATACGCATATATATATCTGACTGGATACACAAATATATATCCATCTGACTGGATACACATATATCCATCTGACTGGATACACATATATTCATCTGACTGGATACACATATATTCATCTGACTGGATGCACAAATTGTTTTATAAAATGGCACATATGTGAAGTTGATGAGAGTGTGTACAAATACTGCTCTACTCCAGTGCACCAGTAGCTCATAGGCTGGTATGTATAGTATACAATACTTGTGTTATACAATACTTGTGTTATACAATAGTTATGTTATACAATAGTTGTGTTATACAATAGTTGTGGTATACAATAGTTGTGTTATACAATAGTTGTGTTATACAATAGTTGTGTTATACAATAGTTGTGTTATACAATAGTTGTGTTATACAATAGTTGTGTTATACAATAGTTGTGTTATACAATAGTTGTGGTATGCAATAGTTATGTTATACAATAGTTGTGTTATACAATAGTTGTGTTATACAATAGTTGTGTTATACAATAGTTGTGGTATACAATAGTTATGTTATACAATAGTTATGTTATACAATAGTTATGTTATACAATAGTTGTGTTATACAATAGTTATGGTGTTATACAATAGTTGTGTTATTCAATAGTTATGTTATACAATAGTTATGGTGTTATACAATAGTTATGGTGTTGTACAATAGTTGTGTTATTCAATAGTTATGTTATACAATAGTTATGGTGTTATACAATAGTTATGGTGTTATACAATAGTTATGGTGTTATACAATAGTTATGGTGTTATACAATAGTTATGGTGTTATACAATAGTTATGGTGTTATACAATAGTTATGGTGTTATACAATAGTTATGGTGTTATACAATAGTTATGGTGTTGTACAATAGTTGTGTTATTCAATAGTTATGTTATACAATAGTTATGGTGTTATACAATAGTTATGGTGTTATACAATAGTTATGGTGTTATACAATAGTTGTGCTATACAATAGTTATGGTGTTATACAATAGTTGTGCTATACAATAGTTATGGTGTTATACAATAGTTATGGTGTTGTACAATAGTTGTGTTATTCAATAGTTATGTTATACAATAGTTATGGTGTTATACAATAGTTATGGTGTTATACAATAGTTATGGTGTTATACAATAGTTATGTTATACAATAGTTGTGTTATACAATAGTTATGTTATACAATAGTTATGGTGTTATACAATAGTTATGTTATACAATAGTTATGTTATACAATAGTTGTGTTATACAATAGTTATGTTATACAATAGTTATGTTATACAATAGTTATGGTGTTATACAATAGTTGTGTTATACAATAGTTATGTTATACAATAGTTATGGTGTTATACAATAGTTGTGGTGTTATACAATAGTTATGTTATGCAATAGTTATGGTGTTATACAATAGTTGTGTTATACAATAGTTATGTTATACAATAGTTATGGTGTTATACACTAGTTGTGTTATATAATAGTTGTGTTATACAATAATTGTGGTGTTATACAATAGTTGTGGTGTTATACAATAGTTATGTTATACAATAGTTATGGTGTTATACAATAGTTGTGTTATACAATAGTTATGTTATACAATAGTTATGGTGTTATACAATAGTTGTGTTATACAATAGTTATGTTATACAATAGTTATGGTGTTATACAATAGTTGTGCTATACAATAGTTATGGTGTTATACAATAGTTATGTTATACAATAGTTATGGTGTTATACAATAGTTGTGCTATACAATAGTTATGGTGTTATACAATAGTTGTGCTATACAATAGTTATGTTATACAATAGTTATGTTATACAATAGTTGTGCTATACAATAGTTGTGCTATACAATAGTTGTGTTATACAATAGTTATGTTATACAATAGTTATGGTGTTATACAATAGTTGTGTTATACAATAGTTATGTTATACAATAGTTATGTTATACAATAGTTATGTTATACAATAGTTATGTTATACAATAGTTGTGTTATACAATAGTTGTGTTATACAATAGTTGTGTTATACAATAGTTATGGTGTTATACAATAGTTATGGTGTTATACAATAGTTGTGTTATACAATAGTTATGTTATACAATAGTTGTGTTATACAATAGTTGTGTTATACAATAGTTATGGTGTTATACAATAGTTATGCTATACAATAGTTATGTTATACAATAGTTATGGTGTTATACAATAGTTGTGTTATACAATAGTTGTGTTATACAATAGTTGTGTTATACAATAGTTATGGTGTTATACAATAGTTATGCTATACAATAGTTGTGTTATACAATAGTTATGTTATACAATAGTTATGCTATACAATAGTTGTGGTATACAATAGTTATGTTATACAATAGTTATGTTATACAATAGTTGTGTTATACAATAGTTATGTTATACAATAGTTGTGTTATACAATAGTTATGTTATACAATAGTTGTGTTATACAATAGTTATGTTATACAATAGTTATGTTATACAATAGTTATGTTATACAATAGTTATGTTATACAATAGTTATGGTGTTATACAATAGTTATGTTATACAATAGTTATGTTATACAATAGTTATGTTATACAATAGTTATGTTATACAATAGTTATGGTGTTATACAATAGTTATGTTATACAATAGTTATGTTATACAATAGTTATGTTATACAATAGTTATGTTATACAATAGTTATGTTATACAATAGTTATGGTGTTATACAATAGTTATGTTATACAATAGTTATGTTATACAATAGTTATGGTGTTATACAATAGTTATGTTATACAATAGTTATGTTATACAATAGTTATGTTATACAATAGTTGTGTTATACAATAGTTATGTTATACAATAGTTATGTTATACAATAGTTGTGTATACAATAGTTATGTTATACAATAGTTATGTTATACAATAGTTATGTTATACAATAGTTATGTTATACAATAGTTATGTTATACAATAGTTGTGCTATACAATAGTTATGTTATACAATAGTTATGGTGTTATACAATAGTTATGTTATACAATAGTTGTGTTATACAATAGTTATGGTGTTATACAATAGTTATGTTATACAATAGTTATGGTGTTATACAATAGTTATGTTATACAATAGTTGTGGTGTTATACAATAGTTATGCTATACAATAGTTATGTTATACAATAGTTATGGTGTTATACAATAGTTATGGTGTTATACAATAGTTATGCTATACAATAGTTGTGTTATACAATAGTTATGTTATACAATAGTTGTGTTATACAATAGTTATGTTATACAATAGTTATGGTGTTATACAATAGTTGTGCTATACAATAGTTATGGTGTTATACAATAGTTATGTTATACAATAGTTATGGTGTTATACAATAGTTGTGCTATACAATAGTTATGTTATACAATAGTTATGGTGTTATACAATAGTTGTGTTATACAATAGTTATGTTATACAATAGTTATGGTGTTATACAATAGTTGTGCTATACAATAGTTGTGTTATACAATAGTTGTGTTATACAATAGTTGTGTTATACAATAGTTGTGTTATACAATAGTTGTGTTATACAATAGTTGTGTTATACAATAGTTGTGTTATACAATAGTTATGGTGTTATACAATAGTTGTGTTATACAATAGTTATGGTGTTATACAATAGTTATGGTGTTATACAATAGTTGTGTTATACAATAGTTATGGTGTTATACAATAGTTATGGTGTTATACAATAGTTATGGTGTTATACAATAGTTGTGTTATACAATAGTTATGGTGTTATACAATAGTTATGGTGTTATACAATAGTTGTGCTATACAATAGTTATAGTGTTATACAATAGTTGTGTTATACAATAGTTATGGTGTTATACAATAGTTGTGTTATACAATAGTTAGATGCTGTTTAATCTTATTTATGTACAAAGTGAACTTGACATTATGATGAGTATGCCTGTAAAATCGTATTGGGCATGTCTCACACTCACCCTGTAAAATCTCACGAATTGGCGTGTCTCACACTCACTCAGTAAAATCTCATGAATTGCGCGTGTCTCACACTCACCCTGTAAAATCTCACGAATTGGCGTGTCTCACACTCACTCAGTAAAATCTCATGAATTGCGCGTGTCTCACACTCACCCTGTAAAATCTCACGAATTGGGCGTGTCTCACACTCGCCCTGTAAAATCTCACGAATTGGGCGTGTCTCACACTCACCTTGTAAAATCTCACGAATTGGGCGTGTCTCACACTCACCATGTAGAATCTCACGAATTGGGCGTGTCTCATGCTCACCCTGTAAAATCTCACGAATTGGGCGTGTCTCACACCCCCTGTAAAATCTCACGAATTGGGCATGTCTCACACTCACCCTGTAAAATCTCACGAATTGGGCGTGTCTCACACTCACCTTGTAAAATCTCACGTATTGGGCGTGTCTTACACTCACCCTGTAAAATCTCACGTATTGGGCGTGTCTCACACCCACTCTGTAAAATCTCACGTATTGGGCGTGTCTCACACTCACCCTGTAAAATCTCACGAATTGGGCGTGTCTCACACTCACCCTGTAAAATATCACGTATTGGGCGTGTCTCACACTCACCCTGTAAAATCTCACGAATTAGGCGTGTCTCACACTCACCTTGTAAAATCTCACGAATTGGGCGTGTCTCACACTCACCATGTAGAATCTCACGAATTGGCGTGTCTCATGCTCACCCTGTAAAATCTCACGAATTGGCGTGTCTCACACTCACTCAGTAAAATCTCATGAATTGCGCGTGTCTCACACTCCCCTGTAAAATCTCACGAATTGGCATGTCTCACACTCACTCAGTAAAATCTCATGAATTGCGCGTGTCTCACACTCACCCTGTAAAATCTCACGAATTGGGCGTGTCTCACACTCGCCCTGTAAAATCTCACGAATTGGGCGTGTCTCACACTCACCTTGTAAATCTCACGAATTGGGCGTGTCTCACACTCCCCTGTAAATCTCACGAATTGGGCGTGTCTCACACTCACCCTGTAAAATCTCACGAATTGGGCGTGTCTCACACTCCCCCTGTAAAATCTCACGAATTGGGCATGTCTCACACTCACCCTGTAAAATCTCACGAATTGGGCGTGTCTCACACTCACCTTGTAAAATCTCACGTATTGGGCGTGTCTTACACTCACCCTGTAAAATCTCACGTATTGGGCGTGTCTCACACCCACTCTGTAAAATCTCACGTATTGGGCGTGTCTCACACTCACCCTGTAAAATCTCACGAATTGGGCGTGTCTCACACTCACCCTGTAAAATATCACGTATTGGGCGTGTCTCACACTCACCCTGTAAAATCTCACGAATTAGGCGTGTCTCACACTCACCTTGTAAAATCTCACGAATTGGGCGTGTCTCACACTCACCATGTAGAATCTCACGAATTGGGCGTGTCTCATGCTCACCCTGTAAAATCTCACGAATTGGGCGTGTCTCACACTCTCCCTGTAAAATCTCACGTATTGGGCGTGTCTCACACTCGCCCTGTGAAGTCTCGTGCATTGGGCATGTCTCACGCTCACCCTGTGAAGTCTCGTGCATTGGGCATGTCTCACGCTCACCCTGTGAAGTCTCGTGCATTGGGCATGTCTCACGCTCACCCTGTGAAGTCTCGTGCATTGGGCATGTCTCATGTTCACCCTGTGATGTCTCGTTCATTGGGCATGTCTCATGCGCATTGGGAATGTCTCACACGCACCCTGTGGAGTCTCGTGCATTGGGCATGTCTCACACGCACATAAAATTTATCCCATACATTTGTCGCAAAAAATCAATACATCAATATCAGTAAAATCATGTGGGAAATACAAGAAAGAGCATGAGTTCCATGTATAGAGAGTTCCATGTATAGAGAGTTCCAGAGAGTTCCATGTATAGAGAGTTCCATGTATAGAGAGAGTTCCATGTATAGAGAGTTCCATGTATGGAGAGTTCCATGTATATAGAGTTCCAGAGAGTTCCATGTATAGAGAGTTCCATGTATGGAGAGTTCCATGTATGGAGAGTTCCATGTATAGAGAGTTCCAGAGAGTTCCATGTATAGAGAGTTCCATGTATAGAGAGTTCCATGTATAGAGAGTTCCAGAGAGTTCCATGTATAGAGAGTTCCATGTATGGAGAGTTCCATGTATAGAGAGAGATCCATGTAGAGAGAGAGAGTTCCATGTATAGAGAGAGAGAGAGAGTTCCATGTATAGAGAGTTCTAGAGAGTTACATGTATAGAGAGAGAGTTCCATGTATAGAGAGTCCCATGTATAGAGAGTTCCATGTATAGAGAGAGAGTTCCATGTATATAGAGAGAGAGTTCCATGTATAGAGAGAGAGTTCCATGTATATAGAGAGAGGAGTTCCATGTATAGAGAGAGAGTTCCATGTATGGAGAGATCCATGTATAGAGAGAGAGAGTTCCATGTATAGAGAGAGAGTTCCATGTATAGAGAGAGAGTTCCATGTATAGAGAGAGAGGTCCATGTATAGAGAGAGAGAGAGTTCCATGTATAGAGAGAGAGTTCCATGTATAGAGAGAGAGAGTTCCATGTATAGAGAGAGAGTTCCATGTATAGAGAGAGAGAGTTCCATGTATAGAGAGAGTTCCATGTATAGAGAGAGAGTTCCATGTATGGAGAGAGAGAGAGAGGTCCATGTATGGAGAGAGTTCCATGTATAGAGAGAGAGAGTTCCATGCATAGAGAGAGTTCCATGTATAGAGAGAGAGAGTTCCATGTATAGAGAGAGAGAGAGTTCCATGTATAGAGAGAGAGTTCCATGTATAGAGAGAGAGTTTCATGTATAGAGAGAGTTCCAAAGACTTCCATTTGATGTCAGAAACATGCGAAATGTCCCATGTATTTAGGAAATGTCAATGTATTTAAGAAATGTCCATGTATTTAGGAAATGTCCATATATTTATTTAGGAAATGTCCATGTATTTAGGAAATGTCAATGTATTTAAGAAATGTCCATGTATTTAGGAAATGCCCATGTATTTAGGAAATGTCCATGTATTTAGGAAATGTCAATGTATTTATTTAGGAAATTTCCATGCAATTAGGAAATGTCCATGTATTTAGGAAATGTCCATGTATTTAGGAAATGTCCATGTATTTATTTAGGAAATGTCCATGTATTTAGGAAATGTCCATGTATTTAGGAAATGTCAATGTATTTAAGAAATGTCCATGTATTTAGGAAATGCCCATGTATTTAGGAAATGTCCATGTATTTATTTAGGAAATGTCCATGTATTTAGGAAATGTCCATGTATTTAAGGAAATGTCCATGGATTTAGGAAATGTCCATGTATTTAGGAAATGTCAATGTATTTAAGGAAATGTCCATGTATTTAGGAAATGTCCATGTATTTAGGAAATGTCCATGTATTTAGGAAATGTCCATGTATTTAAGGAAATGTCCGTATTTAGGAAATGTCCATGTATTTAGGAAATGTCCATGTATTTAAGGAAATGTCCATGTATTTAGGAAATGTCCATGTATTTAAGGAAATGTCCATGTATTTAGGAAATGTCCGTATTTAGGAAATGTCCATGTATTTAGGAAATGTCCATGTATTTAGGAAATGTCCATGTATTTAGGAAATGTCCATGTATTTAAGGAAATGTCCATGTATTTAGGAAATGTCCATGTATTTAGGAAATGTCCATGTATTTAGGAAATGTCAATGTATTTAAGGAAATGTCCATGTATTTAGGAAATGTCAATGTATTTAAGGAAATGTCCATGTATTTAGGAAATGTCCATGTATTTAGGAAATGGTGTGTGATTAAATACACAAACCATTACAACAGCTGCTAATGTTAGTTTGCTTCCAGATATAGAATTTTATGATTAGTTATATTTATAAGTAACAGTGCATAGCAACCACAAAACTATTTTTATAAAAAGCTGAAAGCTGTCTGCACGGTTTCTGTAATCATAAATAGGGGTTAATAACTATTGTTAAAGCAAATGACAGACACTGGTTATCTATGCACTACATAGTTATTAATGGAATCGTATTGTTATATTGTTTATTAGTCTTAGGTGGTGTCTCCCCTATCCACACTACACAAAATGTACATATTTATTATATACATGTAACAGTTGTCTCCCCTATCCACACTACACAAAATGTACATATGTAATATATACATGTAACAGTAACTGTTGTTTGTTAAACAATATTACATTATGACATTTATCACATAACCTTGCTTGTATTCAGTGTAATACAGTCATCTCTACTACTGAAAAGAAGTCTTGACACAATTACAGCGCTGTTTAAGACATAAATATAATGCTGCTATGCGTAGTGACGTCAGCGCTGTTTAAGACATAAATATAATGCTGCTATGCGTAGTGACGTCAGCGCTGTTTAAGACATAAATATAATGCTGCTATGCGTAGTGACGTCAGCGCTGTTTAAGACATAAATATAATGCTGCTATGCGTAGTGACGTCAGCGCTGTTTAAGACATAAATATAATGCTGCTATGCGTAGTGACGTCAGCGCTGTTTAAGACATAAATATAATGCTGCTATGCGTAGTGACGTCAGCGCTGTTTAAGACATAAATATAATGCTGCTATGCGTAGTGACGTCAGCGCTGTTTAAGACATAAATATAATGCTGCTATGCGTAGTGACGTCAGCGCTGTTTAAGACATAAATATAATGCTGCTATGCGTAGTGACGTCAGCGCTGTTTAAGACATAAATATAATGCTGCTATGCGTAGTGACGTCAGCGCTGTTTAAGACATAAATATAATGCTGCTATGCGTAGTGACGTCAGCGCTGTTTAAGACATAAATATAATGCTGCTATGCGTAGTGACGTCAGCACTGTTTAAGACATAAATATAATGCTGCTATGCGTAGTGACGTCATGACAATTTAATGATATTTTATGAAACTTGTTTTGGAATTTTGCTATTAAAAACCTCATAAAATATGGTATGAAATCATCGAGTGTCTGATCCTATATAGTATATATATACAATGTTTTACATTTATGGAATGCACATCTCTATATAGGAGGCCTTTTTGGCCGAGTTGTTATGGTCGTTCGTTAACTTCTGAAAATCACTTGCCCGTCACCACTATAAGTTTGTATCCCACTGTGGGTGTGTATTCTTTATAATGAGCGATAGCTTTCAGCTGGCTTGTGGAAGGTCGGTGGGTCTACCTGGGTGCCCATCCATGCCTGAAATACTGCTTGAAAGGGTGTGGTCTTCCTTCGCCAATAACATATAGTTGCCATATGACCAATTTAATGTAAGCTGTTTGCAAGGAATCTAATGGGAGTGGTCATCATAAGATGAGAGATGCATAGATGTACAGTATAACCTCCTGTTACGGTCACCTCCAATAAACGAGTCAGTTCATTGTCTCCCGAGAAATGTTCCTATATTTTTGACGTCTATTTCATGGGTCACCTCTCTGACCCGGTCAACGGTCGGCCTAATACGTCCAGAATACCATCATGACGTCTATTTCACGGGTCACCTCTCTGACACGGTCAACGGTCGGCCTAATACGTCCAGAATACCATCATGACATCTATTTCACGGGTCACCTCTCTGACCCGGTCAACGGTCGGCCTAATACGTCCAGAATACCATCATGACGTCTATTTCACGGGTCACCTCTCTGACCCGGTCAACGGTCGGCCTAATACGTCCAGAATACCATCATGACGTCTATTTCACGTGTCACCTCTCTGACGGTGGTTGTCGAAACTGACATTTCCATGGTGGTTATCGAAATTGACATTTCCACGGTGGTTGGTGAAACTTGATTTCCACGGTGGTTGTCAAAACTGACATTTCCACTGTGGTTGTCGGAACTGGCATTTCCACTGTGGTTGTCGGAACTGGCATTTCCACTGTGGTTGTCGGAACTGACATTTCCACGGTGGTTGTCGGAACTGACATTTCCACTGTGGTTGTCGGAACTGGCATTTCCACTGTGGTTGTCGGAACTGACATTTCCACTGTGGTTGTCGGAACTGGCATTTCCACTGTGGTTGTCGGAACTGACATTTCCACGGTGGTTGTCGAAACTGGCATTTCCACTGTGGTTGTCGGAACTGACATTTCCATGGTGGTTGTCGAAACTGACATTTCCACAGTGGTTGTCGGAACTGACATTTCCATGGTGGTTGTCGAAACTGACATTTCCACAGTGGTTGTCGAAACTGGCATTTCCACTGTGGTTGTTGAAACTGGCATTTCCATGGTGGTTGTCGAAACTGACATTTCCACAGTGGTTGTCGAAACTGGATTTCCATGGTGGTTGTCGAAACCGGCATTTCCAAGGTGGTTGTCGAAACTGGCATTGAGAGTAACATGTGAAGGCTATTGATACATTTGGGTATATAAAGTTATGTTTATATTTGCCAATGTATCACCTATGTTGTTATCCAAGGAACCATTGTCGTCACATCTACTTCTCCAACGACACACCTCACGCTGGAACTCTTCCAGAGATTTGGCCGGTATATATATTACGCTCGAATTTAGTATCTATTTACCGCACAATGACATCATTCAGGTGACATATTTCACTGGGAATTATATAGTGTGGGTTGAACCTGTCGCCATCTTCAATAAGAGGGTGTGATAATTCCAAAGATAGGTGATCAACAAAAGGTAAATATAGATTCGGTCTCTAGCGCTCTGATATAGTGTGCATTTTGTCATCAGCTACAATCAAAATATTTTGGCATTTCCTTTGTTGTGAATGACCAATGTCAGTGTTCCCTTCGTTAATCGATTCTTTTGTTTTATTCATGTTCCAGGGATTTAAATTATTGAGTAATATGGGTAATTATCCTTTCTTTGCTTTAAAAATTGAAGGTTCCTGGCTGCATTTCATTCGTTTCTATTAATTATTAGCGACTGCAAATCAAGAAATTATAACATATTGGTTGTTATTGTTACATGTCTTCAAAAATATGGAAAGTGCAGACACTTTAATGATCAGATAAAGTAATATAGAGCCTCGATTCTGGTAAAAACTCCAGGAAAGTGGCAAAATAGTTTGGCCCCTGTACAGTGTAGGGATCCAGATACAGTCAGGAAACATTAAAGAGGAAACATGAGATCACGGAGGACTATGTCAATAACCTGTGAATAACACAAACACACATCTATACAACATAAATATAAAGATTTAGTCAAGTTGGGTTATCAAACGGGAGTTCCCTCCATTAACAGGTCACCTCCAGTAAGCAGCCAAAAATGGCATTTCCCCTCGCTGGCTGCTTAAGGGAAGTTTACTGTAGGTATATATGTATAGGTTTAGATGTATAGGTTTAGATGTGTAGGTTTAGATGTATAGGTTTTGATGTATAGGTATAGATGTATAGATGTATAGATGTATAGGTTTAGATGTATAGGTTTTGATGTAGAGGTATAGATGTATAGGTATAGGTTTAGATGTATAGGTTTTGATGTAGAGGTATAGATGTATAGGTATAGATGTATAGGTATAGATGTATAGGTATAGATGTATAGGTATAGATGTAGAGGTATATATGTATAGGTATAGATGTATAAGTTTAGATGTATAGGTGTAGATGTATAGGTTTAGAGGTATAGATGTATAGGTGTAGATGTATAGGTATAGATGTATAGATGTATAGGTTTAGATGCATAGGTTTAGATGTGTAGGTTTAGATGTATAGGTTTTGATGTCTAGGTATAGATGTATAGGTATAGATGTATAGGTATAGATGTATAGGTATAGATGTATATGTGTAGATGTATAGGTTTAGATGTGTAGGTTTAGATGTATAGGTTTTGATGTCTAGGTATAGATGTATAGGTATAGATGTATAGGTGTAGATGTATAGGTATAGATGTATAGGTATAGATGTATAGGTATAGATGTATAGGTTTAGATGTATAGGTTTAGATGTATAGGTATAGATGTATAGGTTTAGATGTATAGATGTATAGGTATAGATGTATAGATGTATAGGTTTAGATGTATAGGTTTAGATGTATAGGTATATATGTATAGGTTTAGATGTATAGGTATAGATGTATAGGTATAGATGTATAGGTTTTGATGTATAGGTTTAGATGTATAGGTTTAGATGTATAGGTGTAGATGTATAGGTTTAGATGTATAGGTTTAGATGTATAGGTTTAGATGTATATGTTTAGATGTATAGGTGTAGATGTATAGGTTTAGATGTATAGGTTTAGATGTATAGGTTTAGATGTATAGGTTTAGATGTATAGGTGTAGATGTATAGGTTTTGATGTATAGGTATAGATGTATAGATGTATAGGTTTAGATGTATAGATGTATAGGTTTAGATGTATATGTGTAGATGTGTAGGTTTAGATGTATAGGTTTAGATGTATAGGTTTAGATGTATAGGTATAGATGTATAGGTATAGATGTATAGGTATAGATGTATAGGTATGGATGTATAGGTATAGATGTATAGGTATAGATGTATAGGTATAGATGTATAGGTATAGATGTATAGGTATAGATGTATAGGTTTAGATGTATAGGTATAGATGTATAGGTGTAGATGTATAGGTGTAGATGTATAGGTATAGATGTATAGGTATAGATGTATAGGTGTAGATGTATAGGTGTAGATGTATAGGTATAGATGTATAGGTATAGATGTATAGGTTTAGATGTATAGGTATAGATGTATAGGTTTAGATGTATAGGTTTAGATGTATAGGTATAGATGTATAGGTACATGATTATGGATGAGAATGGTATGGTATGGAGGTATTAGAGATGTACATCAACTTTAAATGACATGTTAGCATATTTTGATTTGAAGAAAAAAACACATGAGACTAGTTTATACAAATTTATATTAGATTGATGCATGTTTTTGTAACATTAGATCCATCACCATGAGAGAGAGAGAAAAGAGGCAATGTGGAATTTAAGTGCCTTGCCTAAGGACACAAGCAATTGTAGCTGGGAGCATACTGTGGACATTTCTCACATTTTAATTAACTAGATCCCTGCAGGACAATACTAGATCCCTGCAGGACAATATTAGATCCCTGCAGGACAATACTAGATCCCTGCAGGACAATATTAGATGCCTGCAGGACAATACTAGATGCCTGCAGGACAATACTAGATCCCTGCAGGACAACACTAGATGCATGCAGGACAATACTAGATGCCTGCAGGACAATACTAGATGACTGCAGGACAATACTAGATGCCTGCAGGACAATACTAGATGCCTGCAGGACAACACTAGATCCCTGCAGGACAATACTAGATGCATGCAGGACAATACTAGATGCATGCAGGACAATACTAGATGCATGCAGGACAATACTAGATGCATGCAGGACAATACTAGATGCATGCAGGACAATACTAGATGCATGCAGGACAATACTAGATGCATGCAGGACAACACTAGATGCCTATAGGACAATAATAGATGCATGCAGGACAATACTAGATGCCTGGAGTACCATACTAGTGTAGATCAGATATACATGCAACACCTGGTCCCTCTGCTGTGTAGATCAGACATACATGCAACACCTGGTCCCTCTACTGTGTAAATCAGACATGCATACAACACCTGGTCCCTCTACTGTGTAGATCAGACATGCATACAACACCTGGTCCCTCTACTGTATAGATCAGACATGCATACAACACCTGGTCCCTCTACTGTGTATATCAGACATGCATACAACACCTGGTCCCTCTACTGTGTAGATCAGACATGCATACAACACCTGGTCCCTCTACTGTGTAGATCAGACATGCATACAACACCTGGTCCCTCTACTGTGTAGATCAGACATGCATACAACACCTGGTCCCTCTACTGTGTAGATCAGACATGCATACAACACCTGGTCCCTCTACTGTATAGATCAGACATGCATACAACACCTGGTCCCTCTACTGTGTAGATCAGACATGCATACAACACCTGGTCCCTCTACTGTATAGATCAGACATGCATACAACACCTGGTCCCTCTACTGTATATATCAGACATGCATACAACACCTGGTCCCTCTACTGTATAGATCAGACATGCATACAACACCTGGTCCCTCTACTGTATATATCAGACATGCATACAACACCTGGTCCCTCTACTGTATATATCAGACATGCATGCGACACCGGGTCCCCCTGTTATAAACATCGGACATGCATACAACACCTGGTCCCTCTACTGTATAGATCAGACATGCATGCGACACCGGGTCCCCCTGTTATAAACATCAGACATGCCTGTGGACACTTGCACCATGAGCTACAGTTAGTTCCAAGTTCTCCCGATTACTTTCAATGTATCTTCGTTACTTCCAAGTTCTCCTGGTTATTTCCAAGTTCTCCTGGTTATTTCCAAGTTCTCCCAGTTATTTCCAAGTTCTCCCGGTTTTTTCCAAGTTCTCCCGGTTATTTCCAAGTTCTCCCGGTTATTTCCAAGTTCTCCCGGTTACTTACAAGTTCTCCCGGTTACTTACAAGTTCTCCCGGTTACTTCCAAGTTCTCCCAGCAATTCAATCAGTAGCTTGTAGATTTTCCGGAAAAGGCCATTATTAATTCTAATAAATGTCCCAAATGTGTGTCAGTGTTTCGCAAGTTAATATCACTTGTCGGCAATAAGTTTCTGTCATATCCCCCTGATCGTATCTTCACCTTTGCCACATTTAGATAAGTAATGTAATGAATCAATTATCCATACAATATTTTGCCAATGGTTTGGTATTTATTCTTGGAAATGTGATTTATTTTGCCATATTTGTGCATTTTTAACGTTAATTTAATAAGTTCTATACATATTATGAGATCCAAAAAATAAATAGTCTATACAAATTTCCTTTGAGCTTCAATGAGAAATAAGTTCTTGCAATGAGGTAGAGAGAAGAGGCAATGAGGTAGAGAGAAGAGGCAATCTGGATTTGTGTGTCTTGCATAAGTAGCTTCAATAACATCAGTAGCTTCAGTAACATCAGTCGCTTCAATAACATCAGTAGCTTCAATGACATCAGTAGCTTCAGTAACATCAGTAGCTTCAATAACATCAGTAGCTTCAATAACATCAGTAGCTTCAATAATGTCAGTACCTTCAGAAACAGCAGTAGCTTTGGTAACATCACTAGCTTCAATAACATGAGTAGCTTCAGTACCTTCAATAACACGAGTAGCTTCAGTAGCAAGAGTAGCTTCAATAACATGAGTAGCTTCAGTATCATGAGTAGCTTCAATAGCTTCAGTAACATCAGTAGCTTCAATAACATCAGTAGCTTCAGTAGCATCAGTAGCTTCTTCCAGGTTTATCTCAATCAATCATGGCATCGGCTGTGATCCGAGCATCACACTACAACATTTCATGCCACATTAATTGCGTGTCCTAAATATCTGGATATACTAGTAATATATTGGTAAAATATCATAGATTAGTTGAAACAATTAATAAGATAATTAACATAATAATGGCCACCATTACACACACAAATGTCCCGAAATATGGTGGTAATGTTTCTGTTATGGCATAATCATTTTGCATTGTTACATCATTAAGACTGCTGGTTTATTACATATTCAGACAGGTAAAATATCGCCCACTTGTTAGGACCATTGATGGCTTTTATGATGACCCAAGTCCTGCGTTCACATAAACCTGCCTGCACATAAACCATTTATTAATGTTCCTTCCCATATATTTTATGTCTGCAGCTCACCTGGGCACAAGGTAGAGTTCTTGTGCATATTCTGTTCTATTTCTTATTTGGGACATCTTGCAGTGTGACTATCTCACAGATAATAGATTAGCCCCCTAATACCAGAGTTATGACTCATCATACAATTGTTAATATTTCACATTGTTGGCAGGCTGATGGAAGGTCAAATTTATTGAACAATCTTCATCAGGGCTTCAGGACTAGTGTTCCACCAGTGTACCATGGTATATATACATATAGGGCTAGTGTTCCACCAGTGTACCATGGTATATATACATATAGGGCTAGTGTTCCACCAGTGTACCATGGTATATAGACATGTAGGGCTAGTGTTCCACCAGTGTACCATGGTATATATACATATAGGGCTAGTGTTCCACCAGTGTACCATGGTATATATACATATAGGGCTAGTGTTCCACCAGTGTACCATGGTATATATACATGTAGGGCTAGTGTTCCACCAGTGTATCATGGTATATATACATGTAGGGCTAGTGTTCCACCAGTGTATCATGGTATATAGACATATAGGGCTAGTGTTCCACCAGTGTACCATGGTATATAGACATGTAGGGCTAGTGTTCCACCAGTGTACCATGGTATATATACATGTAGAGCTAGTGTTCCACCAGTGTACCATGGTATATATACATATAGGGCTAGTGTTCCACCAGTGTACCATGGTATATAGACATGTAGGGCTAGTGTTCCACCAGTGTACCATGGTATATAGACAGGTAGAGCTAGTGTTCCACCAGTGTACCATGGTGTATATACATGTAGAGCTAGTGTTCCACCAGTGTACCATGGTATATATACATATAGGGCTAGTGTTCCACCAGTGTACCATGGTATATAGACATATAGGGCTAGTGTTCCACCAGTGTACCATGGTATATATACATATAGGGCTAGTGTTCCACCAGTGTACCATGGTATATAGACAGGTAGAGCTAGTGTTCCACCAGTGTACCATGGTATATATACATGTAGAGCTAGTGTTCCACCAGTGTACCATGGTATATATACATATAGGGCTAGTGTTCCACCAGTGTACCATGGTATATATACATGTAGGGCTAGTGTTCCACCAGTGTACCATGGTATATATACATGTAGAGCTAGTGTTCCACCAGTGTACCATGGTATATATACATATAGGGCTAGTGTTCCACCAGTGTATCATGGTATATATACATATAGGGCTAGTGTTCCACCAGTGTACCATGGTATATAGACATGTAGGGCTAGTGTTCCACCAGTGTACCATGGTATATATACATGTAGGGCTAGTGTTCCACCAGTGTACCATGGTATATATACATATAGGGCTAGTGTTCCACCAGTGTACCATGGTTATATACATAGGGCTAGTGTTCCACCAGTGTACCATGGTATATAGACATATAGGGCTAGTGTTCCACCAGTGTACCATGGTATATAGACATGTAGGGCTAGTGTTCCACCAGTGTACCATGGTATATAGACAGGTAGAGCTAGTGTTCCACCAGTGTACCATGGTATATATACATGTAGGGCTAGTGTTCCACCAGTGTACCATGGTATATATACATGTAGGGCTAGTGTTCCACCAGTGTACCATGGTATATATAACATGTAGGGCTAGTGTTCCACCAGTGTACCATGGTATATATCATATAGGGCTAGTGTTCCACCAGTGTACCATGGTATATATACATATATGGCTAGTGTTCCACCAGTGTACCATGGTATATATACATGTAGGGCTAGTGTTCCACCAGTGTACCATGGTATATATACATATATGGCTAGTGTTCCACCAGTGTACCATGGTATATATACATATATGGCTAGTGTTCCACCAGTGTACCATGGTATATATACATATAGGGCTAGTGTTCCACCAGTGTACCATGGTATATATACATATATGGCTAGTGTTCCACCAGTGTACCATGGTATATATACATGTAGGGCTAGTGTTCCACCAGTGTACCATGGTATATATACATATATGGCTAGTGTTCCACCAGTGTACCATGGTATATACACATGTAGGGCTAGTGTTCCACCAGTGTACCATAGTATATATACATATAGGGCTAGTGTTCCACCAGTGTACCATGGTATATATACATGTAGAGCTAGTGTACCACCAGCGTACCATGGTATATAGACAGGTAGAGCTAGTGTTCCACCAGTGTACCATGGTATATAGACATATAGGGCTAGTGTTCCACCAGTGTATCATGGTATATATACATATAGGGCTAGTGTTCCACCAGTGTACCATGGTATATATACATATAGGGCTAGTGTTCCACCAGTGTACCATGGTATATAGACATGTAGGGCTAGTGTTCCACCAGTGTACCATGGTATATAGACATGTAGGGCTAGTGTTCCACCAGTGTACCATGGTATATATACATATAGGGCTAGTGTTCCACCAGTGTACCATGGTATATAGACATGTAGGGCTAGTGTTCCACCAGTGTACCATGGTATATATACAGGTAGAGCTAGTGTTCCACCAGTGTACCATGGTATATATACATGTAGGGCTAGTGTTCCACCAGTGTACCATGGTATATAGACATGTAGGGCTAGTGTTCCACCAGTGTACCATGGTATATAGACAGGTAGAGCTAGTGTTCCACCAGTGTACCATGATATATAGACATATAGGGCTAGTGTTCCACCAGTGTACCATGGTATATATACATATAGGGCTAGTGTTCCACCAGTGTACCATGGTATATAGACATGTAGGGCTAGTGTTCCACCAGTGTACCATGGTATATATACATATAGGGCTAGTGTTCCACCAGTGTACCATGGTATATAGACATGTAGGGCTAGTGTTCCACCAGTGTACCATGGTATATATACATATAGGGCTAGTGTTCCACCAGTGTACCATGGTATATATACATGTAGGCTAGTGTTCCACCAGTGTACATGGTATATAACATATAGGGCTAGTGTTCCACCAGTGTACCATGGTATATAGACATGTAGGGCTAGTGTTCCACCAGTGTACCATGGTATATAGACAGGTAGAGCTAGTGTTCCACCAGTGTACCATGGTATATAGACATGTAGGGCTAGTGTTCCACCAGTGTACCATGGTATATATACATATAGGGCTAGTGTTCCACCAGTGTACCATGGTATATAGACATGTAGGGCTAGTGTTCCACCAGTGTACCATGGTATATATACATATAGGGCTAGTGTTCCACCAGTGTACCATGGTATATAGACATGTAGGGCTAGTGTTCCACCAGTGTACCATGGTATATATACATATAGGGCTAGTGTTCCACCAGTGTACCATGGTATATAGACATGTAGGGCTAGTGTTCCACCAGTGTACCATGGTATATATACATGTAGGGCTAGTGTTCCACCAGTGTACCATGGTATATATACATATATGGCTAGTGTTCCACCAGTGTACCATGGTATATATACATGTAGGGCTAGTGTTCCACCAGTGTATCATGGTATATAGACATGTAGAGCTAGTGTTCCACCAGTGTATCATGGTATATAGACATGTAGGGCTAGTGTTCCACCCTGACCA
>CM026397.1:3467342-3483081 GCA_014843695.1 Archivesica marissinica | reverse complement strand
ATACTATCTGCCTTCACAGCATCCAATATACTATCTGCCACCACAGCATCCAATATACTAACTGCCACCACAGCATCCACTATACTATATGCCACCACAGCATCCAATATACTATCTGCCTTCACAGCATCCAATATACTACCTGCCACCACAGCATCCAATATACTATCTGCCACCACAGCATCCAATATACTACCTGCCACCACATCATCCACTATACTATCTGCCACCACAGCATCCACTATACTATCTGCCACCACAGCATCCAATATACTATCTGCCTTCACAGCATCCAATATACTACCTGCCTTCACAGCATCCAATACACTACCTGCCACCACAGCATCCAATATACTACCTGCCACCACAGCATCCAATATACTACCTGCCTTCACAGCATCCAATATACTACCTGCCACCACAGCATCCAATATACTACCTGCCTTCACAGCATCCAATATACTACCTGCCACCACATCATCCAATACACTACCCGCCACCACAGCATCCAAATACTACCTGCCCTCACAGCACCAATATACTACCTGCCTTCACAGCATCCAATATACTACCTGCCCTCACAGCATCCAATATACTACCTGCCTTCACAGCATCCAATATACTACCTGCCTTCACAGCATCCAATATACTACCTGCCCTCACAGCATCCAATATACTACCTGCCTTCACAGCATCAATTAGACTATATGCCGTAGCAGCCTTCACAGCATCCACTAGTCTATCTGCCTTCACAGCATCAATTTGACTATCTGCCTTGGCATCATCAATAAGAATATCTGCCTTCACATCATCCAATAGCATATCTGCCTTCACAGAATCCAATAGCCTATCTGCATTCACAGCATCCAATAGCATATCTGCCTTCACAGCATCCAATAGCCTATAGGCCTTCACATCATCCAATAGCCTATCTGCCTTCACATCATCAATTAGACTATCTGCCTTCACATCATCAATTAGAATATATGCATTCACAGCATCAATTAGACTATCTGCATTCACAGCATCAATTAGACTATCTGCCTTCGCAGCATCAATTAGACTATCTGCCTTCACAGCATCAATTAGACTATCTGCATTCACAGCTTCCAATAGACTATCTTCCTTGAGCTTTCACAGCCCCAAACCAACTATCTACAATACAGTGTAGAACTAACATTTATTCAATAAACAACTTTCACATCTCAAAATTACGTTGACATCTACATAATGTAATGTTTGATGTTGTCAAATGAAAACATCGGCTGTAGTATGTATATATACCCTCATATATCCCTGTAAATTAAAATAATCAAAAAATACTGGCGATCTGGCATCAACTTCGACCCCAATAATTATTGCTTAGGAGGAAAATCATAGAGTTTTAGATCCCGATTCTTATCAAGAAATATATTGAATCGTACACATTAAATTGTAATCTGTCGGGGCGGACAAACACGCCTACTTAAGCAATTTGGAAAAATGCGACATAAACGTGATGAATAAGATTACTATTGTTGCGCAGTGAATATATCTGCGCATGGGCAAAATAGATAGATGTGCTCGTCTGATTATAAAATCACATCCCAATGACCACTCAAAATATTCGATATGAATAAGTGGGGGGACAACTTAAACGGATTACATCTCATGCACGAAGTAGATAAATGCACACACCTGATTAAGAACACATCCCAATGACCACTCAAAAATCGATATGAATAAGTGGGCGAGACAACTTAAACGGATTACGTATACTAATAAAATGTGCTACATTAAAGCAAGACGGATATGTAGTCCAGTGGCAACAAGCCGGACTGGCAATCCGGGATCACAGGCTCGATCCTCCGCCCGACCCCACCAAAACCAACAGTCTCCCAGATGGGACATCAAACCGAGGTCTCGCATCGGCGCCTCGCACCACGCACGTAATAGAACCAGAACAGACCCCGGAATGGGTCCCTGTGAAATAACTAATATATTCAGGAGGCGCCGCTCACATGGGCAACCGGTAGCGACGATAAATAAACGTAAAAACACACACATTAAAGCAAAATCTAAAATGACTAATCTCTTCAGGAGGCGCCGCCCACATGGGCAACCAGTAGCGACGATAAATAAACGTAAAACACACACAAACAATAAAGCAATCCACAGACGGATCTGTAGTCCAGTGGTCAACACGCCGGACCGGCAATCCAGGGATCGCAGGCCCGATCCCCAGTCCGACCCCAATAAAACCAACAGTCCCCCAGATGGGACGCCAAACCGAAGTCCCGCGTCGGTGCCCCACACCGCGCGGACGAAGGAACCAGAGGAGACTCCGGAATGGTTACACGTCTGTACTACCGCACCATCGTCCAAAATTAAAAAAGAACTAATCTCTTCAGGAGGCGTCGCTCATATGGGCAACCGGTAGCGACGATAAATAAACTCAAAACACACAAATTAAATCAATCCGAGATTTTTTGCAATCTAATCTAATAGCCAAGACTTTACTATTAAATTTTACTAGAATTAAAAACACTTTGTTCATGTACTTTTGAGAAAAGTCCTGTCCGGCTGGAAATTCAAAAATATCCACTTCCAGCGTCTAAAATTCTGACACAATTTTGGTTGTCCGTGTACCAATGAACGTTCTGAACTTTTTATGAAACTAAAGACTCCTCAAAGCAAATAAAGTGCGTACAGTACCCGCCAAGTAAAACTGTCCGTTCAACCGAGGACTAATTTTGTATGGCAAATCAGTTTGTTCTCGACTCAACGTATGATGCGCAAGCTACATTACTAACGTCTGAATAAATAGTCACTGAATGTGTATGTTTTGAAAACAATTGTTTAACTGTACTAGAAGAAGCTGCTTTTTCCAAAACATCAATTATTCAATGCACCCATCGAACTCAGAAACATTTAGTAAAATATCCCAGCTTTGGCCTTGAATAATAGTACTGTGCAAAATGTTGTCATAAGTTTGCAAAAGTTTCCTAAACTGGCATCATGGACATGACCATTCACGTGACCTGTGCTAATTTCCCTAGTGGTAAAAACGGCAATTTCTTCGACAGATTGTCTAAAAGTACATTTACACTCGAAAAACGTTTTTTCCGATATCCCTAAATTACTTTCTTCCAGATTTCAAACCAAACCTAGCCATTCTAACAGCCGAGTGGGAAGTAAAACCGAATGTTTATAAGTGCTAATAAAAGCAGCATTTATCAGCACATTGTTCACGAACTGAGCGTCTGTAAGAGCCAGATCATATGATCTATTTATTCCCCATCCGTCATCTAGAAATAAAACTAGACATACGCCATTTTTTCCTATATATATGACAATGTACCTAAAGGCACTTGATGAAATGTAATGGGCCGAGGTCAAACCGAATGGTAAAACCTTGAACACGAAATTGGATTGCACTCCGTCAATAGGCCAAGAAAACCCTAGAAATGTTTGTTGAAACGCTGCACTATCTATATGGTAACCTTTAAAACAAATAATGTACTGGTTTTGCACACAGTGACTTTGATACTCAAATAACTGCAAACACGGAATTAGAAACTGCAGATTTGAACAAATAACTGCTCGGAACATCTAAAAAGGGAATACTATATCCGATTTGATAATCTCTAAAATAAAAGAGGGGGGTTTAATTGTATCTTTCCAAAAATCGAAATGTTCTCTTATTCTGCCTTTAAAACAAATAGTGTACTGGTTTTGCAGTGACTTTGATACTCAAATAACGTACGTGTGAAAACATAATGTCTTCTTCGAAATTGTACAATACAATTCACTAAAATTATACTCATCTTTGATATGTTCATTTTTCGCCGACCTCTGTGTTTGAAAACAACCCTGTTGAAGTGGTTGTCTGAACTCCCCTCTGATGCGGATGGCCGACTTCGTGTGAATCTGGGAACGGAACCGAACAAACGTGTTGATTCCCTGTTCTGTTGGGGGTCATGGCGCCCGGAGTGACCTGATAAGTTCCGAAACTGTATCCAAATCGTCAAGAATGTCGGCGTTGAATTAGAACTGCTTTATTAATTTAAGTATTCGCCACATGGCATATGGTCGCCTAAAATATCGTTAGAAGCCATACATCCAATAAACTGACGTGTATAGTGTAATGCAAACGACTTCGAATGGCGATAACTATCTACATTCCACTATTTATACTAAACCGAAAATGCACGAAATAATCGTGCATATAAACACAACACTTGATTACACACCATTACCCGAATTACTGTAAACCTAGGATAAATATATTTATCAATTAAATTAAAAAGTTATATAATGAGAACAATATATATATTTACCTGGATTACGGTCAAATAAATAGGGACAATTATATTAAATGAAAGAAAGAAAAATAAATAGCCTGTATTATCATACAAAATACCCCCCAATATCGCTCCTCACATATAGCAATAGTATTTGCTACATTAAAGAGTAATAACAAAACAGTCCATTGCAATGACTAGAGGGCGTACACTAGTACAAGGATTAGACTGGTGCCATAGCACAAGGATTAGACTGGTGCCATAATACAAGGATTAGACTGGTGCCATGGTACAAGGATTATACTGCGTGCCCTAGTACAAGGATGATTAGCCTGGTGCCATAGTGCAAAGACTAGACGGCGTGCCCTAGTGCAAGGATTAGACTGGTGCCATAGTGCAAATACTAGACGGCATGCCCTAGTGCAAGGATTAGACTGGTGCCATAGTGCAAATACTAGACGGCGTGCCCTAGTGCACTGACTATACGGCTTGCCCTAGTGCAATGACTAGACGGCGTGCCCTAGTGCAAGGACTAGACGGCGTGCCCTAGTACAAGGACTAGACGGCGTGCCCTAGTGCAATGACTAGACGGCGTGCCCTGGTACAAGGACTAGACGATGTGTCCTACTGCAATGACTAGACGGCGTACCCTAGTGCAAGGACTAGACGGCGTGCACTAGTACAAGGACTAGACGGCGTGCCCTAGTACAAGGATTAGACTGCGTGCCCTAGTGGAATGACTATACGGCGTGCCCTAGTGCAAGGACTAGACGGCGGGCCCTAGTGCAATGACTAGAAGGCGTGCCCTTGTACAAGGACTAGACGGTGTGTCCTACTACAATGACTAGACGGCGTACCCTAGTGCAATGACTAGACGGCGTGCCCTAGTGGAATGACTATACGGTGTGCCCTAGTGCAAGGACTAGTCGGCGGGCCCTAGTGCAATGACAAGAAGGCGTGCCCTTGTACAAGGACTAGACGGTGTGTCCTACTACAATGACTAGACGGCGTACCCTAGTGCAATGACTAGACGGCGTGCCCTAGTGCAATGAATATACGGCGTACCCTAGTACAATGACAAGACTGCGTGCCCTAGTGCAATGTCTAGACGGCGAGCTCTAGTGCAAGGAATAGACGGCGTGCCCTAGTGAAATGACTATACGGCGTTCCTAGTGCAAAGACTAGACGGCGTGCCCTAGTGCAATGACTGTACGGCGTGCCTAATACAAGAACTAGACGGCGTGCCCTAGTGCAATGACTATACGGCGTGCCTAGTGCAATGACTATACGGCGTACCCTAGTGCAAGGACTAGACGGCGTGCCCTAGTGCAATGACTAGACGGCGTACCCTAGTGCAATGACTAGAGGGCGTACCCTAGTGCAAGGACCAGACGGCGTGCTCTAGTGCAATGACTAGACGGCGTGCCCTAGTGCAATGACTAGACGGCGTACCCTAGTGCAAGGACTAGACGGCGTGCCCTAGTGCAATGACTAGACGGCGTAACCTAGTGCAATGACTAGACGGCGTACCCTAGTGCAAGGACTAGACGGCGTACCCTAGTGCAAGGACTAGAGGGCGTTCCCTAGTGCAATGACTAGACTGCGTGCCCTAGTGCAATGTCTAGACGGCGAGCCCTAGTGCAAGGACTAGCCGCGTGCCCTAGAAAAATGACTATACGGCGTGCCTAGTGCAAAGACTAGACGGCGTGCCCTAGTGCAATGACTGTGCGGCGTGCCTAGTACAAAAACTAGACGGCGTACCCTAGTCCAATTACTAGACAGCGTGCCCTAGTGCAATGACTAGACGGCGTACCCTAGTGCAAGGAGTAGACGGCGTGCCCTAGTGTAATGACTAGACGGCGTACCCTATCAAACAACCCATGCAAGGAATAGACGGCGTGCCCTAGTGCAAGGACTAGAAGGCGTGCCCTAATGCAATGACTAGACTGCGTGCCTAGTGCAAGGAATAGACTGCGTGCCCTAGTGCAATGACTATACGGCGTGCCCTAGTGCAATGACTATACGGCGTGCCCTAGTGCAATGACTAGACTGCGTGCCCTAGTGCAATGACTAGACGGCGACCTAGTGCAAGGACTAGACGGCGTGCCCTAGTGAAATGACTATACGGCGTGCCTAGTGCAAAGACTAGACGGCGTGCCCTAGTGCAATGACTATACGGCGTGCCTAGTACAAGACCTAGACGGCGTACCCTAGTGCAAGGACTAGACGGCGTACCCTAGTGCAATGACTAGACGGCGTACCCTAGTGCAATGACTAGACGGCGTGCCCTAGTGCAATGACTAGACGGCGTACCTAGTGCAATGACTATACGGCGTGCCCTAGTGCAATGACTAGACGGCGTATCCTATTCAATGACTAGACTGCGTGCCCTAGTGCAATGTCTAGACGGCGAGCCCTAGTGCAAGGACTAGACGGCGTGCCCTAGTGAAATGACTATACGGCGTGCCTAGTGCAAAGACTAGACGGCGTGCCCTAGTGCAATGACTAGACGGCGTCCCTAGTGCAAGGACTAGACGGCGTGCCCTAGTGCAATGACTAGACGGCGTGCCCTAGTGCAATGACTATACGGCGTGCCCTAGTGCAATGACTAGACGGTGTGCCCTAGTGCAAGGAATAGACTGCGTGCCTAATGCAATGACTATACGGCGTGCCCTAGTGCAATGACTATACGGCGTGCCCTAGTGCAATGACTATACGGCGTGCCCTAGTGCAAGGAATAGACTGCGTGCCTAGTGCAAGGAATAGACTGCGTGCCCTAGTGCAATGACTAGACGGCGTGCCCTAGTGCAATGACTATACGGCGGCCCTAGTGGAATGACTATACGGCGTGCCCTAGTACAAGGACTAGACGGCGTGCCCTAGTGCAATGACTAGACGGCGTGCCCTAGTGCAATGACTAGACGGCGTGCCCTAGTGCAATGACTATACGGCGTGCCCTAGTGCAAGGAATAGACGGCGTACCTAGTGCAATGACTAGACGGCGTGCCCTAGTGCAATGACTAGACGGCGTGCCCTAGTGCAATGACTATACGGCGTGCCCTAGTGCAATGACTATACGGCGTGCCCTAGTGCAAGGAATATACGGCGTGCCCTAGTGCAATGACTAGACGGCGTGCCTAGTGCAATGACTAGACGGCGTGCCCTAGTGCAATGACTAGACGGCGTGCCCTAGTGCAATGACTATACGGCGTGCCTAGTACAAAAACTAGACGGCGTACCCTAGTCCAATTACTAGACAGCGTGCCCTAGTGCAATGACTAGACGGCGTACCCTAGTGCAAGGACTAGACGGCGTGCCCTAGTGCAATGACTAGACGGCGTACCCTAGTGCAATGACTAGACGGCGTACCCTAGTGCAAGGAATAGACGGCGTGCCCTAGTGCAAGGACTAGAAGGCGTGCCCAAATGCAATGACTAGACGGCGTACCCAAGTGCAAGGACTATACGGCTTGCCTAGTGCAAGGAATAGACTGCGTGCCCTAGTGCAATGACAAGACGGCGTGCCCTAGTGCAATTACTAGACGGCGTACCCTAGTGTAATGACTAGACTGCGTGCTCTAGTGCAATGTCTAGACGGCGAGCCCTAGTGCAAGGACTAGACGGCGTGCCCTAGTGAAATGACTATACGGCGTGCCTAGTGCAAAGACTAGACGGCGTGCCCTAGTGCAATGACTGTACGGCGTGCCTAGTACAAGACCTAGACGGCGTACCCTAGTGCAAGGACTAGACGGCGTGCCCTAGTGCAATGACTAGACGGCGTACCCTAGTGCAATGACTAGACGGCTACCCTAGTGCAATGACTAGACGGCGTGCCCTAGTGCAATGACTAGACGGCGTACCTAGTGCAATGACTATACGGCGTGCCCTAGTGCAATGACTAGACGGCGTATCCTAGTGTAATGACTAGACTGCGTGCCCTAGTGCAATGTCTAGACGGCGAGCCCTAGTGCAAGGACTAGACGGCGTGCCCTAGTGAAATGACTATACGGCGTGCCTAGTGCAAAGACTAGACGGCGTGCCCTAGTACAATGACTAGACGGCGTACCCTAGTGTAAGGACTAGACGGCGTTCCCTAGTGCAATGACTAGACGGCGTGCCCTAGTGCAATGACTATACGGCGTGCCCTAGTGCAATGACTAGACGGTGTGCACTAGTGCAAGGAATAGACTGCGTGCCTAATGCAAGGAATATACTGTGTGCACTAGTGCAATGACTATACGGCGTGCCCTAGTGCAATGACTATGCTGCGTGTCCTAGTGCAAGGAATAGACTGCATGCCCTAGTGCAAGGAATAGACTGCGTACCTAGTGCAATGAATAGACGGCGTGCCCTATTGTAATGACTATACGGCGTGCCATAGTGGAATGACTATACGGCGTGCCTAGTACAAGGACAATACGGCGTGCCCTAGTGCAATGACTATACGGCGTGCCTAGTACAAGGACTAGACGGCGTACCCTAGTGCACTGACTAGACGGCGTGCCCTAGTGCAATGACTAGACGGCGTACCCTAGTGCAAGGACTAGACGGCGTACCGTAGTGCAATGACTAGACGGCGTACCCTAGTGCAATGAATAGACGGCGTACCCTAGTGCAAGGACTATACGGCGTGCCCTAGTGGAATGACTATACGGCGTGCCTAGTACAAGGACAATACGGCGTGCCCTAGTGCAATGACTAGACGGCGTGCCCTAATGAAATGACTAGACGCCGTACCCTAGTGCAAGGACTAGACGGCGTGCTCTATAGCAATGACTAGACCGCGTAACCTAGTGCAATGACTAGACGGCGTACCCTAGTGCAATGACTAGAGGGCGTACCCTAGTGCAATGATTAGATGGCGTGCCCTAGTGCAATGACTAGACGGCCTACCCTAGTGCAATGAGTAGACGACGTGCCCTAGTGCAATGACTAGACGGCGTACCCCAGTGCAATGACTAGACGGCGTACCCAAGTGCAAGGACTATACGGCGTGCCTAGTACAAGGAATATACGGCGTGCCATAGTGGAATGACTATACGGCGTGCCTAGTACAAGGACAATACGGCGTGCCCTAGTGCAATGACTATACGGCGTGCCTAGTACAAGGACTAGACAGCGTGCCCTAGTGCAATGACTAGGCGGCGTACCCTAGTGCAATGACTAGACGGCGTGCCCTAGTGCAATGACTAGACGGCGTACCCTAGTGCAAGGACTAGACGGCGTGCCCTAGTGCAATGACTAGACGGCGTACCCTAGTGCAATGACTAGACGGCGTGCCTAGTGCAATGACTAGACGGCTAACCTAGTGCAATGACTAGACGGCGTACCTAGTACAAGGACTCCCACAAACAACCCCCTAGTGCAATGACTAGACGGCGTACCCTAGTGCAAGGACTAGACGGCGTGCCCTAGTGCAATGACTAGACGGCGTACCCTAGTGCAATGACTAGACGGCGTGCCGTAGTGCAATGACTAGACGGCTAACCTAGTGCAATGACTAGACGGCGTACCTAGTCAAGGACAGAGGGTGTACCCTAGTGCAATGACAGACTGTGTGCCCTAGTGCAATGTCTAGACGGCGAGCCCTAGTGCAAGGACTAGCCGGCGTGCCCTAGTAAAATGACTATACGGCGTGCCTAGTGCAAAGACTAGACGGCATGCACTAGTGCAATGACTGTGCGGCGTGCCTAGTACAAGAACTAGACGGCGTGCCCTAGTGCAATGACTATACGGCGTGCCTAGTGCAATGAATAGACGGCGTACCCTAGTGCAAGTACTAGACGGCGTGCCCTAGTGCAAGGACTAGACGGCGTACCCTAGTGCAATTACTAGACGGCGTGCCCTAGTGCAATGACTAGACGGCGCACCCTAGTGCAAGGATTAGATGGCGTGCCCTAGTGTAATGACTATATGGCGTGCCATAGTGGAATGACTATACGGCGTGCCTAGTACAAGGACTATACGGCGTGCCCTAGTGCAATGACTACACGCCGTGCCCTAGTACAAGCACTATACGGCGTGCCCTAGTGGAATGACTATACGGCGTGCCTAGCGCAATGAGTAGAGGACGTGCCCAAGCGCAATGACTAGAAGGCGTACCCTAGCACAAGGACTAGACGGCGTGCCCTAGTGCAAGGACTAGACGGCGTGCCCTAGTGCAAGGACTAGACGGCGTGCCCTAGTGCAAATACTAGTCGGCGTTCCCCAGTGCAATAATTAGACGGCGTGCCCTAGAGCAAGGAATATACTGCGTGCCCTAGTGCATTGACTAGAATGCGTGCCCTAGTGCAATTACTAGACGGCGTGCCCTAGTACAATGACAATACGGCGTGCCCTAGTGCAATGACTATACGGCGTGCCTAGTGCAATGACTAGACGGCGTGCCCTAGTGCAATGACGATACTGCCTGCCCTAGTGCAAGGAATAGACGGTGTGCCCTAGTGCAATGACTATACGGCGTGCCTAGTGCAATGACTATACGGCGTGCCCTAGTGCAAGGAATAAACTGCGTGCCCTAGTGCAAGGAATATACGGCGTGCCTAGCGCAATGACACTACGGCGTGCCTAGTGCAAGGAATAGACGACGTGCCTTAGTGTAATGACTAAACAGCGTACCCTAGTGCAATGACTATACGGCGTGCCCTAGTGCAATGAATATACGGCATGCTCTAGTGCAATGATTAGACGGTGTGCCCTAGTGCAATGACTAGACAGCGTGCCCTAATGTAAGACTAGAGGCGTCCCTAGTGCAATGACTAGACGGCGTGCCCTAGTGCAAAGACTATACTGCGTGCCTAGTACAAGGACTAGATGGCGTGCCCTAGTGCAAAGACAATATGGCGTGCCCTAGTGCAAGGACTAGACGGCGTGCCCTAGTGCAAAGACTATACGGTGTGCCTAGTACAAGGACTATACGGCGTGCCTAATGCAATGACTATACGGCGTGCCTAGTACAAGGACAATACGGCGTGCCTAGTGCAAAGACTATACGGCGTGCCTAGTAGAAGGACTATACGGCGTGCCTAGTGCAATGACTAGACGGCGTTCCCTAGTACAAAGACTAGACGGCGTGCCTAGTGCAATGACTATACGGCGTGCCCTAGTGCAATGATTATACGGCGTGCCCTAGTAGAATGACTATACGGCGTGCCTAGTGGAATGACTATACGGCGTGCCCTAGTGTAATGACTATACGGCGTGCCTAGTGCAATGACTAGACGGTGTGCCCTAGTACAATGACTATACGGCGTGCCCTAGTGCAAGGAATAAACTGCGTGCCCTAGTGCAAGGAATATACGGCGTGCCTAGCGCAATGACAATACGGCGTGCCTAGTCCAAGGAATAGACGACGTGCCCTAATGCAATGACTATACGGCGTGCCCTAGTGCAAGGACTATACGGCGTTCCCTAGTGCAATGATTATACGGCGTGCCCTAGTGTAATGACTAAACAGCGTACCCTAGTGCAATGACTATACGGCATGCTCTAGTGCAATGACTAGACGGCGTGCCCTAGTGCAATGACTAGACAGCGTGCCCAAGTGTAATGACTAGACGGCGTGCCCTAGTGTAATGACTAGACGGCGTGCACTAGTGCAAAGACTATACGGCGTGCCTAGTACAAGGACTAGACGGCGTACCTAGCGCAATGATAATACGGCGTGCCTAGTGCAAGGAATAGACGACGTGCCCTAGTGTAATGACTAAACAGCGTACCCTAGTGCAATGACTATACGGCGTGCCCTAGTGCAATGAATATACGGCATGCTCTAGTGAAATGATTAGACGGCGTGCCCTAGTGCAATGACTAGACAGCGTGCCCTAGTGTAATGACTAGACGGCGTGCCCTAGTGCAATGACTAGACGGCGTGCCCTAGTGCAAAGACTATACGGCGTGCCTAGTACAAGGACTAGATGGCGTGCCCTAGTGCAAAGACAATATGGCGTGCCCTAGTGCAAGGACTAGACGGCGTGCCCTAGTGCAAAGACTATGCGGTGTGCCTAGTACAAGGACTATACGGCGTGCCTAATGCAATGACTATACGGCGTGCCTAGTACAAGGACAATACGGCGTGCCTAGTACAAAGACTATACGGCGTGCCTAGTACAAGGACTATACGGCGTGCCTAGTGCAATGACTATACGGCGTGCCTAGTGCAATGACTAGACGGCGTGCCCTAGTGCAAAGACTATACGGCGTGCCCTAGTGCAATGACTATACGGCGTGCCCTAGTGCAATGACTATACGGTGTGCCTAGTAGAATGACTATACGGCGTGCCTAGTGCAATGACTATACGGCGTGCCCTAGTGCAATGACTAGACGGCGTGCCCAACAATGACTATACGGCGTGCCCTAGTGCAAGGAATAAACTGCGTGCCCTAGTGCAAGGAATATAAGGCGTGCCTAGCGCAATGACAATACTGCGTGCCTAGTGCAAGGAATAGACGACGTGCCCTAATGCAATGACTATACGGCGTGCCCTAGTGCAAGGACAATACGGCGTGCCCTAGTGCAATGATTATACGGCGTGCCCTAGTGCAATGACTAAACAGCGTACCCTAGTGCAATGACTATACGACGTGCCCTAGTGCAATGAATATACGGCATGCTCTAGTGCAATGACTAGACGGCGTGACCTAGTGCAATGACTAGACAGCGTGCCCCAGTGTAATGACTAGACGGCGTGCCCTAGTGCAATGACTAGACGGCGTGCCCTAATGCAAAGACTATACGGCGTGCCTAGTACAAGGACTAGACGGCGTGCCCTAGTGCAAAGACAATATGGCGTGCCCTAGTGCAAGGACTAGACGGCGTGCCCTAGTGCAAAGACTATACGGTGTGCCTAGTACAAGGAATATACGGCGTGCCTAATGCAATGACTATACGGTGTGCCTAGAACAAGGACAATACGGCGTGCCTAGTGCAAAGACTATACGGCGTGCCTAGTACAAGGACTATACGGCGTGCCTAGTGCAATGACTATACGGCGTGCCTAATGCAATGAATAGACGGCGTGCCTAGTGTAATCACTATACGGCGTGCCCTAGTGCAATGACTATACGGCGTGCCCTAGTAGAATGACTATACGGCGTGCCTAGTGGAATGACTATACGGCGTGCCCTAGTGCAATTACTATACGGCGTGCCTAGTACAAGGACTAGACCCCTAGTGCAATGACTATACGGTGTGCCCTAGTGCAAGGAATATACTGCGTGCCCTAGTGCAAGGAATAGACTGCGTGCCCTAGCGCAAGGACTAGACGGCGTGTCCTAGTGCAAAGACTAGATGGCGTGCCCTAGCACAATGACTATACGGCGTGCCCTAGTGCAATGACTAGACGGCGTGCCCTAGTGCAATAACTAGACGGCGTGCCCTAGCACAATGACTAGACGGCTTGCCCTAGTGCAATGACTAGAAGGCGTACCCTAGCACAAGGACTAGACGGCGTGCCATAGTGCAAGGACTAGACGGCGTGCCCTAGTGCAATGACTAGACGGCGTGCCCTTGCGGAATGAGTAGAGGACGTGCCCAAGTGCAATGACTAGAAGGCGTACCCTAGCACAAGGACTAGACGGCGTGCCCTAGTGCAATGACCAGACGGCGTGCCCAAGCGCAATGACTAGAAGTAGTGCCCTAGTGCAATGACTATACGGCGTGCCCTAGCGCAATGAGTAGAGGACGTGCCCAAGCGCAATGACTAGAAGGCGTACCCTAGCACAAGGACTATACGGCGTGCCCTAGTGCAAGGACTAGACGACGTGCCCTAGTGCAAGGACTAGACGGCGTGCCCTAGTGCAAATACTAGTCTGCGTTCCCCAGTGCAATAATTAGACGGCGTGCCCTAGAGCAAGGAATATACTGCGTGCCCTAGTGCATTGACTAGAATGCGTGCCCTATTGCAATTACTAGACCGCGTGCCCTAGTACAATGACAATACGGCGTGCCCTAGTGCAATGACTAGACGGCGTGCCATAGTACAAGGACTAGTCGGCGTGCCTAGTACAAGGACTAGACGGCGTGCCCTAGTGCAAAGACAATATGGCGTGCCCTAGTGCAAGGACTAGACGGCGTGCCCTAGTGCAAAGACTATGCGGTGTGCCTAGTACAAGGACTATACGGCGTGCCTAATGCAATGACTATACGGCGTGCCTAGTACAAGGACAATACGGCGTGCCTAGTGCAAAGACTATACGGCGTGCCTAGTAAAAGGACTATATGGCGTGCCTAGTGCAATGACTATACGGCGTGCCTAGTGCAATGACTAGACGGCGTGCCCTAGTGCAAAGACTAGACGGCGTGCCTAGTGCAATGACTATACGGCGTGCCCTAGTGCAATGACTATACGGCGTGACCTATTAGAATGACTATACGGCGTGCCTAGTGGAATTACTATACGGCGTGCCCTAGTGCAATGACTATACGGCGTGCCTAGTACAAGGACTAGACGGTGTGCCCTAGTGCAAGGAATATACTGCGTGCCCTAGTGCAAGGAATAGACTGCGTGCCCTAGCGCAAGGACTAGACGGTGTGTCCTAGTGCAAAGACTAGACGGCGTGCCCTAGTGCAATGACTAGACGGCGTGCCCTAGCGCAATGACTATACGGCGTGCCCTAGTGCAATGACTAGACGGCGTGCCCTAGTGCAATTACTAGACGGCGTGCCCTAGTGCAATGACTAGACGGCGTGCACTTGTGCAATGACTAGACGGCGTGCCCTAGCGCAATTACTAGACGGCGTGCCCTAGTGCAATGACGAGAAGGCGTACCCTAGCACAAGGACTAGACAGCGTGCCCTAGTGCAAGGACTAGACGGCGTGCCCTAGTGCAATGACTAGACGGCGTGCCCTAGCGCAATGAGTAGAGGACGTGCCCAAGCGCAATGACTAGAAGGCGTACCCTAGCACAAGGACTAGACGGTGTGCCCTAATGCAAGGACTAGACGGCGTGCCCTAGTACAATGACTAGACGGCGTGCCCTAGCGCAATGAGTAGAGGACGTGCCCAAGTGCAATGACTAGAAGGCGTACACTAGCACAAGGACTAGACGGCGTGCCCAAGCGCAATGACTAGAAGTAGTGCCCTAGTACAAGGACTAGACGGCGTGCCTTAGCGCAATGAATGACGGCGTGCCCTAGTGCAAGTACTAGACTACGTGCCTTTGTGCAAGGACTAGACGGCGTGCCCAAGTGCAAGGACTAGATGGCGTGCCCTAGTGCAAGGACTAGACGACGTGCCCTATTGCAAGGACTAGACGGCGTGCCCTAATGCAATGACTAGACGGCGTGCCCTAGTGCAAATACTAGTCGACGTGCCCCAGTGCAATAATTAGACGGCATGCCCTAGAGCAAGGAATATACTGCGTGCCCTAGTGCATTGACTAGAATGCGTGCCCTAATGCAATTACTAGACGGCGTGCCCTAGTACAATGACTATACGGCGTGCCCTAGTGCAATGA
>CM026397.1:3395284-3466342 GCA_014843695.1 Archivesica marissinica | reverse complement strand
AAAGTTTAACTAAGATAATCAATTATACATGCATATCAATTAATGTTTTCATAAATACAGTACAAAGATAACTCTAAACAACACAGGACCTGGAACAGCTTACACTACAAATGAATCCCCAAATCAATTACCCCACCCACCCCTACACATCCTTTTTTGACACACTCCTTATCCTATTAACAAATAGAAGAAGCGATCGGCCACTCATTCACCTCTCTCTCTCTCTCCTTAAGGGACACACTGTACATATAGATAATCGAACTGAAGTAATATGTATACTATTAAAAACCAAAAAATCTTGTCGCAATATGTATCAACTAAATGTATATGCAATAAAGAAATAAACGAGGTTAAAAAAACAATAATCATGTGTCTGTTAACATCAAGCCATAAAGCCAACAGATGCGTTTATTTAGATTGTGCTACAAAACATGCGGATGATTAGACAAGGCCGTCGCCGGTATTTTGGAAGTGATCCGGCCAAATAGGAGCACTGTACATGCGACTTGAGTAGGGGGTCTGGGGACATGGCTACAATAATAATTGCACCATGACATATACATAACAGAAACAAAAACTGATGTTTAACAGAATCCATCTGAAGAAATTTTTCGAAATTGTTGGTATTACAGTTAGTGGAAAAAGAATTCAAGCAAACTCTTTTTGGAGATGACGCTACATTTCTAAATAATGGTTCAAAACAATCGTTTGAGAGATTAGTAAATGTAATAACACATGTTGGCTATAGCTCTGGTCTAAACGTAACTCTATGCTCCATACCAATATAGCTATATAGGCCATTTAAATCAATACCATTATCAGTGTATTGGTAATCAATAACCAATAGATAACAGTTGACCATAGTGACACTGTGTCCATACACATTATTGGAGAAAGTGGGGCCAATTTACACCTGCCTTGTTTGAACCAATATTATTGTGTCAAGACATCATGCAATCTTTTTTTGACCAACAGATAGTTTTTAGAGAATTAAATTCTCTGTCTGGTGATATTAAATTCATGATGGTGTAAAAAGTATTTCTATCAAATGGCCAGTTATATACAAAGAACACCAGATTTTCAGAAAAAAATGTTCTCTATACCAATTGTTTTTTGTTGTTTTTTTCAATATAATACCTTATTACATAGTCACAAAATGTAACATTATAAATAACAAACATTCATATTGGAGATGGCAATAGAAATAACAAAATTATTAATAATATACAAACATAGTCTTATATATAGTAGGCCCAGTGCTTCATCGAAAAGAAAGTAAAATATCAGAACTTACTAGAATTTATAGTAGTACCTGGACGGTGTCATCTTCAATTAGCGTAGACAATTTATTATAGCGTAATTCCATTTGTATGTATGAATGAGCACAACTATTGACTATGTAATTCCACTTTGTATGTATGAATGAGCACAACTAATGACTATGTAATTCCATTTGTATATATGAATGAACACAACTATTGTCTATGTAATTCCACTTGTATGTATGAATGAACACACCTATTGACTGTAATTCCACTTGTATGTATGAATGAGCACAACTATTGACTGTAATTCCATCTGTATGTGTGAATGAATGAGCACAACTATTGACTATGTAGATCCATTTGTATGTATGAATGAACACAACTATTGTCTATGTAATTCCATTTGTATGTATGAATGAACACACCTATTGACTGTAATTCCACTTGTATGTATGAATGAACACAACTATTGTCTATGTAATTCCACTTGTATGTATGAATGAACACAACTATTGTCTATTTAATTCCATCTGTATGTGTGAATGAATGAGCACAACTATTGACTATGTAGATCCATTTGTATGTATGAATGAACACAACTATTGTCTATGTAATTCCATTTGTATGTATGAATGAACACACCTATTGACTGTAATTCCACTTGTATGTATGAATGAACACAACTATTGTCTATGTAATTCCACTTGTATGTATGAATGAACACAACTATTGTCTATTTAATTCCATCTGTATGTGTGAATGAATGAGCACAACTATTGACTATGTAGATCCATTTGTATGTATGAATGAGCACAACTATTGACTATGTAGATCCATTTGTATGTATGAATGAACACAACTATTGTCTATGTAATTCCATTTGTATGTATGAATGAGCACATCTATTGTCTATGTAATTCCATTTGTTTCAATGAGCACAACTATTGTCTATGTAATTCCATTTGTTTCAATGAGCACAACTATTGTCTATGTAATTCCATTTGTATGTATGAATGAGCACAACTATTGTCTATGTAATTCCATTTGTTTCAATGAGCACAACTAATGACTATGTGATTGTAATGATAATGACACTGTTTTTTCACATGATATATTGCAATGAAAGAGTATTCTCAGTTACAGGGCATGGTAGTGCGCGTGACATCCATCCCTGCATAAATGAACCTTGCACACAGAACATCCATATACAGTCTCCCTGCGCTCCTTTAGAACACGCGAGTGATACTTGCATGTTGTACGGCGTGATTCCATATAGCAGGATACATGAGCCACAATGTTCTCTTGGCCGACTGCACCACCTTGGTTCTGTGCATCCCCTCGCGATCGCTTTCTCTTTGCAAACCCTCCAATCAAACCACGGACAAGCTATTGACGGAAGTTCAGATGCGCAAATCTCTTCCGTTTCGTCACTCTGCGGGAGACCATCTGGTACATAATGTTCGCATTGATGATGCAACAGTTCAGCATGAACCAGAAGTGGTATCTCCACCATTTCTTCCCATTCCTCCCCACACTGTACTTCGCCCGGAACTGGTCATGGAGATCAACACCACCCATAAACTGGTTGTAGGCATACACACTGTGTGGCTGCTGGAGTCGAAGTACCTGTCCATGTACTCGACGTTGGGCATCATGGATGTCGGTTGGGTTGCTCAACGTGGACAGGTGATAAACGAGGCGCTTGTCCTTCCACACAGTGGCAGTCAGGTTTGAGTCGCCCTTCTGTAATATCTTCATGTCCCCACGATCCCTAACTTCCCGGGGCTTCTTTAGGTCCTTTGGGTATCCCAAGCGGTTTACCCTAACAGTCCGGATACATTCACGGACTCCACCACGTGTCCTAATGGTATCAAGTCTAAGCTACACACCTGGGTTTTTATCAATATCTAAATGATCATCAACATCCATAGAAATTAGACTGACAAGTGGACAGAGTGATCATAGACAAACAAATTATCACAGTAAATCATTATTATACAATGTTCTCATATGTATACTTGAATTGTCTACATAAAGGACACTAAATATGACATGTTTGTTGTCAGTTAGGCTTGATACTTTCTAAATAGGGAGGTTCCAACATTCTTGATTACAACAATTCCAGGAAGTTACAATGTTAATATTATACAATACCTACATCTTAGATCAAGGTCGACAGAGTTTGTTGCCGGAGTTGTTGAACTATACTCATTACGAGCTTCACATGTAACACGATCACCATCATTGTCACGTGTCGGTGTCACGATCAATGTCCTCCGTTGTTTCCAGCCACCATATTCCCCATTCTGGTTTGTTAGTGAGCTTGACTTTGATGTGACCACATTGTTGACTTTCCATGTAAGGTCAGATATTGGGTTAGAGGTTCCGGATGTACACGTCAGTGTCAGTGTAGTCTGACCGTTGGCTACTATATTACTGTTCCCTGTTATCGTAGTCGTCAGAGGCTTGACTGAAATCACATGCATTGGTGTACAAATATTTAGCAACTCAAAATAATATTTGTGTATAATTAATTCAGCATTATTTTAAGGCACGGTCAGCGTTTAACCGCAAGATAACATACAAGACAAGTGTACACACAGCATACATGAAAAAGAACATAAACTTACAAATCAAATATCGAAGTCTACAATAATATGCATGTTTGATATAAATTGCACGATGTCAGTTTTGGACTTGTATCTAGCAGCTGCTTGTTGAAATAAATGTTGTCAACACGACGTTTTCAGACTCAAGCTGATAAGTTTATGATGTCTATGACAAGACGTTCTGCCACTATTTATATACCGCATGATTGCACTGTTTTCTATCATAAAACATAATTTAGCCTACTGAACATCGTAGAATATAGTAATATTTTCATTCATGTATTCTATAAAATTGACATTCTCAAAGTATAGCGAGAAAAGTTATATAGAAACAAGATCTACTTTCCTTCTTAAGATGAAGATAATATTTTGATTAACGTACATTTCACAGTTATGGAGACTTGTTCCTCATCTTCTGGATTAATTCCGTTGTTGGCTTTACATTTATAAACACCATAGTGAGTTCTGCTGCCTGGAGTGAGACTGTAGTTGAGAACGTTGGTGCTTGGTGTCGCCCGGGAAACTTGATTATCGTTATGGTACCATGTGATGGTTGATATCGGTTTACTCTCTGTGTTGCAGGATATTGGTGCATTATTCAATCCCTCGGTGATGTCGAACGACCCAGATATTGCAACAAGCGGAGAGTCTTGTAAAAACAAAGACGAAATACAAGTATAGATAAATTAATATAACATAAAAGGCATTCATTGTAAACTAAAGACATGCAATCAAAAATAATGCAAAGACTAAGATATGTATTGTAGGTCCAAGCCATAGTCCTGACCAGAAAGACGAACTGGTACTCTATGTATGTACCGGTGTCATATAGAATATTGACCCGCCAAAATAATGACCCGGGTCATTATTCTATAGGAAAAAGTGACCCGCGGGTCCATATTATATGATAGAATAATGAACCCCCTTATAGAATAATGCTCCCCCCAATCCCCAAAGCTTACACAAACAATGTTATCAATATATTTTATTAACAATTGCATAAACTATAAAATTAACAATTATCAATAAAATTATATTGAATTTATGTATGAAAAAAGACATACACTCAACTTAATTGGTATTTGAAACCATGCAGCTCAAAATAAATACAATAAAATAGCACAGTACTAACCATTCTTATCATATTCATGCATGTTCTCTTAAACTTTCCAGAAAATGTGTACAACTATATATTATGCTGTTAACCATTATAATTCTGACTGGTGTGGCTAACTAATTTTGCCACAGGTGTGAATATCTCCATAAAAAGCAATACAACCTTATTGTTGGAGCACTGCAATCAACTGTGACACTTCCTGTGTTACATGTTTTATATCATTCATAATACATACTATTTTATTATTGCATGAGCAAGGACAGATAGCATTATGTTATATAATGTGTGCCTCCCACTGCAAGAAATTGTTCAATGCATACATGTAGAATGTGACCCCCATAATGTAGATTATCTGATTGAAGGTAGGTCACTTTTCCATGCCATAGAATGTGTACACAAGAGTGAGAGAGGTCACTTCCCCATGCTGTAGAATAATGACCCCCCGCATATTAACTATATGAGTGACATGGGGTCACTTTTCCATGCCATAGAATAATGACCCCCTAGTATGTAAACTATACGAGTGAGGAGGTCACTTTTCCATGCCATAGAATAATGACCCCCCAGTATGTAAACTATACGAGTGAGGAGGTCACTTTTCCATGCCATAGAATAATGACCACCCTGTATATTAACTATATGAGTGAGGTGGGGTCACTTTTCCATGCCATAGAATCTACACATATGTAGGTGATTATCCTATGATATGGATAGTGACACCCTGCCACTCATATAATCTACACATATGGGGGTGATTATTCTATGATATGGATAGTGACCCCCTCCCACTCATATAATCTATACATATGGAGGTGATTATTCTATGATATGGATAGTGACCCCCTCCCACTCATATGATCTACACATATGGGGGTGATTATCCTATGATATGGATAGTGACCCCCTCCCACTCATATAATCTACACATATGGGGGCGATTATTATGTGATATGGATAGTGACCCCCTCCCACTCATATAATCTACACATATGGGGGTGATTATCCTATGATATGGATAGTGACCCCCTCCCACTCATATAATCTATACATATGGGGGTGATTATCCTATGATATGGATAGTGACCCCCTCCCACTCATATAATCTACACATATGGGGGTGATTATCCTATGATATGGATAGTGACCCCTCCCACTCATATAATCTACACATATGGGGGTGATTATCCTATGATATGGATAGTGACACCTCCCACTCATATAATCTACACATATGTGGGTGATTATCCTATGATATGGATAGTGACCCCCTCCCACTCATATAATCTACACATATGTGGGTGATTATTCTATGCATGGAAAAGTGACCCCCCCTCATTCGTATAGTTTACATACAGGGTGTGTCATTATTATATGGCATGGAAAAGTGACTCCCCCTCACTCGTACTGTGTAAACATAGGGGGGTCATTATTTTATGGCATGGAAAAGTGACCCCCTCACTCATATAGTTTACACACAGGGGGTCATTATTCTATGGCATGGAAAAGTGACCCGCCGTCACTCGTACTGTGTAAACACAGGGGGTCATTATTCTATTGCATGGAAAAGCGACCCCCTCACTCATATAGTTTAAATAATTATAGGGGGACATTAATGGCATGGACGTTTGACCTGCCTTCACTCGGATAATCTACATATAGTGCGGTCATTATTCTATGGCATGGAAAAGTGACCTACCCTCAATCAAATAATCTACATAATGGGGGTCACATTCTACATGTATGCATGGAACAGTTTCTTGCACTGAATACAGATGGAGGTACACATTATAAAGTATAATGTTGTCTGTCCTTGCTCATACAATATTAAAATATTACTTATTATGAATGATATAAAACATGTAACCAGTGTATTGGGAACACAGTAAGTGTCAATGTTGGTTTCAGTTCCCTAAACATAAGGTTTTATTGCTTTTCACACCTGTGGCAAAAAAGATAAGGCTTAATATGATCCACAATAATCAGACTTACAATTGTTAACAACACATTACATATTTGTGCACATTTTCTGGAAAGATTAAGAGAATATGAATAAACACAATAAGAATAGTTTGCTATAATAATTGGATAACATATTAATTAAATTTGTTAAAGAAATATACAACAATTTCTGCTGCAGAAGCATCCATAGTGTGAGTGTGTTTTACATTTATTTATCGTCAATACTGGTTGCCCATATGAGCGATGCCTTATGAAGAGATTAAGTCATTTTAGTTTATGGAGGATAGTGCAATGCTACAGACAGAGACCCATTCCAGGGGGTCATTATTCCATGGCATCGAAAAGTGACCCTCTCTCTCATAATCATAGTCTACACATATATGGGTCATTATTGTATGGCATTGATGTTCAGTGTATACATAGGGGTGGGGGTCATTATTCTATGGCATTGATGTTCAGTGTATACATAGGGGTGGGGGTCATTATTGTATGGCATTGATGTTCAGTGTATACATAGGGGTGGGGGTCATTGTTCTATGGCATTGATGTTCAGTGTATAACTAGGGGTGGGGGTCATTGTTATATGGCATTGATGTTCAGTGTATACATAGGGGTGGGGGTCATTGTTCTATGGCATTGATGTTCAGTGTATACATAGGGGTGGGGGTCATTGTTATATGGCATTGATGTTCAGTGTATACATAGGGGTGGGGGGTCATTGTTATATGGCATTGATGTTCAGTGTATACATAGGGGTAGGGGTCATTGTTCTATGACATTGATGTTCAGTGTATACATAGGGGTGGGGGTCATTGTTCTATGGCATTGATGTTCAGTGTATACATAGGGGTGGGGGTCATTGTTCTATGCCATTGATGTTCAGTGTATACATAGGGGTGGGGGTCATTGTTCTATGGCATTGATGTTCAGTGTATACATAGGGTGGGGGGTCATTGTTCTATGGCATTGATGTTCAGTGTACATAGGGGTAGGGGTCATTGTTCTATGACATTGATGTTCAGTGTATACATAGGGGTGGGGGTCATTGTTCTATGGCATTGATGTTCAGTGTATACATAGGGTGGGGGGTCATTGTTCTATGGCATTGATGTTCAGTGTATACATAGGGGTGGGGGTCATTGTTCTATGGCATTGATGTTCAGTGTATACATAGGGGTGGGGGTCATTATTCTATGGCATTGATGTTCAGTGTATACATAGGGGTGGGGGTCATTGTTCTATGGCATTGATGTTCAGTGTATACATAGGGGTGGGGGTCATTGTTATATGGCATTAATGTTCAGTGTATACATAGGGGTGGGGGTCATTGTTATATGGCATTGATGTTCAGTGTATACATAGGGGTGGGGGTCATTGTTCTATGGCATTGATGTTCAGTGTATACATAGGGGTGGGGGTCATTGTTCTATGGCATTGATGTTCTTGTATACATAGGGGTGGGGGTCATTGTTCTATGGCATTGATGTTCAGTGTATACATAGGGGTGGGGGTCATTGTTATATGGCATATGGCATTGTTCATGTTCAGTGTATACATAGGGGTGGGGGTCATTGTTATGGGGCATTGATGTTCATGGCATTGATGTTCAGTGTATACATAGGGGTGGGGGTCATTGTTATATGGCATTGATGTTCAGTGTATACATAGGGTGGGGGTCATGTTCTATGGCATTGATGTTCATAGGGGTGGGGGGTCATTGTTCATATGGGGTGTTCATCAGTATACATAGGGGTGGGGGTCATTGTTCTATGGCATTGATGTTCAGTGTATACATAGGGGTGGGGGTCATTATTCTATGGCATTGATGTTCAGTGTATACATAGGGGTGGGGGTCATTGTTCTATGGCATTGATGTTCAGTGTATACATAGGGGTGGGGGTCATTGTTCTATGGCATTGATGTTCAGTGTATACATAGGGGTGGGGGTCATTGTTCTATGGCATACATAGATGTTCAGTGATGTTCATTGTTATACATAGGGGTGGGGGTCATTGTTCTATGGCATTGATGTTCAGTGTATACATAGGGGTGGGGGTCATTGTTCTATGGCATTGATGTTCAGTGTATACATAGGGGTGGGGTCATTGTTCTATGGCATTGATGTTCAGTGTATACATAGGGGTGGGGGTCATTGTTCTATGGCATTGATGTTCAGTGTATACATAGGGGTGGGGTCATTGTTCTATGGCATTGATGTTCAGTGTATACATAGGGGTGGGGGTCATTGTTATATGGCATTGATGTTCAGTGTATACATAGGGGTGGGGGTCATTGTTCTATGGCATTGATGTTCAGTGTATACATAGGGGTGGGGGTCATTGTTCTATGCCATTGATGTTCAGTGTACATAGGGGGTGGGGGTCATTGTTCTATGGCATTGATGTTCAGTGTATACATAGGGTGGGGTGGGGTCATTGTTCTATGGCATTGATGTTCAGTGTATACATTGGTGGGGTGTCATTGTTCTATGCATTGATGTTCAGTGTATACATAGGGGTGGGGGTCATTGTTCTATGGCATTGATGTTCAGTGTATACATAGGGTGGGGTGGGGTCATTGTTCTATGGCATTGATGTTCAGTGTATACATAGGGGTGGGGGTCATTGTTCTATGGCATTGATGTTCAGTGTATACATAGGGGTGGGGTCATTGTTCTATGGCATTGATGTTCATTATACATAGGGTGGGGGTCATTGGCATTGATGTTCAGTGTATACATAGGGTGTCATTGTTATGGCATTGATGTTATGGCAGATGTTCATACATTGGGTTGGGGGTCATTGTTCTATGCATTGATGTTCAGTGTATACATAGGGGTGGGCATTGATGTTCAGTGTATACATAGGGTTATGGCATTGATGTTCAGTGTATACATAGGGGTGGGGGTCATTGTTCTATGGCATTGATGTTCAGTGTATACATTGGGGTGGGGGTCATTGTTCTATGGCATTGATGTTCACATACATAGGGGTAGGGGTCATTGTTATATGGGTGTTCAGTGTATACATAGGGGTGGGGTCATTGTTATGGCATTGATGTTCAGTGTATACATAGGGGTGGGGGTCATTGTTCTATGCATTGATGTTCAGTGTATACATAGGGTGGGGGTCATTGTTCATGTTGTGTATACATAGGGGTGGGGGGTCATTGTTCTATGGCATTGATGTTCAGTGTATACATAGGGTGGGGGGTCATTGTTATATGGCATTGTTCATGTTCATGTGTCATATACATAGGGTGGGGGTCATTGTTATATGGCATTGATGTTCAGTGTATACATAGGGTGGGGTCATTGTTCTATGGCATTGATGTTCAGTGTATACATAGGGGTGGGGGTCATTGTTCTATGGCATTGATGTTCAGTGTATACATAGGGGTGGGGGTCATTGTTCTATGGCATTGATGTTCAGTGTATACATAGGGGTGGGGGTCATTGTTCTATGGCATTGATGTTCAGTGTATACATAGGGGTGGGGGTTCATGTGTGTCATTATGGCATTGATGTTCAGTGTATACATAGGGGTGGGGGTCATTGTTCATTATGGCATGTGGGGGGTCATGTTCATGATGTTCAGTGTATACATAGGGGTGGGGGTCATTGATTTCAGTGTATACATTGGGTGGGGGTCATTGTTCTATGGCATTGATGTTCAGTGTATACATAGGGGTGGGGGTCATTGTTCTATGGCATTGATGTTCATGTTCTATGGCATTGATGTTCAGTGTATACATAGGGGTGGGGGTCATTCTATGGCATTGATGTTCAGTGTATACATAGGGGTGGGGGTCATTGTTCTATGGCATTGATGTTCAGTGTATACATAGGGGTGGGGTCATTGTTCTATGGCATTGATGTTCAGTGTATACATAGGGGTGGGGGTCATTGTTCTATGGCATTGATGTTCAGTGTATACATAGGGGTGGGGGTCATTGTTCTATGGCATTGATGTTCAGTGTATACATAGGGGTGGTCATTGTTCTATGGCATTGATGTTCAGTGTATACATAGGGGTGGGGGTCATTGTTCTATGGCATTGATGTTCAGTGTATACATAGGGGTGGGGTCATTGTTCTATGTTATGTTCATGTATGGCATCAGTTATACATCAATGCCATATTATATTATGTGTACTAGTTATATGCACATCGTATAATCAAAATATGTTGGCATTATAACATGTAACATTTAATAAAATTCAATATTTTCCCACTATATATATTGCTATTTGCAATTTGCTATATGGCTGAATAATGACCCGCGGGTTATTAGTTTTAGGGGGGTCAATATTCTATACGACACCGGCGTAACAGAAAAACTCCCCCCCCCCACCACTCATGGCAATTCTCAGCCGGGGATAGACTAAGGAAAATATTCCCCCCTGCCTGGAATTTCTACCACCTCCCCAACCTCCTCCACCCTAGTACATGCATGCATATAGAGGGAGGGTATTTCCTAGTAGGCTGACACTGGAATTTCTACCACCTCCCCCAACCTCCTCCACCCTAGTACATGCATGTATATAGAGGGAGGGTATTTCCTAGTAGGCTGACACTGGAAATTCTACCACCTCCCCAACCTCCTCCACCCTAGACTTATACATGCATGTATATAGAGGGAGGGTATTTCCTAGTAGGCTGACACTGGAAATTCTACCACCTCCCCAACCTCCTCCACCCTAGTACATCTATACATGCATGTATATAGAGGGAGGGTATTTCCTAGTAGGCTGACATTGGAAATTCTACCACCTCCCCAACCTCCTCCACCCTAGTACATCTATACATGCATGTATATAGAGGGAGGGTATTTCCTAGTAGGCTGACACTGGAAATTCTACCACCTCCACCCTAGTACATCTATACATGCATGTATATAGAGGGAGGGTATTTCCTAGTAGGCCGACACTGGAAATTCTACCACCTCCCCAACCTCCTCCACCCTAGTACATGCCTGTATATAGAGTGGGGGTATTTCCTAGTAGGCTGACACTGGAAATTCTACTCTCCATTCCTGTGCATGCATGTATATAAAATTGGGGGAGTATTTGGTGGGGGTAGAATTTCCAGGGTGGGGTAGAATGTTCAGGTTTTGGTCTGTACATTTTCCGCCTTGGGATTCCTAACAACGATATTCCATTTTAGGCCATACATTGTAATACAAAATGCCAAAAGGCAAAGCAATTTCTTTGCTATGATAATTTGCTAACCGGGAGCCGAAAAAAATACTAGCCTGGTGAAAATAAAAGTTTATATAACTATACTTTATAACTTGAACATGAACGTTTTAGAAATTGTGACCATGATTTGGAACAAACAGGAATACAGGAATAGCACTTTGACATTGTTGAACACAAGAGCTGTTGGAAACACAGCGCCGATCATAAATTGGAAGTGGACACAAATGCTTTACCAATCGGATAAAATACTTACATTGGTGTCAGTGTACGAACACATTAGTCAGTTTGTATCTATAATTTTGTTATGTTCTGTTTAATTTGATACAGACTTTGACAGACTGACCTAACTGAAAGGAACTGATCAAGGTTATTGTGATTTGGATACAATTGTCTGTTCTTCCCAATAGCTGTGTATCATCATTTAAAAAAATATATCTTTGTAACTGGAAGGTCAATATCTTGATATAACATGTTTTTCTTGTATCAATTGAATGTGGATAACCAACACATATTTCAAATAAAGTCAAATAAGAATAATTTGAATCATTATATAACAAAGAACCAATTTAATATCAATATGAGTTATTTAATTACAGCCTTGTTTGTTGACAGTGTTTTGTCCAATTAATTTATATAGTAGTTTATTGCTTAGGATAACAGGGTTCTCATATATGCGGCCCTAATCAATAAACTACAACATAAGTTAATATTGGGAACGAAGTACATGTTTTAAACAGAATAATACGGTAAGTCTGATGAATTGGTAGTTAGTAGAAACCTCTAACAACCAATAATGGTTACTGATTGGCTTATGATTGTATATCCTGGATTGGCTTATGATTGTATATCCTGGATTGGCTTATGATTGTATATCCTGGATTGGCTTATGATTGTATATCCTGGATTGGCTTACGAGTGTATATCCTGGATTGGCTTATGATTGTATATCCTGGGTAAACCGATTACTTGTGACATAAATAATAACGTGTGGCAGACGTGATAACGTAGTGATAGTGTGTTCGCTTCAGGTGCGACTGTCGAGTGTGATGCGAGTTCGAGTCCACGCTGGAGCAGTAAGATAGTGCCCTTAGGAAAGGCATTTAAATTCCACATTACCTCTTCTCTCTCCCTCATGGCGATGGAATCCATCAGGAATGAGGTCTCGAGAATTTGTTTCGCAATCAAGCTAAAATAAATTTGTATAAAGTAATAACCTGTGTTTTTTTATCAGAGTTTTAAAAAGTTAGAGGCACTTTACAAATGTCAAATGCACCCGATACTCATTGAAATGCACCTTTGGAAATAATTACTACATGAACGTAAATGTATGAGAGGATTGAAACATTTTAGATTGTTTTTGCTATTGCGGAACTCCGACGGAAACACAAAATGCGCATGTGCGGTTAATTTGGATTTATTCTGATAACATGGCTAAGTAGTAGTCATCGATATTAGGGGATAATAATGGACAACAAAGGATGCCTCATTAGTCAGACAGAGCTATGAGCAAAACTGTAAAATGCAAAAGACATGAATATGTACATGATAACATCGGTTATGTATCAATTACAAGTATAAGACGCCCTCACCTATCACATATGCATTCTTAATGAATGACATGCCATTTTTTATTAAGAGATTAATGTGAAAAACTGAAGGATATAATAATGTCTATAATATACATTATATTCCACCTACTTGAAAGAAATTGTTGATTTTATGAAAGGGATATAACCGAGTATGTATTACAGTAAAACCGTTGGTTTATTTAACCTATTTTCTTGATTCTTGACGCTGTCATTATCATCATACACGCAGAAGACAAAGTACAAGTTTGAACACAAACCACAAATACTTGAACAACAGTCACATTAAAGCCCATTAAACGTGTTTTATTCACATAACTTACATTTGACATTCAACATAGCTGTGTCTGTGACTGCTGATTGAGACACTGTATTACGCACAGAACACATGATCACATCCCCGTCCATATATCGTGTCGGAGTAAGCACCATTTTTTGTGATCTCACCACGCCATTGTTTGCTCCTGTTGATTCCGTGTATGACCGACTGTTTGTGATTGTGGCTGACGCGTTCTTCCATGTGATGTCCGAGGCTGGGTTAGATGATCCTGTTGTACATGTTAATGTTAAAGATGCCGATCCTGTAGCTGTTATTACCCTGTTACCGGATATCGTTGTTGACGATGCACTTACTGAAACTATAGCATGTGACAATTACAATAATTAGCCGTTCTTCTATTATACGATAACGTCGAAAACATCCATATATTATCGTATACTAGAAGAACGGAGTAGACAAGATAGCAATGCTTAACATTCAGCTGACTTGATGGGGGCATGCTGCATAATATGCTAAGTGTGAACTGAAGATCAATTATGCTATGTTATATGAGGTACAAATTATTGCTGTTCAATGCAAGATCAATTATAATTACTTTAATTTGATCCCTGGAACTTTGATGGAATTCGACAGTGAATTAATGTTAGTTAAGTTAACTGTGGCTGATTGATATGCTATGTGCGGGTACCGATACTTACATCTAACATATAGAGGGATTGATGCAGTTAACTGTGATGGATTGACAAGGGGTGTGTGTGTGTCGATACTTACATTTAACAGATAGAGGGATTTATGCAGCTAACTGTGATGGATTGACAAGGGATGTGCGGGTAACGATACTTACATCTAACATATAGAGGGATGTATGCAGTTAACTGTGATGGATTGACAAGGGATGTGCGGGTAACGATACTTACATCTAACATATAGAGGGATTGATGCAGTTAACTGTGGTGGATTGACAAGGGATGTGCGGGTAACGATACTTACATCTAACATATAGAGGGATTAGCAGTTAACTGATGATTGACAAGGGATGTGGTACGATACTCATCTAACAAAGAGGGATTGATGCAGTTAACTGTGATGGATTGACAAGGGATGTGCGGGTAACGATACTTACATCTAACATATAGAGGGATTGATGCAGTAACTGTGATGGATTGACAAGGGATGTGGGTAACGATACTTCATCTAACATATAGAGGGATTATGCAGTAACTGATGGATGACAGGGATGTGGGTAACGATACTTCATCTAACATATAGAGGGATATGCAATTAACTGGATGATTGACAGGATGTGTGTAACGATACTACATCTAACAAGAGGGATTGATGCAGTAACTGTGATGGATTGACAAGGGGTGTGTGTAACGATACTTGCATCTATCATATAGAGGGATTGATGCAGTTAACTGTGATGGATTGACAAGGGGTGTGTGTAACGATACTTGCATCTAACATATAGAGGGATTTATGCAGTTAACTGTGATGGATTGACAAGGGATGTGTGTGTAACGATACTTACATCTAACATATAGAGGGATTGATGCAGTTAACTGTGTTGGATTGACAAGGGATGTGTGGGTAACGATACTTACATCTAACATATAGAGGGATGTATGCAGTTAACTGTGATGGATTGACAAGGGATGTGCGGGTAACGATACTTACATCTAACAGATAGAGGGATTTATGCAGTTAACTGTGATGGATTGACAAGGGATGTGCGGGTAACGATACTTACATCTAACATATAGAGGGATGTATGCAGTTAACTGTGATGGATTGACAAGGGATGTGTGTGTAACGATACTTACATCTAACATATAGAGGGATTGATGCAGTTAACTGTGATGGATTGACAAGGGATGCGCGGGTAACGATACTTACATCTAACATATAGAGGGATGTATGCAGTTAACTGTGATGGATTGACAAGGGATGTGCGGGTAACGATACTTACATCTAACATATAGAGGGATGTATGCAGTTAACTGTGATGGATTGACAAGGGATGTGCGGGTAACGATACTTACATCTAACATATAGAGGGATTGATGCAGTTAACTGTGATGGATTGACACTGGATGTGTGGGTAACGATACTTACATCTAACATATAGAGGGATTGATGCAGTTAACTGCGATGGATTGACAAGGGATGTGCGGGTAACCATACTTGCATCTAACAATATAGAGGGATTGATGCAGTTAACTGATGGATTGACAAGGGATGTGCGGGTAACGATACTTACATCTAACATATAGAGGGATTGATGCAGTTAACTGTGATGGATTGACAAGGGATGTGCGGGTAACGATACTTGCATCTAACATATAGAGGGATTTATGCAGTTAACTGTGATGGATTGACAAGGGATGTGTTTGTCGATACTTACATCTAACGGATAGAGGGACTGATGCAGTTAACTGTGATGGATTGACAAGGGATGTGTTTGTCGATACTTACATCTAACGGATAGAGGGACTGATGCAGTTAACTGTGATGGATTGACAAGGGGTGTGTGTAACGATACTTGCATCTATCATATAGAGGGATTGATGCAGTTAACTGTGATGGATTGACAAGGGGTGTGTGTAACGATACTTGCATCTAACATATAGAGGGATCGATGCAGTTAACTTTGATCGATTGACAAGGGATGTGTGGGTAACGATACTTACATCTAACAGATAGAGGGATTGATGCAGACACCTGTGATGGATTGACAAGGGATATGTGTAACGCTACTTACATCTAACATATAGAGGGATTGATGCAATTAACTGTGATGGATTGACAAGGGATGTGCGGGTAACGATACTTGCATCTAACATATAGAGGGATTGATGCAGACACCTGTGATGGATTGACAAGGGATGTGTGTGTCGATACTTACATCTAACAGATAGAGGGATTGATGCAGTTAACTGTGATGGATTGACAAGGGATGTGCGGGTAACGATACTTGCATCTAACATATAGAGGGATTTATGCCGTTAACTGTGATGGATTGACAAGGGATGTGCGGGTAACGATACTTACATCTAACATATAGAGGGATTTATGCCGTTAACTGATGGATTGACAAGGGATGTGCGGGTAACGATACTTGCATCTAACATATAGAGGGATTGATGCAGACACCTGTGATGGATTGACAAGGGATGTGTGTGTCGATACTTACATCTAACAGATAGAGGGATTGATGCAGTTAACTGTGATGGATTGACATGCTATGTGCGGGTAACGATACTTACATCTAACAGATAGAGGGATTTATGCAGTTAACTGTGATGGATTGACAAGGGATGTGCGGGTAACGATACTTACATCTAACATATAGAGGGATGTATGCAGTTAACTGTGATGGATTGACAAGGGATGTGTGTGTAACGATACTTACATCTAACATATAGAGGGATTGATGCAGTTAACTGTGATGGATTGACAAGGGATGCGCGGGTAACGATACTTACATCTAACATATAGAGGGATGTATGCAGTTAACTGTGATGGATTGACAAGGGATGTGCGGGTAACGATACTTACATCTAACATATAGAGGGATTGATGCAGTTAACTGTGATGGATTGACACTGGATGTGTGGGTAACGATACTTACATCTAACATATAGAGGGATTGATGCAGTTAACTGCGATGGATTGACAAGGGATGTGCGGGTAACCATACTTGCATCTAACATATATAGAGGGATTGATGCAGTTAACTGATGGATTGACAAGGGATGTGCGGGTAACGATACTTACATCTAACATATAGAGGGATTGATGCAGTTAACTGTGATGGATTGACAAGGGATGTGCGGGTAACGATACTTCATCTAACATATAGAGGATTATGCAGTTAACTGTGATGGATTGACAAGGGATGTGTGCGATACACAAACAAAAACAAACAAACAATGTTGTCGATACTTACATCTAACAGATAGAGGGATTGATGCAGTTAACTGTGATGGATTGACAAGGGGTGTGTGTAACGATACTTGCATCTAACATATAGAGGGATTGATGCAGTTAACTGTGATGGATTGACAAGGGGTGTGTGTAACGATACTTGCATCTAACATATAGAGGGATCGATGCAGTTAACTTGATGATTGACAAGGGATGTGTGTAACGATACTTACATCTAACAATAGAGGGATTGATGCAGACTGTGATGGATTGACAAGGGATATGGTAACGATACTTACATCTAACATATAGAGGGATTGATGCAATTAACTGATGGATTGACAAGGGATGTGCGGGTAACGATACTTGCATCTAACATATAGAGGGATTGATGCAGACACCTGTGATGGATTGACAAGGGATGTGTGTGTCGATACTTACATCTAACAGATAGAGGGATTGATGCAGTTAACTGTGATGGATTGACAAGGGATGTGCGGGTAACGATACTTGCATCTAACATATAGAGGGATTTATGCCGTTAACTGTGATGGATTGACAAGGGATGTGCGGGTAACGATACTTACATCTAACATATAGAGGGATTTATGCCGTTAACTGATGGATTGACAAGGGATGTGCGGGTAACGATACTTGCATCTAACATATAGAGGGATTGATGCAGACACCTGTGATGGATTGACAAGGGATGTGTGTGTCGATACTTACATCTAACAGATAGAGGGATTGATGCAGTTAACTGTGATGGATTGACATGCTATGTGCGGGTAACGATACTTACATCTAACATATAGAGGGGTGTATGCAGTTAACTGTGATGGATTGACAAGCGCTGTGTGCGTAATAATGCACTGCACACTGCGTCCATTATCGACAGCTGCAACTTGTCTGCTGAACGTTGACTCTACAGTGTAAGTCTCTGTTGTAGCATCAAATGTCGGTGTTATTGCACTAACAGATGATGTACCCTGATACACCCAGGATATATTGGCAGCAGGTCTACCACCAGTGGTGCTGCACCTGACCTCTACTGTGTTCCCAGCTGATACAACGGATGTTTGGGTTACTGTTGGCGTACTTGGCTTTACTGTAATAAATAATAACAGTGTCCATATACTGCTTGTAAACATAAATAACATAACGTTGCGGTGCAAACAAGAGGCCTTTTAAATTATTCACCTGAATCAGTTGTCAGCAGTTCAAACTAAATTGAAAGATAAGAACAACCATATTGCACGAAATACAAGATTGCGTGATGGTTTATATATACTGTAAAATATGCTCTATCGTGGTTGTCAGTCCCGAAAGTCATTAAAGTGACAAGTGCCAGTCCCGAAAGTGACAGTCATGAAAGTGACAAGTCCTGAAAGTGAGAGTCCCGAAAGTGACAGTCCCGAAAGTGACCGACATGAAAGTGACAAGTGACAGTCCCAAAAATGACAGTCCTGAAAGTGACAGTCCTGAAAGTGACAGTCCCAAAAATGACAGTCATGAAAGTGACATTCCTGAAAGTGACAATCCTGAAAATGACAGTCCTGAAAATGACAGTCCCAAAAGTGGCATTCATGAAAGTGACAGTTTCGACAGTGACAGTCCCGAAAGTGAAGGTCAAGAAAGTGACAGTCCCGAAAATGACAGTCCCGAAAATGACAGTCATGCAAATGACAGTCATGAAAGTGACATTCTTGAAAATGACAGTCCCGACAGTGACAGTTATGAAAGTGACAGTCCTGAAAGTGACATTCCCGAAAATTGACTGTCATGAAAGTGACAGTCCTGAAAATGACAGTCCCAAAAGTGACAGTCATGAAAGTGACAAGTGACAGTCCCGATAGTGACAGTCCTGAAAGTGACAGTCCCGAAACTGACAGTCATGAAAGTGACAATCCTGAAAGTGACAATCCTGAAAATGACAGTCATGAAAGTGACAGTCCCGAAAGTGACAGTCCCGAAAATGACAGTCATGACAGTGACAATCCTGAAAATGACAGTCCCGAAGTGAGAGTCCCGAAAGCGACAGTCCCGAAAGCGACAGTCCCGAAAGTGAGATCAAAGTACAGTTCGCTACTTAATAACAAAGATGCATAAACAGTCTCCACTCGTTTACAAAATGAGGCATAATTCATATACTATTGATCATATCTGAAAGTCCCGATGATACGAGTATGCATTTGTCCAGTGTATTAATGTTGACAACATATTCTTAGTCTCAGTTCAAGAGTGAAATACAAAAGGGGGTAGAACTCGAGAAGACGCTATCGAACATGAATATCCCACCAATATGCTATTGCATACATGATCTTAATGATGTATTCCACGTTTCATTCGAATTTTAGGGGATTAGATGCCACAAAGTTGAATGTTCTGTATGTTATTATAGTGAAGTAGAAAATGTGATCGGACCTCACTCGATAAAACGCGCTTGTCTGCTTGATATGAACGATTTGTAGATAGTCTCAAATCACTGGAATGTTAACTGGAGGAGGATTTAAGGCATATGGAATGTGTTATATTGTAATATAGCCAAGAACAATATGCACTTGTCTACTTGATGTTGATGTATAACAGTAAGACAATAATGATTAAATGTTTCATCCTTCACAAAGTCTATTACCAGGGAGGTTTTTATTATAATGACCGTAACCTTACCACAGAAACCATGACAACAGATACTTACAACATATATAATATACGACATGTACAAAGATACTCACACGATTGAACATGTACAAAGATACTTACAACATATATAATATATGACATGTACAAAGATACTTACAACATAGATAATATATGACATGTACAAAGATACTTACAACATATATAATATATGACATGTACAAAGATACTTACACGATAGATAACATATGACATGTACAAAGATATTTACAATATAGATAACATGACATGTACACAGATATTTACAATATAGATAACATATGACATGTACAAAGATACTTACACGATAGATAACATATGACATGTACCAAAGATACTTACACGATATATAACATATGACATGTACCAAAGATACTTGCACTATAGATAACATATGACATGTACAAAGATACTTACTACATAGATAACATATGACATGTACCAAAGATACTTACACGATATATAACATATGACATGTACCAAAGATACTTGCACTATAATAACAATGACATGTACCAAAGATAATTACACTATTGATAACAATGACAGTATTAAAGATACGTACAATATATATTGATGACATGTAAAAGATACTTACAATAGATAACATATGACATGTACAAAGATACATACACTATAGATAGCATATGACATGTACCAAAAATAATTACACGATAGATAACATGACATGTACCAACGATACTGCATATAATAACATGACAAGTACCAAAGATACTTACTACATAGATAATATATGACATGTACCAAAGATACTTACACTATAGATAACATGACAGGTACAAAGATACTTACACTATCGATAACATGACATGTACCAAAGATACTTACACTATAGATAACATATGACATGTACCAAAGATACGTACACTATAGATAACATAAATACACGATAGATAACATGACATGTACCAAAGATACGTACACGATAGATAACATATGACATGTACAAAGATACGTACAGTATAGATAACATATGACATGTACCAAAGATACTTACACGATAGATAACATATGACATGTACAAAGATACTTACACGATAGATAACATATGACATGTACAAAGATACTTACACGATAGATAACATATGACATGTACAAAGATACTTACACGATAGATAACATATGACATGTACAAAGATACTTACACGATAGATAACATGACATGTACAAAGATACTTACACGATAGATAACATGACATGTACAAAGATACTTACAGGATAGATAACATGACATGTACAAAGATACTTACACGATAGATAACATATGACATGTACAAAGATACTTACACGATAGATAACATATGACATGTACCAAAGATACTTACACGATAGATAACATATGACATGTACAAAGATACTTACACGATAGATAACATATGACATGTACCAAAGATACTTACACGATATATAACATGTACAAAGATACTTACACATAGATAACATATGACATGTACAAAGATATTTACACGATAGATAACATATGACATGTACCAAAGATACTTACACGATAGATAACATATGACATGTACCAAAGATACTTACACGATAGATAACATATGACATGTACAAAGATACTTACACGATAGATAACATATGACATGTACAAATATACTTACACGATAGATAACATATGACATGTACCAAAGATACTTACACGATAGATAACATATGACATGTACCAAAGATACTTACACTATAGATAACATATGACATGTACAAAGATATTTTCACTATAGATAACATATGGCATGTACCAAAGATATGTACACTATAGATAACATAGATATGTACACTATAGATAACATATGACATGTACCAAAGATACTTACACGATAGATAACATATGACATGTACCAAAGATACTTACACGATAGATAAAGTATGACACTCTTAGTTTTCGATCCTGTATTAGCAGCATCAGCCTGCGGGTAATATGATCTACATATGTAGGTTTCTCTGTCATCTGATGATGTAGGCGTCAATGTATGTAGTAGTATGACAGTGTACGTGCTATTATTCTGCAACGTCCCTGTATCCTTTGTAACCAGTGTGTTGGATGTAGATACCCTGCTCTTGTACAAGACAAGAGTTTGCGTGGGGTAACCTCCACTTGATGTACATTGTATTGTCAGTGATTGACCTTCAGTACCATAGATAACCTCGCGATTATCATCAAGTGTTTGTATGTTGGCAATAACAGGAATCTGTGGTGTGGCTGAAAAATAAGGACATATTTTATACGACTTCCGCCTTGTTAATGACCTGTATATCTGTTCTCAAGATTGGTTAACTACAATGACCGTGCACCAAGCAGTTTGTGCAGGGTATTCTCCATGTGACATAACTAGTACACACAGTCTGGTATTCGTTATCGCATCACGTATCATGAAACATTTGTAAAGGCATACAAGCGTTTTTAAATGCATACACTGGATAATACGCCTATGCGAGGTGGCTAAAATACAGAAATAAAAGTCAGTATTGTGTTCAAACACTAATATAAAATAAATACAAGTCAACAACTTCATGCAAACTTGTTCAACTGATATCACCTGCAAACACTGGTTTGCTTGGTAAGGTGGAAATTACCAACAATGCCAACCTGATCATCTGAAATAATCGGCCTCTCATCATTGCAACCTGATATCTCATGACAGCCAGCTGCCACCATTTTCAAGTACAACCTCCTTAGATTGTCAGGTGTCAACACAATCATTATGTATATAATGTGAATAGTGGTCAATTGTTTAAACCAACCTAGACATGTTATTATGTAACTCGTAATATAGATATATTCAGTCATCTCCGCGCGCAATGTTACCAGAGAAACAAGTGTGACATTCAGCCAGGTTAATGATCAGATTGTATACGCACTATTCGAATGTGGTGTTAAGTAGTTTGTCACAAGTGTCTATACTATTTAAAAAACTCGGATCACAAACTACAGAATTTATCAAGGTTTCCATGTTCTTAAAATTGAAATAATGAAAGAAATGTTCGAATAATAGTTTATAACAGCCACTCGTTGATACCTTGTTGCATAAATGCAAAGCTTGTGACTGTGTCATATTTAAAATACAAGAGGACCTGGAAGTTGTCCAGTGGCGTTCACGTTTATAGATTGCCAAACACACAAAACGACTCCATGTGTACGTTGTTCAAACTAGTTGGTGGCATATATATCAACATATCCGAGATTGCATTTAGGTAGTTACAGTTAAAGAATAATTCTGGTTCACTAAATCAAATTCGCAGCCCCAGACACGCTAGAATAGCATGGTGCTACTCAACAGTTTGTTATCATACCACTATTACGCGATTATGCGATTATCATCACACATTATTGGACTAGTCATAGGCGCATGGCGGATCCCATCCACCAAACACGGGACTAGGCAGGACAGGGCAGACAAAAACAAATCAAACCGGAATGAAATAATAACCTCCTTGCGGAGCTACTAATAAAACACACATATCGAGTCAGAATAGTATTTCTTTTCAAATGGTACATATACATAGCAGTTTATGGACTATGGTAGAGTCTAAATGTTTTACATGTACATAACATTGTGCAAAATGGAACTATATATGTGGGAAGATTCTCATTACACAGGCACTACCACCAACATACAACACATCAACATACAACACATCAACATACAACACATCAACATACAACACACTAACATACAATACACTAACATACAACACCTCGACATAAAACACATCAACATACAACACATCGACATACAACACATCGACATACAACACATCGACATAAAACACCTCAACATACAACACATCAACATACAATACACTAACATACAACACACCAACATACAACACATCAACATAAAACACATACATACAACACATCAACATAAAACACATACATACAATACACCAACATGAATAGACGTACTTACAAGACAGCAGCCTGAATAGACGTACTTACAAGACAACAGCCTGAATAGACGATCATTATTACTACCGCTGCTGTCTTGTAAGTACAAGTCAGTGGATCAGCCCAAATTAGTGTTGTTCTAGTCATAACATGAACAACAAAGATAATTACCGATAGCGTAGAATGATCCAGTCAGTGGATTAACCAGTGTTACTATGGTCACAGCCATGTGTTCTAGTCATAACATGAACAACAAAGAGATAATTACCGATAGCGTAGAATGATCCCGTCAGTGGATCAGCTTGTGTTACTGTTGTAACAACAACACTGTAAGTGTATGAGCCATCTGCAACAGAATTACTAGAAGACCAGACACACTTGTAGTAGTTTGAATACTGTGTACTCCTTGAACATGTACTGGATCCCGGGATGGTGACTGCACTGTTCTGTAAAGGACCATATATACAACATATCGCAATACAAGACCAGACACACATTGAATAGATGCTTGTAACAGGATGGACCGACTAAAGCTGGATCACAATACTCAATCAGACTAAATCAACACTCAGTACAATATTTACAAGTTTAATTACAATAATATGAATTATTTGTATGAATGATGATAATATAAAACACTATGTTCACACGGAGTTCTAAGATCTTGCTCTTAAACAGTTCCTCTCTCAGTCTATACCATCACTGCAATACTTGCTAACTGGCTCTTGTGAACGTTCTCTAACGTTACACCAATATCGTATGTTTGTGCGTTTTAACTTTCTAAAACGTTATACACAACGCTCATGTGACGTAATCATGCGTAAATCGTCTACTGCTATATGTAGGTAAATAAACTAAATATAGATTAAAGTATCTATGTTGGTCTGGATGATTCCAATCCTTGACGACGATGTTCCCGTTCTGTCTCCCAGCATAGTGTTGGCTTCCTTGAGCCATCTCAAGTAGACCAAGAACATCCTAGTGAGGGTTGTGGCGACACACGCTGCGAGACACAAATTATCTCCATTCCGTTGGATATACCACGTCCGGGCAAAACAGTAAACTCGGCTGCCAATTACATTAACAATGTCACGTATAAAATAAAAACAATATCTAAAGTAATGTCGTACCACGTGCTACGTACCACGTGCTAATATTTCAATGAATAAACTGTCATATAACAACTGAAATAATTAAAATACAATCTTCTGCCGGTAATACTTAATTATGGAGCCTCGAGTATAGAACCACATAAACCTAATGTATCTACGGCGTTCCATAGTTAATGTTTTAACACACAATCTTCCAACAAAATAGTTACGAAATACTCAGCATGACATAATTCTATACGGCATAATGTCGACATAAATTATGACGCTATAACTAAACAGAATTGACGTTAAAATACAAAATACAATTTTAACATAAATTTCCACATACCTTGTCTTCCGAGCAAAAATAAAAAATGTCCTGGAATAATTCACTTATCCAGTACGTCGTAACAGTTAAGTGTGTTTGCGCAAATATCAGGAACCCGCGGCTTTTATAACCACAGTGGTCTGCCTAGACAGGAAATGTGCACGAGATAAGTGCCCATTCCGTGAATTTGATATCACGCTATGTGGCTGCATATTTATCAACAGAGGCCTTGTGTGGGGGTTTATAACTTTTTAGTCATAAGTCCAAAGTTATAAAAATGATAACTTTGTCATTTCTGAACCGAATTTGATAACATTTACATGGATATTTACGATTTCTAATGCCGATATTAATGCACGAAGTTTTAAACGAAAACTTTAAAGATTTATCCATGATCGCAAAAATGTACAAAAACTGATGCAATCTTAGCATACAAATATGGCAAAATGGAGGCCCGTATCTCAACTTTGTGACAATGCTATTACTTCTGCCTACGTTTCCTGCAATTCTGCTGAATGTTTTCGTACACACATAATTATCTAGATCATATATTTCCATTGTCATAATGTTGTGGCTGGTGATATCTGGTGATGTATATATTGTTATCTCACTTATATACAGGACTTTGGTGCCGTTTGGAGTGTGAGATAAATCTGTCTCACTGGGGAACAAGGGAACTACTTTATGCTAATTAGATATCACGAACAATCCCGGTAGTTTCCGTTTATGTCCACGTCCAAAGTTATATCATTTCATTGGATAATGTTAAAATCCGAATACTGCCGTAATGTTGCGTTATTCTGATAACAGCGATGAGTCACAGTGCGACTGGTTTCCCTTTAAATGTTATTAATTAATATGAACTAGGGCATTGCCTCAAATGGGAATCGATCATCAACAGATCATTTAAACTTACAAAAATTATGGGGTGTCAAACTGGTCAGAATTACTAACCGGCTAACCGCATACATGTAGCTTAAGTTTCAACATTGTTCAAAGTTTCATCGGTGTTAGCAAAAAGACGGATCGAACAGTGTTAAACAAAGTGCCTAGTAATTAATTACACAGACAAGCGATAAATCGGATAAGTGTTTATGAAACATGAATTATATGCATCTACATACATTTGTAATTTATACTGTCCATAATATTATATCATCGATTTTGACAAAACGCTAATTAGTGACATCACAAGTTGCCAGATTAAATATGTTCGAAAGTAAAAGTCTGGAACCCTGCTATTTGGTAACAGTTGTGGCCAACACAATATCGGATAATACTCGGTGTTGCTCACTTAAAATTTCCATCATAATCTGCGAAGAATTCGAGCGTGTTACGATATATTGTATACACGTAAATTCAGACACATTTAAAACTTTCTGTTGCGTCCTAACGCTCGTTGTTAATGTAGTAGTAACGTGTCAGACACGTTTTCAAAGGTGTGTACAAAACAATCAATAATTTATCATCCCAGAGGTAGTGCCATTTTCGCTTTCAATAGTGCGAGCATTGTCATAAACAACTGTTCCGATTCAATATTTAACTCGTAGGCACATTACTGAAGTTTGGTCGCTATGCTTTCGCATGTATGTCGTTCTGGAATCTCTCTGGTCAAAGGAACATTTGACATCAGCTCCCAGTGATCATTATTGTGATATTCTCTCACTGAAAATGTAACGGTAAGCATTGGTCAACCTGAGTAAACACGTCATAGAACTGGTTCATTGACATTATAAAGCAGGCGCATATTAAACCATATACATGTACATGAAGCACTTCGTTTTGGAATAATATCTCGAGTAAATGTACATGTTCATGCATTTGAATAGGCAATTAATACACTAGACTAAGTACAGAATGGTAATAGGCTAAACTATAGGCTTGGAAATTATATAAGTGTAACGTGCTAGTTTCGATTCTACCTCCGACTTGCAAGGAGCTTGCATGGGGTGCTTGCAAAGTCATACAATGGTTTCGCATATTTGAGGTACCATTAGTCGATGTCAGTGCAACGTCACACATATGGATATCACTTTGCGCTTAAAATAATAACATGCGTTGTAAGGTTATGGTGGCATTTTTACTTTTAACGTCTGTTCCACTATTAAAATATACAACGAATGACAATGACTTGTTTGACTGAATGTACTGAACTATGTTCTATTGTTAATTTAATAATATTTTATTGCAAGTTTTTCCATAATAACGAATACAATTAAATTTTTACAAATGACAATAACATTACTGTCCCATTAATAACATACCTGATAATATTCATAGACATATACATTGTATATTCAAAGTGCAAACCCATTGGGCTACAAGTTTTGAAACCAAAAGGTCAAATGTGCTGTCAAGTTGTATGCAGTAATAATATAAGTAAGTCTTTCAAGAACAGTATTGTTTGGATTGAATAGGTAAATGAAGGGATACGCTTAAGAGAATACTAAAAATGAACAACTTGTTCTATTGGGTGATGGAGGAATACCTTTGGTGCACTCTGGGCAGTATTTCAGACACGGCAGGACACTCGGGTAGAACCATTGACTTTCTTTCAGATGGATCGCTTCCTCACATTAAATAATTTGAGACTATCAGTACAGCATTGAGAGGTAAGCAATTGAAAGTCAACAACCACAACAACATGGAGAACGTTGACTTTGTATACATAATGCTTAAAATACACTACCCTTCCGAAGTATATATACAGTTGCTGAACTTATATAGCATAACATCCAGCATTTCATACATTAAAACGTTTATATTCATGTGTTCAAGACATTGAAATATGTTGTAATTCAAGCAGACAGTTTTATCTGTATCTGTATGTTACTGGTAATTCAGTATGGGATTGTGTAATGCTTAGTCACAACTCTTGAGGAATATTTAGAAGGACTCGGCTAGTAGTATAGGCAACACTTTGGCGCCACTTTGCATAAAATGCGGGCATATTCCATATTCTGATACGGGGGCGTGGCATAGTCCTTATCAGCAATCCCTACTATGACCATTTTGGATTGCACAACATCGGACATCAATGGGTAACATGCCTGCGTTCTGGATAACATATGCAGCCCCAGTATGACTCGAACCTACACTCGTGATTTATATACTGCTTTATGTCAACGACGTATTAAATAAACCGAGTTCAATAATTTATAATTGGAACATGAAATTACAATATGGATATCGGAAACAAGGGGAAGTATGGACATACTGTAATGGGATTAACCAGGAAGACAACGGTGAATTATGTGAACTGAAATAACTGCCACAACACAATTGCAGACATTATTATTCATACAAAGTTCCGGGAAAATATTACAGGGAACATTATTATAAACAAAATAGAAATGGAGTCAGACAGCCTTATAGACCACAGAAACAAAGAGCTGAATATAATGTTAAACCAACGTTTTTAAACCGCGGAAAACTAGGTCACATCGCAATATATTGTATAAAGATAAATGCGTTTTTATAAACAAGAACATGTGCAACTACTCCTGCACCTATACTGGTTGGTACATCAAATGAGACAAACGTAAATATTAATGGAATCGAGATGTCGGCAATATTTGACACAGGGCCATGTGTGAGCATTATCAGTAAACCTTTATAGATGCCATGTAACATGAGTAATCCCACTATGGTGGATTGGATTAGGTAGATTGCATATAGCACCACCGAAGGACACATCGCAGATATTATCTGCTTTTCGAAAGATAAATGTATATTTTGTGGATGTTCACGCCTCAGGAACTTAACTTCGAGGTTGAAACCACTGTCTTCATTTGATTCAGTGTGGTGCAGGAGAACCTGGCCCACATAAACAAGTTATTTCAAATGTTATCAATACAAAGTCATTTTATTTGATTGAATCATGCGAAAGTACTTCTATTGAACTGTAGTTTGATTCATCATGTTACCACATAAGGCAAGCTCTTCTTCGGATTCCGAACTATTGTCACCGACTTTACTTTCCAGTTACAGTTTTATCTTTTTTATTGTTGTGTTTTTTACAGTATTTCATGTGGTTGATCATGAAGGAATTTGGTGACTGATTGACAAAAGCCTTGAATGGACCATATACAGAGCAATCTAGCGGTTGCATTTTGTGGCTGTAGTGCGGTGGTAATGTCAATATAATTATTCCGTTGTATTTTGCAAGACCCGGGTGTGCACCGTACAGCAATGAGTCCATACAATAAACACCCGGAAGACCATGAACGGCAGACTTGAATTACCTGCGGCATTTATTTATTCACGTTCCACATTATGTATTTTTCCAACTTGCTTATTATTTTTACATGCAACAATTATAATTGTATCTGCAACAGTTTGTCTGTTGTAACTAGTCGGTCGCGAGATGCTAGGTGCTTCTGGGCGTCTCAGGGCAACAGTTGGAAACCAGTCATCCCCATCACGGATATTCTTTCAACATGATTCAGGAAATGTCTTGTTGTTCCGTGCAAGCTCACATACTTGTGGGGTTGTGAGCCCATACTGTATTTTGGATGCTTTCATGTAAAAGTAATTCATCAGCACTGGAGAAAACCTGCCTAGAATTATATTTAGGTTCCTAAGCAATATTCTTATTACTTGAAGAAGTATTGTCTTTTGTTTTCTCTACATAACGGCATAGGGTAATGAAACTTATTACACAGGTAGCAGACACACTGCGGATACTCTTGCCCAGCATGACAGCATCACGGCTTCTACCATCAAACCAGCTGAAGTGTAAAGTGGTATCTGGTAATATCACAGCATACAGAGATGATAGAAATATTTGTTGGTAACTTATACTGCTCAGTTCCAGGAACTATTTCCGAAAATAAACAATAACAACTATCCGGAGAACACTGGATCACAATCACTTGACCTTGAACAGAAAATGGCTGCATACATGGAACATTTACCATGCTCAAAACCTCACAAACAGACACATGGATATAACCAAATGTGATTAATAGCCCCATACGTGTGTGAATATGTAGATCAAACACAAACTGTTTATACTCCGAAAGAAATACTTTTGCAGATATAAAACATATTTACCTCTAAATGTGTAGGTTAGATCCACAATTTAAAATATCTCCACATATTTACTTGGATAACTTCTGTGCACATAAAATGATGATGTCATCAGGGGATTGCCTTCTGAACACTTCTAATTATAGATAATGATCCACTGTGCCCCTTAATCCACCGTACCCCGGTTTCCCCGTGAAGCAATACAACACTTGAAGTAAATCCCATGATAATCTCTGAAGTAAACCCGGATCTGCAAGTATACGCATAATAACTGATTGGTATGCAACTATATTCATACATCAATACATGCATTGTCTATGACAACTTACAACTTACATTAATGGTCAATGACAACTTACAACTTACATTAATGGTCTATGACAACTTACATGAATGGTCAATGACAACCTACAACTTACATTAATGGTCTATGACAACTTACAACTTACATTAATGGTCTATGACAACTTACATTAATGGTCTATGACAACTTACAACTTACATTAATGGTCTATGACAACTTACAACTTACATTAATGGTCAATGACAACTTACAACTTACATTAATGGTCTATGACAACTTACAACTTACATTAATGGTCAATGACAACTTACAACTTACATTACTGGTCAATGACAACTTACAACTTACATTAATGGTCAATGACAACTTACAACTTACATTAATGGTCAATGACAACCTACAACTTACATTAATGGTCAATGACAACGTACAACTTACAACTTACATTAATGGTCAATGACAACCTACAACTTACATTAATGGTCAATGACAACTTACAACTTACATTAATGGTCAATGACAACCTACAACTTACATTAATGGTCTATGGCAACTTACAACTTACATTAATGGTCAATGACAACTTACAACTTACATTAATGGTCTATGACAACTTACATTAATGGTCAATGACAACTTACATTAATGGTCAATGACAACTTACATTAATGGTCTATGACAACTTACAACTTACATTACTGGTCAATGACAACTTACAACTTACATTAATGGTCTATGACAACTTACAACTTACATTAATGGTCAATGACAACTTACATTAATGGTCTATGACAACTTACATTAATGGTCTATGACAACTTACAACTTACATTAATGGTCTATGACAACTTACAACTTACATTAATGGTCAATGACAACGTACAACTTACATTAATGGTCAATGACAACTTACAACTTACATTAATGGTCAATGACAACTTACAACTTACATTAATGGTCAATGACAACTTACAACTTACATTAATGGCCAATGACAACTTACATTAATGGTCTATGACAACTTACATTAATGGTCTATGACAACTTACAACTTACATTAATGGTCAATGACAACTTACAACTTACATTAATGGTCTATGACAACTTACAACTTACATTAATGGTCTATGACAACTTACAACTTACATTAATGGTCAATGACAACTTACAACTTACATTAATGGTCAATGACAACTTACAACTTACATTAATGGTCAATGACAACCTACAACTTACATTAATGGTCAATGACAACGTACAACTTACAACTTACATTAATGGTCAATGACAACCTACAACTTACATTAATGGTCAATGACAACGTACAACTTACAACTTACATTAATGGACAATGACAACTTACAATTTTATCATTAACGATCATGTACATAATTCGGTTTGTCGTAGGTACAACATTAAAATATACAACCGAGTAATTACGCATAGTTGTACGAGTAACTGTATCAACCCTCACCAACTTTGTTCGGATTATTATATAGTAAAACATGTATACACATAGATTATGCCATTCTCTACATACCTTGTCTGCAAGACAACATTCTCTTAGCCATAGGACGACTAGTTCCTCTACTCACATACTGTGCAGTCACTGTAACACCAATACCAAATCGTAACAAGCATTGTTAGTACAGTAAGGAACATGACAGTAATAGAGAAGTCAAACATTAACACCCGTCGCGAAACTATATGACATTACCGAAGAAAGAAATTACCGAATCTTAGAAACGCAATAACACATTGCTACAACAACACTAACGACAACTAATCAATGCAATAACAAATACTAACCATTACAATAGATTCCACGTATATTAACACACCTAATATACCAATCAAAACCAACCGCGGAAAATCAAAATTATTCATGTGACGTAAAACTTTGAACTATATTGAATTCAACTATTTGGACAATCCATTACATAACATGGGTAAATGTAAGCATAATGGGAAATTATAAGAATGGATAAAGTCAACACTGCTACAATTATGTAGTGTGTTATTAATTTAACAGTGCATACCTCTAACAACGTAACCTTGTTTGTATTGTGTTTCCCTGTAGGAGATAATATGTACTGAGGAAATAATTTCATATATTTTAGTTACATGAACTTTGTCACAGAAATGCGGACATTCTACATTACATATATTTAAACTACACTCATTTTCTGGATTTCGGTTTCAGTAAATTTCTCTATGACAGTTTATATTGTATTGTTTATTCATGTAATATATGTATTGATTATTTAAATGGCCTAATACATTCAGTGATCTGAGTCATATCATAATTATGCAGTATGGTCCCATATGATTCTATTGTATAATACTTTATTACTATTGTGCATATAGTACTATGGGTGAGTGACAGTAAGTTATGGTCAAGTCACGTGTGTGAATGAGTGAATTCCTAACAAAACTAATTAAGTGCACTTCCCGCTAAATTGTTTAGGACCTAACACTTCGTCTTCAATAGTCAACAGGATAGGTAAACTAAACTGACTAAGTTAAATAGTCTACATAATTATATACATGTAAATTTGTATAATTGAACTTCCACAGCGACTCTAGTAATGTGTGGTTTGTTATTATTGTTTTACATTGTAGATATGTATACGTGTATTTGCAATATTGAAATGTGCTTGAAATGTGTATTTATTGAAATTGTAGGTACCATGATTTGTAAAGTAGTGTATATGTATTCTTTTAATTATAGGCTCTCTTTTTGAATATATAGATTGGTATAAGGAACTTCGATGTTGTGTTTGTATTCTAAATACGAACCCCATGTGACACTAATACATATGAGCCTGTTGAGATTCAGGAAACAGTCATATCAATGTGTATGTATTTATAGTGTCATGTACCAGTATCATAATGATTGCTATAATAGTTTATTACATTTAAATTTAACCATTGCAAAAGGTTGGCTAATGAACATAGTGTTAATAAGTGTGTAACGTCGATATCATGGAGCTCGAGATGGTTGTTGCATAACCGAGATATTCGTAACATCTCCAATGATTTGGACTTGTATCTTTCTTATAGATCTGAGCAACAACTGCACTTCTTCAATCTGATGGGACACTGAATAATTCATTGGATAATTTCAAGATGGTGGTGAGGATGGTAACGGTGAAGTCTACTATGATATGATGACTGCATAAAATTCAAAACAACAGTAGTAGAAAATGCAACCCAGTTCGGGCCACTGTGTTACTGGTATCTAGTACTGGATGACTGAACGTACATGTAAACAAATAAATAACAATGGTATGTCTTTATTTCATTAATGAACAATTGTTGAACAATGTAATAAATATTATAATCGTATTTAGTCTTTATTCATGTGCCGCTCTCAATTTCTTCAGAATAACGAATTAGAGCAAAGAAATTAATGTGCGTCAATCCCTTTTATCATGTTTTATTATAAATTAACATTTGCTCGCATAAAATTGGTTCATACAGTGAAATTGTGTCTTCCTGAATAGGAACATAACTTAAGTTGTGGATGTAACTTGTACTATGAATGATTATTGAATACATCTATATATACATGTAAAACATATTTTGTCAAATGTCATTCATGCTTTCAAGCCCAGGAGCTTGCATTGTTTACTAGATGTTACTGTATATAATATGCATGCCCTCCTGGCATATCACCTACAGTTACATGTACATCTAGTAACCAATGCAAACACATTGCATAAGTTAATTATGTACAGGTAACCCTCCGTATGAAAAACGAAAATCATTAATCTGTCCCGGCATACACTGTACATGCTATGTTAACTTCGGTATTAAAGTTATATATAGCGGTAACGGTTTTTACATCATTCGTTTTCCTAACAAGACCTGAACTATTTGTACAACTGGTGACATTTACACAAATATCAACACAATTTTAGGGCATAAATTATTTGCCACGCTTTATACGGCGTGTGAACATTTCAGGAAACATTGACTGTATGCAAAATGCATCCAATTTAGCTAGCATATTTTCCCAGAAAATGTTATCAAGTTCTCCCAGTTGACCGACCTTCTAATGTCCACACATAAAAGCCACACCAGCTGCATTCTAGTATACCCATTTGGCCTTGTACTTGGAAATAATAGTTGTGATTCTTTTTCAATATCACGTTTCCATTTTCCAAGTAACAGAAGAAGTATTTCTGTTTGGAAGCCTCTATCGGTGATATAGTTTTATATTTAAATGGACATTTTATTTCTAAAATGCCGTTGTTAGACACACACTGAGTACAGTTAACAAGCTCATCTGGGCTAACACCAAGGTGGGGATGTTTGGTGTTGACAACTAATCCTGTTTCACTCACTGTTATGTTGGCGTGTTCCTGTACCGAGTCTTTCAAATATAACCTGCGGGCAGCTGGTTCATGACCCCCCCCAGTTTATACTGACTGAACTGAAGCTATTGTATCCAAACCCAGTTTTCAAAATACAATCGGGAACTGTATCAGGTTCTTTCTTGCACACAAGTCAAAATGTCACAGCGGGCTATTTTCCATAATTTCCACAACTCCTGCTTTCTTTTTTTCACTTCAATATGTTTGCACATTTCATCACTTACACATTTCTCGAAATATCGTTTGAAAGCACATTTTGGTCCGTCAGCAGACAAATCAACGCCATCTCGAATCATCAAATCTGGACTGGGCATGCCCAAGTGTGCATGTCTTTCATGTGCTGGTTGTTGGAAGTTGTTCAATGTCGCAGTATGTGGCAAGTGGAATGCAGCATACTGGTTGCATTTGGCAAGTATGTTGGTACACCGTTGAAAGTTAATTGGGGTTGGACTTGGTAGCAATTTCCCGATATTCAATTGTATTGTTTGTTTTTCACATACTGTTACACTACAACCTACCGCATCATCACTGATTTTTTGTTTCTTAAAAACACATGTCTGTCACTTTTTTCGGACTAAGCTTCTGAGCTCTCGTCTTGTTCCACACACATGCGTTTGATGTAGAAGCATCTAGACCTTCCTTCCTCTTGTCCGATATGTCAACCAGTGCATACAGAAGTGCCGCAACATGGTTGCACGACTCGCCCTCACTGAAATGAGGAAATAATGTTATATTAAATTGTTCCGATAACATTTCATGTATATACATGTACATACAAAATTGCTTTATTCTAGAACATAATACATTGTAATGCAATAAATACAGAACGTTACATGTATATATGTATGTTTGAAACATAACATACAGTACATGATACATTGTAATGCAATAAATACAGAACTATACATGTATATAATTATTATGTCTGTTTGAAACATACATTTATATATAGCTTATTCATATCATGATATTCTGTATAATTTGTTTTTCATCACCACATCTTATGAACATATATGACAGCAAACAGCTAAAAGGAAAGTGTTTTGTTTAATATGTTGTTGCACCTCTTTAAAGGGCCAGTATGAGGCACCTTTCTGAATCGTATTCTTGCAGACCAAGCTGATCGGTATCCATTATTTAACTAGATGACTCACCATCTGGCAGCATACATTTACATGTGTACAGGAATGAACCCATGACACGGTTGAAACTAAAACTATAAACTAAGAGTACATACAATCTACATTATCACATACATGTAGATATACAATATAACACATGTATGGAGGTAAATATGTAGACCGAGCGGGTGTCAATGGTTTTGTATAAATACTTCTTCATATACAAGGCAATATAGAGTGAAACATAGTAGTGGATTTGTATAATAGTATATTATCACACCTACGCTAATCAGGCGATGGGATGTTGACCATTAATGTAAAGGGATTTATACGAAACCACCTGAATTTGACTGTGCACGGACAGGCAGATGACCTATTGAGGACAACGGTCACAGGTGTGGATGGAAGCTTGTATTGAATATATGTTTTCAGGAAAATGTATTGATATGATATTCAATCAGAATTATTTTAACAAGAATACATACCCCGCATCACATGTATAATCAGCATCATGAATTGGCCCAGTAACCTTTGACAGGCAAACCCACACCACGTAATCCTTTTTCTTGTCATTTACAGCTGGAACAGATCTTATGCATTCTGCCCGGACATAGCCATGTGATATAGTTCTCTCTATGTCATGGTATTGTACGCTGTGAATGTGCATGTCCGTGTAAAAAAACTTTAGCTTTCAGTTGTTTCCTGGCATTAACTGGTTTGTTGTCAAAAGTCCTTGAATCATTCAGCACAAGATAATTGAATAGGTCGTCTTTAGTTACTCAATGGATTAACTGAATATCACTTGACCACCACGATTTCAATGCACACTCGGATGGCAATCTTTCTCCGAAGGGCGTTAGAAGTGTGTCCATGTTCCTGCGTTAGGCAACATTTTCGTCACCGGTACGTAGATCCTGAAGTGGAATTCTGCCGATTTTAAGAGATCCCATCACTCGTTCAACTTGTTCGCGCTTAGATCCCGATACAGGCAATCCATGCTTTCTAAATAAGACTTTAATTCCATCACTTTCACGTATCTGGGTCAAAATATGACACGTGCTCACCGGAAGTCAAATTATCGAAGAAGAAGAACTATGTCGATACGTTTAACGGGAGGTAAATCACGTTATTGAACTGGGCTATAGGTACCGCTATAAACACGGACTAGTGAAAGACAGACGTTTAAAAATGTGATGTCTCTCACAGTCACTTGAATCATGAATTACAGCAGAAAGGAATAACCTTCAGGGAAATAGTGCACGCATTGAATCAATCAGGGGTTTTCATTCTGTTTGATGTATATTATATATACTTATATGTAATATACCATGTAATCAATTCTATATTTAGCCATATGTTAAATTCATTTATGCACATATTACGACTATGTCAGAAGATACCTTTGTTTAAGATGCGTGTAGATGTCGGAATATAATTCTAAAGGGGTGGTGGTGCGCATACTTGATTCATACAACATATGTCAAAGACATACATACACTATTTAAAATATCAACTACTCTTTCTGACTACTCGTAAGGGAATTGAGCGAACTGCATATGAAATGGGAGAAGGTCAAATCGAATGTATATTTATTTCCCCGCGGTTACGGTGGTTGTCAACAGAAGGAAGTACAAATAGATAATCCGTCAGTTCACTTATTATATAGATGTATTATGGACCCAGCACTAGAATATAATCAAATTACCCTTTACTTACCCCATCTGAGAACGAAGGACTGAGTAGTGGAGTGGATGGATACAGTTTATCTATTGTTATCATCAGTTTCTTCCCACTTGTAACGGTCGGCACAGAGGACGATGCCTTACCTGAAATATACAACTCATCTATTACAATGAATCGATCATCAAAATATCCTTAATACAGTTTATACGCACTTAGAATTTAGTGTGGACACACTAGTTGGTACATAATGTGTATGCGCAGTATATTGAACAAATACTACATTGGTATTAGTGGACCGACATCCCTGGCTGGCTGTATGGGCCGTCTGGAAAGAAATCAATGTATCATGTCATAGTGTAACACAATAGTGTCGAAATAAGTTGTGTTTGGAATTTTATCAACTTGTCGAATAATACATATTAATCCACTGATGGTCACGGGTTCGAGCCCAGCTCAGATCGTGTCTCATTTATATGACAAAGTTGGCAGTTTCTTACGGAGATTGGTGCACCCAAGTACTGGTCAACCGCTGGAGCCTGGAAATGTGTTGTTAGGTAAACTGTCCGCCTGCGATATAGCCCGAAATGGTGCTGATGCAGGCGTAAAACCCTAAATATAACATAACATAACAATACCACACACGATCTCGGCTAATTGTTTGGAAGAGTGCAGCCCTGGCTAAATGATTAGTTTACCCAGAGACTCCCTGAGTTGCACATCAATCATAGACATCAGTTCTATCCCGAGTGTAGTTAATAAACTTCCCGGGTTGTACGTTATACCAGCCAACCAAACACAAAAACGACCATAAACAAATATATAGCTTGTCATTGCGGTTATGGATTGGATGCTGAAGCAACTGTACGCCGCCTTGAATATTAATGATATGGTAAATAAAATCCACGTTTTAAATGGAGCGGTTAGCATAAACACGTTTATTTCCTGGGTTGCTTACACGACTGGAACGGCATACCCGCGGCAGCTTCGGAACATGTACCTAACGACCCTGATGACCACACTTCTCAAATACGTATGACCGACGGGTCAATGAGCGGCTATGTGCATAAGTTGACGTCAGCCCGATGACCGACTGGCGGCAGCAGAGCTTCCCGAATAGTAATGGATCCGGTGATTTATACACCAAAGGACACACCGCGTGGAGTCAGATATATCTCAGGAATGACAACCCGGATAAACACATTGCCACCCAGGATGTCGGAAATCGGCGTCTCTTCTAGTTTTCGAGCTCCGTTATTTGGTGCGATTAGTTCACCCGGGAGAATCTGTTCGGTCTTGTAAATTCCTCTTAATTCACAAAGATTTAATGGTGGATCATCCGATGTGCTGAATATGTCGTCTATCTGACTATCTGTGAACGAAGTCCCCACTGTGTTGATAGCATTTGTGGATATGTGCGGGACCTTTCGGAACTCAACTGTTTCTATAGTGGCAGCCGCTCCGTCTAGCCCAGTGGTGGCTGCATTGAGGTCTTCAACTACACGGGCCTGTATTATAATTTTACCCCGCTTCATATCCACAAATCCGAGTTCGTCCGTTATGACTTGATTGCCACCCCTTTTCCAGTAACAGTACTCAGTGCTAGGGGTTATTTAGTGTCATCGTCGATGATCTCTATATCCACGGCCATTAGTCGTAGCCTACCGAACCGATCCAATTCGAACCTGGAGTAGTCGCAACCGACAGTTGGGACAATACCATGTTCTGCCAGTCTGTTATAGTAGTCATTTACAGTTGATTCGAGGAGTTCATGGCTAAGAGCACCAGTAGTCGAACCAGAAGCATCCGACTGAACCAGCAGCGGAGTATCATCATCATCCGGTTCGACTTCATCCGATTTGAAATGGTCCATGTCATCCATATCGAATGTGTCAAAATCGGTGTATTGAATAAACGCCGCTGGGTTCAATAAAACAATGGCTTTAACTCAGTACGAGCGTAGACTCAACAAATACCTCAGATTGCATTAACCACTCGTGGTAAAAGGGATCAGACATAGAGTAACTATTACGAACAACACCTCGCCGCCATCCGTAACTGGAACGTAACTTTACTTCGAATCGATGCTGGTAACAATACAGATATCTTTGAGGCCGACAGCATAGGGTATTCACTTATATGAGCTGCTCGACATTGAGCTACTGGAAATGCACATGCCATACTATCAGAGCGCACTCGCGGATCGCCTAGAATACTAGGCCAGACCTCGAACGAGTCTTACCGGACATTTCGCCACGACAAGATGGAGAAAGATAAAGTGACACTCAGTGGAACTTTAATATCAACATTCCTGCCCGCAGCATGAAAGGCATACACATGGTTTTCGAGGAGCCCCAGAACTCCGAAACATTTTAGAACCCAAATATCATCAAGGTCGAGGTGACAATTGAGGAAATCCCCAACCAGCTCTACAGCCAAGGCATACGTGTCCACCAGCAATAGGATGAGATCAAAACGAACGTTTGCTGCTGGCTCTAAGCGAGCCGCCGATATTGCCGCAAGTGCCAAATACCGGGAGCTCGCAGACGTCTCTCTGATAGGGTATTTGACTTCAAAGTATGCACTATGGTTAGATATGCGGTCGAGTGATGATGATCAGCCCCACGGTAGCATTCCACAGGATGGAAAAAGGCAAGTGAGTGTGTGGCAGTCCAGATCACCAAAGAGGCAAATTCATCAGTGTGCTCTACTAACCTACTCCCTCGAGACCCACTATCAGCGTTTATATGCAGCATAGCAGGGTATGGCAAGACAGTCTTTTTCCGAGATCTGATAGAAGCCACTATTTTGTAAGAACTAACCTGGTTATCAAATTATTATGCAAATATTATCATATATATAGTTATCAGTTGATAATATGGGAAGCATTATTTCTGATCAGTCAGACCACAAATTATATTATATGTATGTTATGTGCCTGGTAGTATATTAAACTAACAAGTATGGATAGTCATGTTTAAAGTTAATACTATTATCATGAACTGTGGTGAACTTCTTGAACAGTTTGTGGAAGATCCTGACACAACAGTTTCTAAAGATGCAACTACATGTATTAAATCCGGATATGGAAAACTTCGACAACCCGATTCGGACAACCGACGTCAGCGGCGTGTAGCTGTAGCTGCAGGGGGACAGACGACACACTATTTAGGGCGATACCTCACAGCAGACCAGGTTGATAATATGACAGACATGAACAACTAATAGCCGGTATAAAGCGAGGCTCAGGGCAGCAATGGAAAAAAACCTTACGTTGCCATTCAGATCTGCACAGCCGTGGCACGTATGTATTTAGGAGGAACAACCACAGACCCAAATGTTCCGAAGGAACAACAAGGACGATACTACAGCCCAGTCGGTTGGTGGCGATTGGACCACGTGTATCATTGGTGGACTTGTGCTTGCCTGCGCCATATGGATTGTATCACAAAGACAGCCTAACCTTCTTATTAGTTGTGTTGTGGAGAGGATGGTATTTCGGATAGTCAGATGTACCATAGATGTGTGCGTGCTCAGCCATATCTTGGTATGCACCCTCTGTTTGAATCTCTAGGAGTAGGCTGGTTGTGGTAGTGTAGAGAATATGTCAGCGTTCGCCGCACTGCACTTTCATCTCGTTGTAGTAGAAGACGTACATGAGATATTTTTATAATTCTAGGACGACGTCACTGCCTACGTACACCGGACGGTTGAGCACCAGATGGCATTTATGGAATGCGGGTAGTTCATCGTTGAAGATATTAGCCCGTGCCGAAGGCTGGACTGGCTATCAGGCATCTACGTTTGTCATTCTCGTGTGCATGTACACGAATGACATTAACTATATTGCTGAGATTCCCCATTGTCTTCCCGAAATCTGGGTTGTTCACCAGCTTGTACAAGTCCTTCTCAAGGTCGACAATTGCGATCTGTATTCATCCTAATATATGGCTCCATCCATGCATGTGCTCTGCTGGAACATGTACAGATGTATATTGCGGTAGTGTAGTACATAACATTCCTTATTGTGGAGCTTAGGCATTTGTTGTTCAACCTGTGTAGACGCCGCCGCAAGTTTGTGCTGATATTCTTTCAGAACTACCATGCATTCAGGCGCTAGCGGATATGTGTTATGCGCTTCGTGCAAACGTTTATGATACTCCAGGTCTACGTCAATGATATAATGCTCCGGATCGTCTGCCGGATGATCTGATATGTTACACAAACTCTGTAAATCCTCCACCAACTTAATACAACTAGTAGGACACGATTGCATAATAGTCCATGCGTATATAGTATTGGCATACAAGTACATTATTCTTGTTCTGTCACACAAACCTAAGATTATTAGCTTTATGTGACGCTTCGAAACCACAGAGATGCCACCGTGCATACCTTTCTCTATGAAGAGATGTTGGTCGTAAACTGTTCGAACTCTATTTTCGCTTACCTGAGTAAAGCATATCAGGAGAGACCCTGACTTGTATAACAGTTTGCATGTTACAGACAATACTGTTTTAGACAGGTATTCCGGAAAGCCTCGACATATATAGGAGAACGTCCATGCGATTGTATTGGTCGGTGTTGTCTCCCAGATTGTGACACCCTAACACCTTCCAGACTAGCTGCGCGTGTAAATAGTCAGCCTCGCTGATGTTTTCGTCAACGCGTTTGCTGCAGAAGACAATCTTCGTGGGAGCTGGGGCTTGGCGAAATGATCTTGAGAGTCCATGTACACATAGGGGTAGACCTCCGTTTGCATCAGTAGTCGTCTCCTCTCTCTACCAGGCTCATACTGAGTAGTAATCTTAAATGTGTCCGGTTTGTTGGATGATACTAGCTTGTCGTGAGGAACTGTGTACTGTCGATGAATCAGAGCTGCATCAGGGATAAGGAGATCTACTACCCTCAACCTCAGAGATGGCATGCATCAACAGATGAGAATAGTAGCCGTGTAGATTGCGAAAGACCACAGGTATTGTTGTGGTTTTAGGATCCAGTGTAAGCTTTAGATTACACGCATTATGAGCAGCTCATCGGAATTATCCTGTAATGTGGCAATGACCCTTGGCACTATCACTCTCGAGAGGCTTTTCACACACTTGGCTGTGTTGTAGTCCCTCCACCTAGTCCTCTAGTGCCATCTGTATGATTTTATGATCACCTTGATTTTACCCTCCTCTTCTTGGACTGCTCTCATGCAATATTCCACCGTGTCGGATCCTCTATGCTATACTTGTGGATGCGTATGCCCATCATAGCGCATGGCCACATATCAGTAGCTACAAGCGTCATGGTGCTGTGTTTTCAGAGTGCTGTTCTTCGCTGTATCTAGCTCTGGGCATTCAACCTTCGTTGTTAGGGCCTCAAAGTCGGCGTAGATAATAAATGGAACTGGTAGCTGTTTGTGGTGGTTCTGAAAGATAAGCTTGTGCTTAGCCTCTTTCGGCATCACCACTGTCATCAATATCTGACGTGGCAATCTGTTTGTGAGCCTCAAGTAGGTCTACACTGGAGTAGCCATTGAGACAGCACCCACAGAAGTGCCTACGTTCTCGGTGTTTGCTCTTGTAATAAAGGAGATTCTTAACCCAGGTGTAGTGGAACTTCCATGCCTTCTCAATCAGGAGCAGGTATTTTATGGACATGTAATCAGGCTGCATGCTGAACCTGTGGACAATGACTCACTTATCCCCCTAGTATCTAGATGATGGATAGCTCATTTTAGTTTTTGACTCTCGGGATTTGGGATATAGTTGTTGGGGTGTCGATTCCTCCAAAAGGTGTGCCCATTCTGGGTGGAATACTTGGCGGGTCTGTCTGCAGTTGTCATCTTTGTTTTTCACATTGATGCCTGATTTCTTGTTTCCGACTGGTGCAGCTAGCGGTATATAAGAGCTTCCTCTCAGCCGTTTATATTTGGCGAAGTAACACACTTTCAACCATCCAGCCTGAACCGTCTTTAGTCCAGTGTTCAAGTGTCTCCCATATGATAGGGAAACCATTATCTAGTGTATCTTTGATCACACTGGTAAGCAGAACCTCACCCTACTTGTTGCGGAGCACGGGATATGAGTACACCTCACTACCTTCGGGGTTTTTTTGGCAAAAATTGACCTTCAACGTGAGCTGAAACTTTATTCCGTTACGTTGAACTATATTTTCTACGATTTTCTGATGAATATGTGAGTGCACGCCCTCAATGAAAGCCTTTGCATCTGCACTAATGGTGCTCTGGGAGACATCCATCTGCCATCCTCTTGTGTAGTTTCCACGGGGTCCGTTTGAACACCAGCTTTCCAGACATTTCATGTTCCGGAGGAACGTGTGGTCTCTTGCTGGTAGTCATGAATCGTCCGAAGCGTTTCGGATGGAGGGATGGGTCCACACACCTCAACAATGGCCTTCCTCTTTCTCCCCCATCTTTCGTGGAGGGGGATATATCGATATTTACCCGGTAGTAAGGACCTCAGCATGGGCTTCTTTTCTGCTGATGGAATGGGCTCATCCATAGTGTGTCAGACATGTCTGCAGTTGTTCGATATTTCCATCCATGTTATCATATTAGTATACTATAGTATAGTATTTCTCTAAATGGGTGTTCGGGATGCGAGAAGTTGAGTCAATACTAGACTATAATGTTTTAGCAGTTGTTTCTCTACATATATGTTTATGCCGGACTTTCGCCCGACTGCTGCAGTCTGGACATTGCTGTATCTCGCTCTGAACCACCTTTACAAGACCTGCAGCACACAGGAATCCGGCTACCCTTTGTGATCTTTGCGAGGTGAATCTTACAATAATATCTTCAGCAGCTGTTTCCGCACGATTCTTGCTTACCGGATTTGATCAGAGCACAGGTGTTGTAACCCATCATGTTGTAATATGTTTACATCAGGTATACATATTGTAATTGTATCTCTAAAAGGGGCGTATAACACACACTGCAGATTTTCCCCCCAAGAATGTTGTAGGTGATCTATATAGACGTATTGGAAAAAATAACCAGCTGCAGTATTGTCATCTAAGAAACATTTCTATGAACTAATTATTTTGTTTGAAACAGCATGAAATGCGATTCTAAAGGTTATGTCTGGTCTATATACGAAAAAGGCCTGAGATCGGCATTTGCTTATGGAAAATCTCTATTTTATCTATTTTAGTCACCATATGATCATTCGTTGATGATGTTTCATGATTCTTAAGCACACCTCATTTGCATTGCCGTTGTAGCGTAGTCGAGCTATTTCTTATTGCAATACAACAATTCTGTTCGAATAGTGGTTTATTAATGAGAATACACACAAAGTATCTATCGAGACAAGTTAGCCATTATTTCCACACATTGCATTACTTTAAGACCCAAATTAAATCAGTCATAATATGTAACATCAATAGCATGATTGTTCAGTTTGCAGTAATAGAACCAAAATGATACTCTTTTCCAAAGTGCTGTGCACCAAGTTTAATAGTGCATCCCCACAACATGGCCGCCCACTTTGCTAACAAGGTGGAGCCAAATGCGACTAATGAAACTACATTTTACAGAATTGGTGACCAATGAAAACCAATTTTATATCCGCTTAGGCACACACAATCTTGTATTTGGACAATGTTGATTACCAGCTCAGCTGCCAATTTCCACTGACGGGTTTGTTTGTACAACTGGTTCGATAGCTAATCTGAGCCTAAACAAATTATATTTTCTGTCAAAACCATGTTTATCGAACTCGGGTGCGGGTGCATCAGATAGAACGTGACAAAAACGTATCTATATTGCAGTCCAGTCTCATTTAGTGCATTACCACAGGTATACTACCAACCATGCAGTAATAGCGAACTACACCAGGCGACCTAATACCACATGTTCCTGCACTTTTTCACAATGTATAAATTATAGGATTAAAGCTTCACCAAAACACAATCTAATTAATTTTCTTGACTCACTATCTTGTAAACATTATGTTACACCGTTATTGTCGAATAAAGTATAGTTTAGCATGTTGGTAGATTTAATCTGAACATCTAGTGTTCACATGGAATTGGCATAGTTGTATGAGAGGAACTGTTGTCCGATGATATACGGACGAAACGATGGACGAATGTTCGAACACCAGGAGTAGCACATTTTCTTTGCCCCGTTAACTACAGTTCTTGATAGATCAAGTTTATGTTAGCTTTTTGATAGAGGTCCATTTTGCATTTTTTCAGGACAAGCATACCTTTAGCATAGTGGTATTGCAGAATTGTCGTTCGATGTAGTTGTTGGTGAGCATACGTAAGGATGGGTGAATGTCCGGATGGACAGACTGGCAGTCATTGGTTTATCATAAAAGCTAAGTTGAGCACTGTTTGAGCATGTGACAATGAGTGTACAAGCCACAAGTGACACACACAACAATATTACTGCTGGTACAACAGCTCAACATGTTATTCAAATACAATTTAGCATAGGCCAATTAATATATACATAGATAATACTTACATTCTACTGTTAGAGGAAGTGATGCACTTTGTTCAAATCCAGCGGAACATTTATACTGTTTTGCATCTAATATAATGTCTGTATTGTGTATCGTCAATGTATGAGAAGTTGATCCTTTAGTAGCAGTATATTTATCCACTTTATTGTGGTCTATAAGGTTCCCATTTGAAATAAATACTACACTATTGACAATCCAAGTCGATGATTCATAGGTGTTTGTAACCTGACATGTAAGAACAGTATCGTCTCCACAGTTACCCGCTGTTGGCATGTTAAGTGTGACAGAACCTGAAATACAAACTATGTTTTTACGAATACACTGTCAACCATGCTAGATAATGTTCGGGGACCTATTTTTAATTCGTTGTTTTTATTAGATGATAATTGAATAGAATAGAAAAGTACAAACTCACTCAAATCTACAGATAAGTGTGCACTTGTGTACAACAATGTAATGGGGTCGTATGCTCATTTAATCATATTTTATTAATCAGAATGTGTTCAATGCAATCTTCCATTGGCCATCGTCTATTCCCGACCATTCAATCAGGTTTATCTATCGAACAATATAAATCGGCCAGTTTTTCAAAACTTTCGTTAAATATTTAACGATGATTTCACCGTTAAAGTTAACGGTACCTCGTTAAATTCTTCGTTAAATGTTGTCGCTAAAAATAGCTGTTGTTAAAACATATAGTACTAACGCAGCGTTACATAAACAGACTTACGGCAATTGAACGCGAATATTTAACTCACCACTGTGGCTTCGTTAAGATTCCCTTAAATGTTAACGATACCATTCAAAATTGCTGCCATTATTGGTGCATTGATAAATACTAATAGAAAAGTGAGGGAATAATTCCTATAAAGATCTGGACGATAATGAGATGCATGCCCGATATAGATGTTCTTCCGATGGTATCAATTTTATTACCGATCTGTTGTTTGATAATCTGAATAGTAAGACAAACCGATCACATTACATGCACGTTCTAGAACAGGCGATGGTGGCTGGTGAGGTACTATGCCTCATGGTCCTTCATGCATGTGATTGGGGACACAATAGTGCGTCACAAATCAACTGTGTCTCGGACAAGAGGTGACTGAGGCACTTTGTAGCATCAAGAATGACTTCATTAAATAATTGTCTCCGTAAATAAAGGACATGAACAAACAAGGATTTTACCAACAGACTGGATTTCCCAGAGTACTTGGTTGTGTAGATGGCACCCACATACGTATACAGACTTCCGAGAACCAGAGAGGTTACAATAATAGGAAACACTATGCATCTATCAATGTGATGGCTGTTAAAGGTAAATCACTTTTACAAATTACAATGTTATTAAGTAACGCAGGCGTCCGGCGCATACTCTTCCCTTCCCCACCCCACCAACATGGTTATTACATCCTAAGACAATGTTACAACCAAAATACATAGCATCAATCATCAAGAAATATCATTTCTAGTCAAGTAAAATGAACTTACGGTTTCAAAACATGTCCGATAACATCATAACAAAAGACGCTTATGTCATCATCAAAATGAGGCCCTGACGAGAGTTATTAGTTTTCTGCAATGTTTCGTCTGGTGTGTTATTATTGCTAGCGGATGAAATAGGGCCCTACGACTACATTATGTAGTTCATACACCGATGAAACTATTAACACGCGATTCATTACTTTAATTTACATTAAGTATTATTTTCAATGAAAAAAAGGACAAGATAGCACACTTTGCATTTAAATAGTCCTCACGTGCAACTTACCGTGTGCCGGAACAGGTAAATCACTTAGTACATCGTACACTGTAAGTAAGACACGCTTTCCTCCGAAGAACACTGCCTAACACCGCGAACATGGTTATTGCATCCTCATACAAAGTTGGAACCCAAAATGTATAACATCAGGGCACATACTTTTATCAAGGAAATGAACACAATGTAAATATTTCCTATAGCTTGGTAAAAAAAGTATATATAGATCATATGCATGATTAATGATTCACAAGTTGTGTGATTATGTCTAACAAAATGGATCAAAATGCAATAAAACAAAGTATGTGATGTAGTGCTTTAATACATAGAACACAAAACAAAGGCAAGTAGTGCAAACTCCGCATGATGGTCACCACTAGCAACTTACATGTGCCATAACACAAGATAATCCTTTAAAACATTGATCTGGACCTGGGACATCAACACATGTAAATGTAAATCTATCTGTGTTTCTGAATAGTGCCATTTAATAATCGAGAGGATATGTGCACACTAATTGGAGGTAGTATATATCTTCTTACCAAATATATTTAGTAGACTCATGAATCAATTAGGTAGCGTTGCGGCATAGTTCGAAGAACTAGGTGCATCATTAATAGATGGTTTGTCTCTTAGCGTTACTCATTTTAGTGTTGATGATAAGATAAGATTTACATACTTATGTAGTATTTCAAAAAAAAAAACACACACAAACAAACAAACAAAAACAAACACAACCCACAACACAAAAAAACCAAACACAAAACAAACCACAAACACAAACACCAACAAACAAAAAAAACAACAAAAAACAACAACCAAACCAAACAAACATTTGTTTTGGGAGTGCTTGCCAATCCAAACATTTTGGAATGATTTGTGTAACTATTTCAAGCAACAAGGATTTGATTTCTGTATAAATTATGAATTAGTGTGTTTCTTACACACAAACAAGACAAATCACGCTGATGCCAAACACTTTATATTGCTCTTAGCAAAGTATTATATTTTCATAAATTTGTTTAGAAAAACGTTACCAAATTTACCAGTCTTTAAAAAGTACTTAAAGAGTAGAATAAACATAGAACAACATATCGCCTGTGGAAATGTTGTCAACAAGGCGTTTGAAGATAAGATTTACTTATGTTAGTATTTCAATCAGGTGTGGTTTCCTCTAATATTAGCCGACCTTGCATATTTTCCCGCATACAGGGATTGTTAAAGCGTTGTCACAGTTGCGATTCACATCCGATAAGAAATATACATAAGTGCACGGTGTCCGGAAAGGCTTGCAGGAAGGGGGGCATATCTCAATTAGCATCAACTGTGTCATCTCGGCAGCAAAGGAGCAAGGAAATAGTGTGGACTGACGAATATGGAGTTGTGACATAATATGTGGTGCTTACATGGTATTATTATCAATCCAACATGTCCAAATGAGAAGCAATTATAACGAATAATTTAGATTTTCTTCGGGGAAATTGTAAGTCTTACTAAATTTTGAATATACACTATGCTATTGCAGATACTTCCATTATCCTAATTACTGCTACAACTGAAGGGGAGGAGCTTAATGAGCAGCCATGCAATAAGTACCATGCCATAACTGAAACGTTTGGGAACTTATACGCACGGTACCTATTGCACGTTTTCATTTCAGACAAACAGAATGACAACTATATGCCTCCAAATTTATGTTGGTGCAGACAAACCAGGTCCGAGAATATTTCCGGTGTCTGCGGATTCAGGAGATGTTCTTACTTTTTTCTTCCCAAAAGTATTTTGATATTTAGTGTTTTAGATTTAGTTCCCAGCACCCTGTTCAGAAGGATTTCTAATGAGACCTATGCTATTTTATTCGGTAACTACCTACTATATAAATGATAAACATCAACATGCTTTACTGAGACTATATATTAACACTAAATTATGGTTGAAGTTTTGACCCTTATATCATTAAATGGTAGAAATAAATATCAGAGCTGGTCAAAATTAGTATATTTTAAATTCTAAATCCACCCCCCCCCCCCAATATATGTTGACACCACAATTATGTGAATTAGGACTTGAGATATAAGAAAAATAGGTTTTCATAGCGGCCATCTTTTAAACTGTTGGGGTGGGTGCATTTGGGGGTGTGTCTACCACTGAATATGTCTGGCAGTGGTAATTCAAGATACATGGAACTATGCTGAAAAAAGTATTCCAGTAAGTTTCATCAGGTTAGCTCATGAGCTGATCTGGCTCAATTTTGTGAGTGGGTGCATTCGGGGGAGTCTGGCGGACACACCCCACCATTGACTATGCCGAGCATTTTCCAGTAGGTTTCATCAGGTTAACTCACGAGCTGATCTAGGTCAATTGTGGGGTACCGGTTATAGAAGTCTGGTGGACACAACCCACCACTGAAACTGTCTGGCAGTGACCATTTGTGGTACCTGGGACTATGTCGGACATTTTACAATACGCTTCGTCAGGTTAACTCATGAGCTGATCTAGCTCAATTGTGGGGTTCCTTTCTTAAGGCCCTCCTGACAACAGCCACCATGGGCATGCACATGGACCATTGCAAATCACAATATAAAGTTTTTATCACTTGTGTATATCTGCTACAGCGTAAGTGAGTCGCATTAACTGTTATAATGTGATAAAAAGGTCTGTTTATGTCTTATAATGTGACGTGTTTACAAAGATAATATTAATAAGAATGCGAAGCGTAGTAGCGACGGTGTTATTGTATACTATAAGGAATGTTATCGACATTATATCGATTTGCTTAGTATTAATGAAAACGGCCTCATTTGGTTTAAGCTGAAACATGAACTATGTAATACCGATTCATATTTTTGTATTTGTTATATTCCGCCAGACGATTCCGCTGTATATCGTAATGTTAATTCGACATTGTTTCAGTTTGATTTTTGAAACCTTAAATACCGACATTCGAAAATATAGTGACCTTGGTATTGTGTATTTACTTGGAGACCTGAACTCACGTACTGCTGATCAGCTTGACTACGTGCCAGACGTACATCTCGACCGTTATGTTGATCTACCGCAATCCGCTTATCGTGCATCTAACTTACCAGTCCGAAACAATCGTGACACTGGTGTAAATAATTTTGGATCAAAATTATTAACTCTTTGTAAAGAAAATAATCTAGTTATGGTTAACGGTCGCATTGAGCATTGATATTGTAATTTCCAAGAATGTATAGAAATAGACCATTTGCCAGAACAGTGGATTACTTAATAACAGTATCTGAGTATTTTAACTCAGTCTGTAATATGAGTGTTCTCGATTTATCTGAATTCTCAGATCATTGTCCAATTGCATTTTCTTTGAAACGCACTGATGCTATACATATAATAGATTGTTGTAATGTTGATACAATTGTATGGGACACTTCAAAAACTAATTATTTCGTAAATTTGCCAATTACCAGGAAATCGATATTGGATGATGTAACAAATTAGTTATCGATGGGAGAAGTTAATATCAACCAATGTATTCATGAATTCTCTAATACAGTCTATGATGCTTCTTTTAAATGTTTTGGTAAAACATATTCAACCAAACCAGTCTAAAAAAAATCAGTATGGCTTAACTACGAACCCAAAATAAAACTGATTTACAACAAAAGAAAATACAAATAATTGTTTGTTTTGCAGAAGAAACTTTGTTAAAACCAAAAAATGTGTTAAATGGAAATTATATTATAAAGAGAATCAGAAATTGTAAAGCTCAAGGAAAAACTCACAACGTAAATTTTGGAAATATTTAAATAAATATAACATAGTAATTATGCTAGTGACATTCACTTAGAAGATTGTGTAAAACATTTTTCTAATAGTTCAAACGATGCATATCTTTCTGATGACTTACATAGCAATAGGTCAATGTTGGCAATTACAAAAGATCACTGCAGAAGAAGTACAAACAACTATTTCCATGTTAAATCGTTATAAAAGTATAAAAGATTATGATAAAAATAGTATCTGATTTCTTTACTGACTCGAATAATTTTATATCACCATAATATATGTCTGATTTTTAATCACATATATGATACATGTACTTATCCCGAGGCATGGACCATTGTTCCATTGTACAAAAAGGGAGATAAAAATGACCCTTCCAATTACAGATGCTAGGAGTCTACAATCTCAAATTGATAGTATTTACCAGTATTCTGTGAAATGGGGCATAATATTAAAGGTAAATAAAACAAACATTTGTAAATTTGAAAAGCGTAAACAGATCATATATAAATGTTATCTTTTATATCAATGGAAACACATATATATTGATGATAGCTTTATATATAGTGGTATTAAGTTTACATAAATTATACAAGAACTTTAACTGGTGTTATAAAATGTTTACAGGATGAAGCATTAAGAACTTATCACAAGTTATTGTCATTATTCGATACACATGGATGTTAAGACTAAACTTACGTTGTTTGATACAATGATTGTACCTATTATGGTATATGGTTCTGATGTGTGGGGTGTCTGCAACCTAAAGGATGTCGATAAATTATATTTAACAGGACCCATTATAAAACGGATTGTCCACCCAATCCCGTTTGTAGGACACATATCGGCCTATTTATGCCACATAATATAGAGAACATTGTCAGGCTGCCCAATAAAGAGGGGTAGTATTGAATATACAACAACTAGTGGAGCTAAAGTAGCTCATTTATTTCGCAATTATGCTTAAAGTGTGAAAATCAATGTACTATTTTCCACACTAAATATCACATAAAAACAGCTATCTATTGAAAGGGAGGAACATTCCTCCCTTGGTTAAACAGTGCAAAATATTCATTTCTATCAAAAGTTAACAAGAACTGGAATCGTGTACAGTAAATACCCTATATGCGACTACCCAGATTTCGAGACCACCCCGCTATTGCGAATTAATATTTCAGAACGGAATATTTCACTATACATGTCAATGGTCGTTGACCCCGATAACCAGACCACCCCATTATTCCGTAATACGACCCGTTAATTCAGACAAATGCCATTAATCCTATGCTAATTGAACCCGTAATACGACCGCGGGCGATGTTCTCACTTTCATTAATAAAATCATTTTTAATTATGTCCCTGTTTTACGACAAGCGACTGCTTTATGGTATCGGTCAAGGTTAAGTGAGATAAACACGGAAGGGTTGATTGTAAATGATTGGCTTTGATTCCTTTTAATCTTTTGTTTATTGACTGGAGTGCAATATGGCAGCTAAAGTTGTACTGCATGTGTAAGGATGTGGGCACTCTGTCACAGGACTTAGCTAAAACATCCAAGATGAGATCGAGAAACAATCCATGAAAGTGAAATGTTTATATAAGCAGTCAACCCGTGAATATATTTTTAATAAATAATGAATGATGATATGTACTTTTCAAGTAAACTACAATAATTATAATTAATGAAAACAAGGAAATAAATGTTGAAAATAAATGGATTATCTCATTGTTCTTTATTTTATTATTAATTAATTAATTGTGATATACAGTTGTCTATGAATGGATTTCAGAAGAACAATCCTAAACCATAGAAACAAACAACCCTTCTGTAATTAAAACAGAAACACCAAGACATTGTCATATGTGAAAGTAGTAAAATTATCATAATTTGGTCTTCTTGACCAAACTCGATAAAGAGACCACCCCGCTAATAAGACCACTTTTTGGAAGTCCCATAGGTGGTGTTATTATAGGGGAATTTCTCTGTATTTCTTAAAGGGTGGAACATTCCTTCCTTGGCCAAACAGCGCAAGACGTTGTATTTTCAACAAATAAGCAAGCGGTATATCTCTGTATTTCTTAAAGGGTGGAACGTTCCACCCTTGGCCAAGCAGTGCAAGAAGTTGTATTTTCAACAAATAAGCAAGCGGTATATCTCTCTATTTCTTAAAGGGTGGAACGTTCCTCCCTTGGCCAAACAGCGCAATAAGTTGTATTTTCAACAAATAAGCAAGCGGTATATCTCTGTATTTCATTGACAGAAATCATGTATTTCCATTTCTCTCTTAGTTATACAGTGCTTAAATTAAACGAAAGAATGTATTCACTTCTCAAATGGATAAACGTTTCTCCATTAGTCAAACGTTGTGGAAACATACATTTACATCAGAAGCCAACATGACTGATATCATCAATTTCAATTTTCAAACATACAGACAAAACACAGACATTATGGTATCTTTCAAAGATGTTGGCACAAACATTGAGTAAAGTAAAAGTATGTATTCATGCTTTATTCTGCTCCATAGGGACAAGCATGTATTGCAAAATGTACAGCCTACGTAGCAAACGTTAACAAAACCAAGAAATTAACGTTTGTACCTACATTGTCCATACAGTGCACACAGTTACGTCATGTTCATCAAATGTTAGCCAAAAGTGTATCAATCAAAGAGATGAAGTGTCAAAATGTCTTAGTTATGTGAATATATCGATTATATCATATCAATATCAGTACAATTTGTCACATATCAATATATTTAAATTTCTTTATCTTACACCAGACAATGTGATTGCTAAATATTTATTTCATGTTCTTAATCCTGTTATTACCTCCATGTACATGAAGAGCATACGTGAACATACATAATATACAAGTACACGTTTGACATGGACACATATAATCATACATACATGTACATGTATATACAAAGTAGTACAAGTGTACACTAATGGTCATAATAATGCAGCTAATAATTAGTGTATACCGACCATCATAACTTTCCGAAACGAGATACAAGGGAAAGAGATGATGGTAACACACAAAAGCTGATTATAACCAGAACATCTTTCTTCAGTAGAGAACATTTATATTACTGACTTACAACAACCTTACATTTGGAGCATTTGCCAGAATGCCATTATGAATTATGTTATCATAAGTGTTTCGTTTGCGGTGTGTGGAAGTTCATGTAGTCCTGCAAGCATATCATATATCTGTGTCTCGGGTGGTTGTGTGATCAAATATTAATATTTAATTTAATATAATTGTTTTTTGTTTCAATAGAAATCTAAGTATGTGGCATCCATAAATATAATTTCAATATCCCACATAACTAACATTTAAGTTATGCTTTCCAATGAAATATAGCATCCCACTCTCTGGGTACTCCAGTTTCCTATCACACGAATGATAATATAAGTATACGCTTTCCTTAGAGTCAACGTGAGTGATTAATAAGAGTTGTTAATGCTCGTTTGGCAAAATGCATTATTTGACATTCAAAATAAAAGTTGCTAACTTTCGCAATCATTTAAAATAAGTTTATTCTTTAGAACAGTAAATAAGCAATATTAATATTGTGTGTTGCTCCCATTAATCGAATAGATTAATGTGGTGTCAACATGCCTTAGTGTGTAGATCGATATGTTATACCATATCAATATCAGTACCATTGGTCAGATATCAATAGATATAATGTTAATATCCTACATAAGATAACTTGAACCAACATAATATAATACTTCATACACAGTTATGATACTCTATGGTTAAACATGTTTAGCTACAGTTAACCATACTTTTGATTCGATAACATCCTATGATCATTTTGTGAAAACATAATGAGTTGGAATAAGATAGTGTGATATTTTGTTAAATCAGCTCTTACATGTACACATTTACTTCTCAATAAATAAGTTTATGCAAGATATATAGCATAGTAGCACAGCATAGTAGCATAGCATAGTAGCATAGTATAGTAGCATAGCATAGTAGCATAGCATAGTTGCTTAGTATAGTATCATAGCATAGTAGCTTAGTATAATAGCATAGTATAGTAGCATAGCATAGTAGCATAACATAGCATAGTAGCATATTATAGTAGCATAGCATAGTAACATAGCATAGTAGCATATAATAGTAGCATAGCATAGTGACATAGCATAGTAGCACATCATAGTACATACATAGTAGCACAGCATAGTACATAGCATAGTGCATAGCATAGTGACATAGCATAGTAGCATATAATAGTAGCATATCATAGTAGCACAGCATAGTGACATAGCATAGTAGCACAGCATAGCATAGTATAGTAGCATATCATAGTGGCATAGTATAGTAGCATAGCATAGTAGCATAGCATAGTAGCATAGCATAGTAGCATATTATAGTAACATAGCATAGCATAGCATAGTAGCATAGCATAGCATAGTAGCATAGCATAGTAGCATAGAATAGTGGCATAGCATAGTTGCATATAATAGTAGCATATCATAGTAGCACAGCATAGCGACATAGCATAGTAGCACAGCATAGCATAGTAGCATAGTATAGTAGCATATCATAGTGGCATAGTATAGTAGCATAGCATAGTAGCATAGCATAGCATAGTAGCATAGTATAGTAGCACAACATAGTAGCATAGCATAGTAGCATAGCATAGTAGCATAGCATAGTAGCATAGCATAGTATCATAGCATAGTACCATAAGCATAGTACCATAGCATAGTACCATAGTACCATAGCATAGTATCATAGTACCATAGTATAGTATCATAGTACCATAGCATAGTATCATAGTACCATAGCATAGTATCATAGTACCATAGCATAGTATCATAGTACCATAGTATAGTATCATAGTACCATAGCATAGTATCATAGTACCATAGCATAGTATCATAGTACCATAGCATAGTATCATAGTACCATAGCATAGTACCATAGCATAGTATCATAGTACCATAGTATAGTATCATAGTACCATAGTATAGTATCATAGTACCATAGTATAGTATCATAGTACCATAGCATAGTATCATAGTACCATAGTATAGTATCATAGTACCATAGTATAGTATCATAGTACCATAGTATAGTATCATAGTACCATAGCATAGTATCATAGTACCATAGTATAGTATCATAGTACCATAGCATAGTATCATAGTACCATAGTATAGTATCATAGTACCATAGTATCATAGTAGCATAGAAACATAGTACCATAGTATAGTGACATAGCATAGTATCATAGACCATAGATAGTATCATAGTACCATAGCATAGTATCATAGTACATAGTACCATAGTATAGTATCATAGTACCATAGTATAGTATCATAGTACCATAGTATAGTATCATAGTATCATAGTACCATAGTATAGTATCATAGTACCATAGCATAGTATCATAGTACCATAGTATAGTATCATAGTCCATAGTATAGATCATAGTCCATAGTATATATCATAGTACATAGTATAGTATCATAGTACCAAGTATAGTACATTGTACCTAGCATAGTATTACTATGAATTCTATGACTATGATACTATACTATGGTACTATGATACTATATATGGTACTATGATATTATAATGGTACTATGATACTATATAAATGGTACTATGATACTATATAAATGTACTATGATACTATATAAATGGTACTATGATACTATATAAATGGTACTATGATACTATATAAATGGTACTATGATACTATATAAATGGTACTATGATACTATATAAATGGTACTATGATACTATATAAATGGTACTATGATACTATATAATGGTGCTATGCTATTGAATATTTCAAGAGTCTACTGCAAGAACTGTGTAAATACACGTATACATGGGATACAGTCCTACCAGAAGATGTCCAACATATTGTTGTACGGGACATCAATAGTGTAACGGAATTTACATTTCCGGGCCTTACATTCAAGTCAATTGAAGCAGACGGCACGCATCGTACAGCAGACGGCACTATCGTACATGTATTCGTATATATCACGTGTTGCTCTTTTGTAGAAACCTACCCTACCCAGAATAATGCTCGCTATACGGTATACCTTACTGATATAATATTTTCGTCAGAAAGCCCAACTTGTATTTCACTTGCTGATCACCTCGTGGTTTACACCAGATCTATACCCAGCTCTACACCCAGGGTCTACACCCAGATTCGTTCACAACTGAGTGACTGAGATTTAGCTTCCGTCCGGTGGTCGAAATACTGTCCAAAACCACATAATCCAGCCGTCATTCTGACACGATGTAAAACTGCTACCAAGTACACACAACACAGAGTATGGGTGAAGCTATTACCTTGACAACTGTAAGAGACGACGCCCAATTATCAGTACAACCGGCTCAACTGTCCAGTATTCCCAAGGTAATAGATATAACCAAATACAGCAATTACAGACAGTTCGTTCCAGTTACAATGGACATACTTAGGTAGTTCCACAACTGCAGAGCCGATATAGAGAAGAAATCGATAAGCATTAACCATTACAGAGCTACATCATGCTGATACGAAGTGGCTACAAGACTGTCAAATTATTACGTTGTTTGAAATCCCGTACTACTCGACATATAATTGTAAAGCAACTCCTACCATCCATCCTACCAACAATGCTGCCCAAAAGGTCGGGAAAACGAAAACACCATGTGATTGGGGAGATGACGAACAGAGATATTTTGAAACCATTGTTAATGTTAATACTAAGCCAGTTTGCTTGTTTTGACAGAACGCTACAGAATGATAAAGCATGCTACAGAAAATGGGCTATGGAAGGACTAATGATAATGCCGGTCGCTAAGGGCGAAACAGAATACTTTTAGCAATATTTGATAACAAGAGTGTATACATGTATTCATGACATTGACCACATTATGCTTCAGAGATATTTCAGGCAGTACGTTTAATAATTAGTAATGTTTTAATTGAAGCTGTACCTTTAACCTGATAAGTTTGTGTGCATACCTTTATTGTAAAGTTGAGAATATACCGTTTAATAATAATGTTCACAACTTTGGTAATACCAGTATACATTTAAAAGATGTTATTTTAAACCTTAATTCCAAACTTAATGTTCATTAGTCATTTATTATAGTAATTAAAATGTTTAAACTTTATTTATTTTACAACATTTGCGAAACAGGTTTTAACAACTTATATTAATAACTTTCGTTGGCGCGGATGAAAGCGTAAATGTGGTCATTCGCATGGGAGGAAACCGAAGTACCAGGAGAAAACTCACCTGTCCAATATGGCGACCACCGTACCATCTCACATACTTCCCGGTCCGAGAATCGAACCCGGGTTGCATTTTTAGCAAAGTCGCGTTAATTATTTTAATTTCAATCAACTACTGCTGTAGATGACGCTGATAAAGGAACAAAGACAACAATAGTGGATCAAGAAATTTGATAGTGATATATATGTATTTGAAATATTTTGATATAATTGTTTTATTATTTCATTATTGTTGTCGAAACAAATAAATTACAAATGTGGATACGCCATAATATGTATTTGAAACTATTTCTTGTAATAATTACATGGTGGGCTTTAATATGTGAAATAGTAGAGGTACTGTGATTTTAGTTGTACACATATTAGAGTAGGGACATGTTAGTAGAGGAGAATATCACAGTATGTTCTTAAGAGTACATTGTAGTTTTATGTCGTGAATAGCTTGTCATAATACATACAATACTTAAGCTTCGAGCATGGATGTATAGAAGTTTCAATTGCTATATGATCATGCTTAGAGTGGGATGCAACGGACTTGAGTCTGGGATACTCTGTAATGCCACCATATCTGACATGTGGGTTTTCTCCGGGTACTCCGGTTTCCTCCCACACTAAAGACCACATATACGCATTCATCCGCGCCAACGAGAGTGATTAATATAAGATGTTATAACTTGCTTCGTAATCGTTGTAAAATAAATAAAGGTTAGTTTAATTACAGGTTAGGTTGGCGTCTCTGCGACTGTTATTGGTTGTGGAGACAGTGGAAGCCAATTATGGCAGTATTTCAGACACGACCGCATATCAAGATAAAAATGACAGACCTTTAGCAAGAAAGCATCATTACTTGGAATAATTCGACACATAAGTTGTATTCCAACCTGCATGGCTGAGGCGCAAGTGAATTGGAGGCAACAACCTTAACCACTAGGTCACGGAGGATCCGTCGTTGATGTTACAAACAAACAACAACGGTTGATGAAATGGTAGGTAGTAGAGCCTACCGCATCTTCGCTCTTCTATAGGTGTCGTGTTTATGTCAGATTATCAAGTAGTCAATCACATGGATCAATGCCCGTTATTAAATAGCAACACATGTATACATGCATGTCAGTCTTATTTCACTAAGTTTTAATATGGGGGAAGGGGCAGATATCAAACTAAGGTCCATTATCTTACAACATGAAATATCAAATATGAAAATATTACCAAGTGTACAGCATAATCCATATATAATAAACACAATCTGAAGTTCCATACTCATTAACTTGTCTAAGTGCCTTGAAATAAGTCGATAACGTCCTACATGTAGGTATGCACATCTCGTACTATCTAAACTTCCTTGTCGCTGGTACCCAGCGTAATGCGAGTGCAAACAGAAACATATACATATAAATACTATATCAGTGATTTACAGTTTGAACGATCGGGTGTACACACTATATAATTATATTAATATATTATTGATATTTAAGTTTATTTAACGTCGCTACCGGTTGCACATAATAGTATTACAAATTGAATCAAGGATATGGCATAAACAAGAAATGATTCCGATAAATGATCGCACATGTCAAGTATGTATTAGTTTAGAAGGTGAATTCCATTAGAGTTATTTACATAAAACAATAATATTGGACAATGCAGAACCTATGAAAGTTCAAAGAGTTGATACATGCTATTATTCCTTGTATTGTTAGAAATGTGTCGATGTATATATAAACGTTTATAAAAAAAGAAATACTATAATTATACTATCAGGACTAATATCTTCTTCTCACTGTGGGTCACATAACTGAATATGTGATTTCACACACCGAATGCATAATAGTGAATTACTGTAAGAAAGAAGTATTATTGTAAATATTGATATGCACCGCATATAGGGGGTTACCATGTCGTGCGATAATCCAAGACTTCCGCGGTCGTGCGATTTTGTATGAAGCATGAGACAAGTCACCATACGTTAAATATGTATGCCGACATGGTTATGTTTGCAGGCCAGCTTACACATGAAACACATATTGCTTGCCCGTTCAATTCCGAACTATTCTGTTGCATTTTGAAGCAATTTACCTTGCGCTTGTGTACGGTTTATGTATCATATTTCCACGATGTCTGTTTATATGACTATGTTTATGCTTGTACCGTCGAGGAATCGTAATCCGACGATGAATAGTGTGCGTATATGTGAAATGTAGCACAGTGTCTACATGTTGCCAAGTAGTATTGTTTAATTCGGTTGAGAACACATTGTAAATCGTAAAAGATGATTTCTCTTTGACATGTTATGGACCCAGGGATCCCATCTTTAACATTGCATTCTGGTAGATGTATGGATGCGTCATAGTTAAAGAATGCACATCGTAGAACCTTAAGCTATGAAGAGAGCAATAACCTTCGAACCGGTAAATGTATTACCGTATTAAGTTTAATAGTAGGCCATTTAATATTGCTTGTACGTCAGTTTTTGGTATCCGCCATTTTTGTTCCATCACTAGTGTGGCGTCGCTTAGCGATTTTGGAACGTTCGACCAATTCTGGGTCACAATCAATTTTGGGTCGGTCGACGAATTTTGGGTCGGGGCGACCATATTCTGGTAGTCCGACCAGCGTGGGGTATATAAACGACCACATTTGGGTCGGAGAGTCATTATGATGTTAGCTTTCGTTCGAGAGGGACATATATATATTATTTTAGATTAGATTTATAAGATTAAATAGAAGGATTAGGATCGTGATTATCATTTTTTTTTTTTAATTCAACAAGAGAGAAACGTAACTTTAACGTTAGCGATTTTAGACTTCTTCAGGATCACACTCTGCTGTAATTTATTCAAGGTTATTATTAAAGTATTATAATTATTGGGGATTTTATCAAAGTACTGTTGACTGTACCCGTAGCGTCTAAACGGGACGGATAACTAGTACTGTGTCGTACTGACTGCGAGTGATTGTAACATTATATAAGTATAGTACATACTGTACGGTGTCACTGTTCTACGGCGTCGTTAGTGTCGTATCATCTCGCGCGCGTAGAACCGTCGGAGGTCTTGGGAGTACGGTCTTTTATCGTGTTATTATATGTGTTTCGAGAGTAAACTCATCTTTAAACTTAACCATCATAGTACATTCTCTTTATACTCACGCACATATACATCATGTATATACAATGCAATCAACGCATTGTAGTACCGTAATATATGCAAGAAGAGCACTTGCTAGAGAAGTGCTCCAGGTGCCGAGTAGTTACCACGTGAACACTCTACGCACGCTACCAAGACAGTAGGGTGGGTCCTTACTCACTGGAACGCAACAATGTATTTCAATGAATATTATGATAACATGTACAATTTGTGCTGTGTAATATGTTACATAGATGTAACTGATGACTTTGCAATAACAAATATACCTATCTATCCCGACGTAACATGTACAACGTGTGCTGTGTAATATGTTACATAGATGTAACTGATGACTTTGCAATAACAAATATACCTATCTATCCCGACGACGCAAATTGAACTCACATGATGTATTAGAAATTTCGTGTTTTTATCACCGATACCATTTCATTTGTCTTTGTAAAAAGCTGACATGCCGGGAAGTCACGTGATCAGGCTTGGATTAAAAATAGACTGTGCTGTTCTTCGATAAATAGATAGTTTGTGTTAAACCAGGGCAACTTGTGTGGGTTCAATTAAGTTGTACGGTCAGTATCGTACACCAGATTTTACTTAGTTTTTTGTCGCCCTTAGAAGTTAGACACCATTTGTAACCGTTATCAGTTTAGGCAGCAGTTTGCACAAGGCAAAATTAGTTTACTAAATATAGGTCCTCTCTTTGCCCCCGCAGTGTGAGTTTGTGTTTTTGTATATTGCTTTAATATGAGTACTATGTATTATAAACGTCACAACACTGTATAGTCTGCATACGGCTCATATTTTGTTTCTTTCAACATTGTGACGTCATCTTATTTGCATATTATTTAGAAAATGATGATTTCTTGTGTACGTTAAATAATTTGCTATGCATTTAAGACGTTATAATGGTTAGGACAATGTTCTTGTATTGTTTATAAGATTTAGGTCAAGGCAATTCATGTTTTGCCTTGTTTGTTGGTTCCACCATAATGAGTACCGGTCTGCCCGGGAAATTAGGTTCACAGTACCGGTTTATCAGGGAACGTCAGGACTCATTTAGGACATGCATTAGGACTTATTTAGGACATTACGCCTTTTGTATACTTTCAGTTATTTACCTTGGCCCTCCGGGGCAACGTAGTACAGACGAAAAAAGCAAACAGAACAAAAATAGGCGTGTGTCATTACATAAACATTTCCGCGGAGTTTATTAAACAAATAACGCGGAGCAGTAACAGGTATCCCTGCGTAAAGACCCAACTTGTTTTATCTATGCTAACTAATATTTGGCACATAACCCTGTCCAACAACTGTTCACAATGGATCAGTGTTCATTTTATATAGATTATGAATAACTTACAAATAACACATGCATGTGTGAAAATGTCTTTTTAATTGAATGACAACTGTCACCCGCCTTAAACGACGCGTTATTTTTCCAAATAAGAAATCCAGTTTACTTAAGCTAATCTACATACTATTTACAAATCTAAATCAAAGGTGGGTTAATTTCCGCAATCGGAGGAAGAACTGTCCTCTGTGTGCTATCCCACCCAAATGATCCATGTGAAAGTCAATGAGGCGTAATGTACACCTAAATGAACTTAGCCTTAATCTCCACCTTCCTGATATACAGTAAGATCGATGGATGCTCAATAACTGAACATCAACCTATCTTCCAAACAAAGCTCGAGTATAATATATACATGATGAAAATAACATTTTTATCAAATACTTGTATGCCATCAGACTACTAAGCACACATTAATACAAACACACAAGTTGCGTTAACATTAAATGTAGATGAATAATACCAGAATAGGCTCAATTAAGCACAACACATTAGTAATAATTAGTATGATTATAATGCAAGCATCCTTGTGCTGAACTTGTCACACATAAACACAATGTTACTCGACGTAATGCCATTCTAACCTGTACATAGACTGTTGTCTACAGTGCATGTCGTACTAAATACATAAACAGCAGCCTTATGCTGAACCATTTATCCAAGTAAATACATGAACCAACATTATAGTGCAAGCAGCCTTGTGCTGAACCATTTATCCAAGTAAATACATGTACCAAGATTATAATGCAAGCAGCCTTGTGCTGACCCATTTATCCAAGTAAATACATGTACCAAGATTATAATGCAAGCAGCCTTATGCTGAACCATTTATCCAAGTAAATACATGTACCAAGATTATAATGCAAGCAGCCTTGTGCTGAACTCGCCACTTATTATAACAATGTAACACAACGTGATGCCAGTCCAACATGCACCGAGACAACTGTATATGTGGTACTGAATACCTAAACACCAACCTTATAAATATGCATGTACTTAGATTATAATGCATGCAGCCTTGTGCTGAACTCTCCATTAATCCAGATCACTGTTTTTACAAGTGTATCATTGTCTATGTGGTACGGGATCACTAATTTGGCGTGGAAGTCGTGATAGCGCAGTGAATGCGCGTTCGCTTCAGGTGCGAACGGTCCGGAGTTCGAGCCCCGCTGGAGCCGTTACGATTGTGCCCTTAGGCAAGGCATTTAAATTCCACATTGCCTCTTCTCTCTCCTTCATGGCGATGGATAACATCAGGAATGAGGTCTCGAGAATGATTAATATAAGTTGAACGAACTTGTTTCGCAATCGAGCTAAAATAAATTTGTATGAACTAATTTGGCAGCCTTATGCTGAACCATTTCAGTGTCCATGTATCACTAGAACGAAAAACAACAATAACTTCTTAATGTAACAGTATACAAGTATAAACACCCTTGAAGTGACAGCCTTATACTGAACCACTGGTACTTGTGTACACTAAGTTCCATGAGCCAAAACACAATTGGGCTATGGTAATATAATTTCAACTTAGCTATAGTATGTAATTGTTTAACGCACTCGATTTCCAACGACCCATTCTTTAATGGATTCCTCAGAATACCCAATAACAGCCGCGTCTGTGGCTGCACCAATCCTGAATGAATGTGATTTATATAAATACAACTTTGTATCATAACCCAAGTAAGCTATAACTTTATTCAGGTGGGTTCTGAAGAAAGCATAAGTCAGTGGCTTTCCATCAATACACTGGAATAATGGCCCCGACTGGTGCCCAACATGCTGAAAGTACCGCTGCATAGCGCGAGTTGCACATACATGGTACCTCGTCATTAACTGGCAAAAATAACGTTACCGGCATTTTGCTGTGTTTAAATTTCTGCAGTATTAATTCCAAGCCCATTACTTTGTCACCATCATGCACAATTTCTTTCACATCCCCTTTCTTTATAACAGTATCTCTATCTCTCCCAGATTTGCAACATATTTCTCCTATTCGTAGGAATCCATGAAATGATAAAATACACATTGCCTCAAACATTACCTGGTCATACAATAACGTAATGCACTTAGTGCATGCACACTCTTTTGCAACAATTCATAGGTAATTGGTAACTGTGTGTCTGGCTTACCGGGAATCATATGATTGGCACCCTTTATAAATTGTTTTATTAAAAATGAACTTCCAAAAGCTTTGTAAGCCAACGCTTTAGGAAAGTATGAAACTGCCGATACATGTGAATTTACCCTGGAGAAGCTGTATTTGGGAAACTAATAAATGTGCTAAAAGTGCACTAAATTGACTTCAGATACAGGCAATGTAACAGCTACCTTGTATTGTTCGCAATATTTAAAAATAATGAAACCAATAATTCATGTACACCTTTCTTGACCGATAAGACAAAGCATTGTCAAGTATTAGCCGTGCATCGCGACTCAAATCTTGAACAAATGCTCCGGCACGCTGACTGAATTGGCCGACAGGTCCTTCGCACACATGAATGCCTCCTGAAATTTGAAGCGCGATAAATTATCTTCCACTTTGTTGGTCTTGCCTGGTATATGGCAAGCTCGAAACAATATATTATATTTCATCGACGCCAAAACCAGACGGCGGACTAGGCTCATCATAACAGAATCTTTTGAGAACAATTTGTTCAGTATAAAAACCGTTGCTTCATTGTCCGAGTGAAACCTAACTATGTGGTTCGCCATAAGTCTCCCCCAAATGTCCACTGCTAGTACAATTAGAAAGAGTTCTATGATATTGATATCGTAATGGCGAAATTCAATAGGCCACTCATGAGCGAACCATTTTGAGCCGAAGACAGCTGCGAAACAAACAGTGGAAGCAGCATCTGTATAAAGATTCAGGACATCCGATGCTATCCATTCATTCCGGAGAAACATGCATGTTCCATTAAATGAATTCATAAATTCGTACCACATAGCCAAGTCTGCCCGCGCCTCCACAGTAAGACGAATGAAATAACGGGGACAACTGACTACCATCGTAAGGTCATAGAGGCACCGAAGAAATGTTCGCCCTGGGCCTACGCAACAACAAGCAAAATTTAGCAGCCCAATCATAGACTGCAGTTCGTGGAGAGTAACCTTGTTAGGCTTGTTCATATGATCCTGTTCAGTGCTTATTTTGTTAACTTTCTCAGCAGGTAGTCTAATTTCCATTTTGTCGGAATCGACCTCTATGCCATATATTATGATACGCGTACTTGGATATGTAGTTTTATCTTGCTTGATGGGAATATTAATTTCTCGACACATTTGCAGAAAATGCCTTAAATACATATTACAGTCATTTGTCCCTGCTGGGCCCACACTGAAAAAGTCATCAATTACAGCACCATGCCTGCTTTCCATTACCTGAGAACCGTGAAAACAGTTGACAAGACATTGAAAGCCCCATGGCCAAACAGGCGTCCATATAATACATTTTATTTTGACCATTATCTGGCCAGGAAAAACCTAACAAATGTCTGTCTGATGGATGAATTAGCATTAACCGAAAAGCATCCTCAATATCAGTATTTGCCATCATACAATGGACGCCGCATTGTTTAACCTTAGTGACCACCGTATCAATCGAATCATAAATCACCCTTGTATGTTTCTTGTCAATCAAAGAATTAACAGAATTACATGTAACTTTTGGGTAGGATAAATCGTGTATGAGTCTAAATTTATTGTCCTCCTTCTTTGGGACCAAAGCTAATGGAGAGCTAATATTAAATCGTCAGGTTTAGTACTAAACGGGCCCAGAATGCGACCGTTACTAACTTCCACATGCAGGTTTTCATTGATGATCAATTTGTTGTTTAAAGCAAAAGGTGATTACGAATGTTGCTATTACATTCTGCAAAATCGCAAGCAATCGGAATTTTAAAACCGTAACGAAAGCCATTTAACAAGAAAGACTGTTCAGAGCACTCGTACCCCATCACAAATTGTGTCAACACTCACTTCTTATTGGTGTTGGCATGAACGATACGAAAGGGCATATACCTGTTTTTAACCAGTACAGGTTTTCATATAGCACTGGCGGGGACAAAGAGAGTAGCAGCATGTTGGGGTTTATTTAATAGAAAGCACTTAACTCTCGAGTGTCCCATCTTCTCGCAATTGTTACAGAGATGTGCATATCGACAACATTAAAAATGGCACCCCTGGGTCATGTTAAAATTATTACATGGATTTGACTGAGTCATTTGGACATTTGTAGCCCCACCAACAGATGCGTTTGACAATGTAGTGGCTTTAACCCACAGTTCCATGATTGTGCATCACTCCCCACTGACTAGGCTGGACCTGCTTGTGGGCCCTAAATGACCTGTCATGATAGTTGAAGGCTGCTGCCCAAGCATCCTCTCCAGATCCCTTATCAAACTACAAAACGACAAAAGAGATGTCACACCACCTGAGTGTTTCATAATATAAACATCCATAAAAACATGGAATGCCGTCAACTAACGAACAATAGTCAATGCCCTTGGCTTATTCCTTTCGGGCGTCTTGATGGCAAAATTCTGGCCAGTTGTGGACAAGCACACCAACAAATCTGTGGACTGTGGCTCTTCAAGCAAGTCATTAAGCTCCACAAATTCATTTTGCCATACCGCGTGTTTTAGTTTATCTGACACCATGGCTCCTGGGCGCATACAATACGAAGCCATGGAATTGGTAGGTTCAATACCTGGGGTGGTAGGGTCCACAACGGATGAAGATATCACAGGTTCAATGTCCATATTACACGACACATTTGGCAGCGGTGCAGAAGCCACGGAACATGATGCGATGACTGGACTCTGCAGGTTGCCAGAACTATCTGGAATCCTATGAGTTGCTGTAACCCACTAGGAAGATGCCTCTCCACTAATAGGGGTATGTTGCGCTTGCGTCGGCTGCCCGTCGTTGTTGCCTGTGGCGTCGTTGTTGCCTGTGATGTTGTTACCTGGGGCATCGCTGCTGGTCGGCTTCTCTTTGGAACGCCCGTCTGTTTGCCTTGCGCTTAGCCGGCATCCGTATGTAACAAAAGACAAAACATTATCCAACCTTTACTGTGTAAACTATAATCATGCACTACATGTACAAGCACATATATGTATGCCTCCGAGGCAAAACATTAGTACAGTACATACAATCATTAATCAGGCCATGGGCCAATATTACATATACAAAACCTACGGGGCCTTGTTACATATGCCTAAGAGGCAAATAGTTGGACAAAATAACATTGATCTGTCATCGGGGCTTGTTACATATGCCTATGAGGCAAATAGTTGGACAAAATAACATTGATCTGTCACCGGGGCTTGTTACATATGTCTCTGAGGTAAATAGTTGGACAAAATAACATTGATCTGTCACCGGGGCTTGTTATATATGTCTATGAGGCAAACAGTTGGACACAATAACATTGATCTGTCACCGGGGCTTGTTATATATGTCTATGAGGCAAACAGTTGGACACAATAACATTGATCTGTCATCGGGGCTTGTTACATATGTCTATGAGGCAACTAGTTGGACAAAATAACATTGATCTGTCATCGGGGCTTGTTACATATGTCTATGAGGCAACTAGTTGGACAAAATAACATTGATTTGTCATCGGGGCTTGTTACATATGTCTATGAGGCATACAGTTGGACAAAATAACATTGATCTGTCACCAGTGCTTGATACATATGTCTATGAGGCATATAGTTGGACAAAATAACATTGATCTGTCACCGGGGCTTGTTACATATGTCTATGAGGCAAATAGTTGGACAAAATAACATTGATCTGTCACCGGGCCTTGTTACATATGCCTATGAGGCATATAGTTGGAAAACATAACATTGATCTGCCCTCGGGGCTTGATACATATAAATGCCTACAAGGCAAATAGTTGGACAAAATAAAAGTATCTGTCCTCGGGGCTTGTTACATATAAATGCCTACGAGGCAAATAGTTGGACAAAATAACATTGATCTGTCCTCGGGGCTTGTTACATATGTCTACGAGGCAAATAGTTGTACAAATAACATTGATCTGCCCTCAGGGCTTGCTACATATACATGCCTACAAGGCAAATCGAGTCGGGCCGAGCTTCCGGGAGGTGGCGCTATCTATCGGATGGTTGACAATGATGACTTGTACTGCTATCGTCGAACGATCAACATCGAAGGCTTACGTATCGTTGGATTATCAAGCCAACAGAGGTAAGTATCCATTCTGGTTATATACACTTTATTGGTGGCAGCGGTGTTAGAAAATGCACCTACTTCCAAGCGTGTGTTTTGAATAATTCCAATTCACACGCAGGTTGAACACCGCTAATTTGGCTTTACGCTATCTAGCCCAGAAGTGTTTGGATATTTACTCAAATAGTGTCCAATATATACCAACCAGCTTTACTTCATTAGGTAATAAGATTAAATTAAGTAATTTGGTCTTCTGGTCCTTAATATTTTTGCTTTGGAAAATTAAGGCCATTTGGTTTTCCCGCCATAGGAGATAACGTGTCTCCGTGAACATTACAAAGCGTGACGAACGACGAAAGCAGTGAAACCACTTCGTGTATCCTTTGCTTTGTACCTTGTGCTATTAGCTAGTAAGTCTTTTCCAGAATTTATTTCAGTAATATTGGCATTAGCCCCACACAACTTGAGGGTGAATTTCATGACCATGAAGAACTGACAATAATCAACACTCAGCACAATATATACAAGTTTAATTACAATAATATGATGAATTATTTGTATGAATGATGATGATGATGATGATGATGAAGATAATATAAA
>CM026397.1:3366378-3394284 GCA_014843695.1 Archivesica marissinica | reverse complement strand
ATAGTGCCGTCTGCTATACGATGCGTGTCGTCTGCTTCAATTGAATTGAAGGTAAGGCCCCAGAAATGTAAATTCCGTTACACTGTTGATGTCCCGTACAAGATTATGTTGGACATCTTCTGGTAGGACTGTATCCCATGTATACGTGTATTTATACAGTTCCTGCAGTAGACTCTTGAAATATTCTATAGCATAGCACCATTATATAGTATCATAGTACCATTTATATAGTATCATAGTACCATAGTATATTACATAATAACATATATATATATCATAGTACTATGGTACTATGCTACTATGCTATGGTACTATGCTATGATAATATGTCATGCTTCTATGCTATGCTACTATTCTATGCTACTATGCTATGCTACTATACTATGCTATGCTACTATACTATGCTACTATGCTATGCTACTATAATATGCTACTATGCTATGGTACAATAATATGCTACTATGTTATGCTACTATGCTATGCTACTATGCTATGTTACTATGCTATGCTATGCTACTATAATATGCTATTATACTATGCTACTATACTATGCTACAATTGTATGCTACTATGCTATGCTACTATGCTAAGCTACTATGCTCTGCTACTATAATATGCTACTATGCTACGGTACAATAATATGCTACTATGTTATGCTACTATGCTATGCTACTATAATATGCCACTATGCTATGGTACAATAATATTCTACTATGTTATGCTACTATGTTATGCTACTATGCTATGCTACTATAATATGCTATGGTACAATAATATGCTACTATGCTATGTTACTATGCTATGCTACTATGCTATGCTACTATACTATGATATTATACTATGCTACTATATTATGCTACTATTATATGCTACTATGTTATGCTACTATGCTATGCTACTATGCTATGCTACTATGATATGCTACTATGTTATGCTACTACACTATGCTACTATACTATGCTACTATGTTATGCTACTATGCTATGCTACTATAATATGCCATGGTACAATAATATGCTACTATGCTATGTTACTATGCAATGCTACTATGCTATGCTACTATACTATGATATTATACTATGCTACTATATTATGCTACTATTATATGCTACTATGTTATGCTACGCTACTATGCTATGCTACTATGATATGCTACTATGCTATGCTACTACACTATGCTACTATACTATGCTACTATGTTATGCTACTATACTATGCTATTATTATATACTACTATTCTATGCTACTATGCTATGTTACTATGCTATGCTACTATGCTATGCTACTACACTATGCTACTATACTATGCTACTATGTTATGCTACTATACTATGCTACTATGATATGCTACTATACTATGCTATGTTACTATGCTATGCTACTATGCTATGCTACTACACTATGCTACTATACTATGCTACTATGTTATGCTACTATACTATGCTATTATACTATACTATGCTACTATTATATGCTACTATACTATGTTAATATTATATGCTACTATACTATGCTACTATGCTATGATACTATAATATGCTACAATGATATGATCCTATGTTATGCTACTATACTATGTTACTATTATATGCTACTATGGTATGCTACTATGGTATGCTACTATACTATGCTACTATGCTATGATACTATGGTATGCTACTATGCTATGCTACTATGCTATGCTACTATGGTATGCTACTATGCTATGCTACTATGCTATGCTACTATGCTATGCTACTATGCTATGCTACTATGCTATGCTACTATGTTGTAAAATATCACAATATCTTATTCCAACTCACTATGTTTTCACAAAATGATCATAGGATGTTATCGAATCAAAAATTATAACTGTGTATGAAGTATATATTATGTTGGTTCAAGTTATCTTATGTAGGATATTAACATTATATCTATTGATATCTGACCAATGGTACTGATATTGATATGGTATAACATATCGATCTACACACTAAGGCATATTGACACCACATTAATCTATTATATTAACACAATATTAATATTGCTTATTTACTGTTCTAAAGTATAAACTTATTTTAAACGATTGCGAAAGATGGCATATTTTATTTTGAATGTCAAATAATACATTTTGCGAAACGAGCATTAACAACTCTTATTAATCACTCTCGTTGACACTAAGGAAGTGGTATACTTATATTATCATTCGTGTGATAGGACACTGGAGTACCCAGAGAGTGGGATGCTATATTTCATTGGAAAGCATAACTTAAATGTTAGTTATGTGGGATATTGAAATTATATTTATGGATGCCACATACTTAGATTTCTATTGAAACAAAAGACAATATTAATAGGAGGGCCTTAAGAAAGGAACCCCACAATTGAGCTATCTCAGCTCATGAGTTAACCTAACAAAACGTATTGTAAAATGTTCGACATAGTCCCAGGTATCACAAATGGTCACTGCCAGACAGTTTCAGTGGTGGGTTGTGTCCACCAGATTTCTATAACCGGTACCCCAAAATTGACCTAGATCAGCTCGTGAGTTAACCTGGTGAAACCTACTGGAAAATGCTCGGCATAGTCCCAGGTATCATGGTGGCCACGACCAGACATTTTCAGTGGTGGTGTGTGCCCGCCAGACACCCCCGACTGCCCCCACCCACAAAATTGAGCCAGATCAGCTGAGTCAGATGGTGTTTTGATTTCACTGCGTCTCCAAATTTTGTTAAAATAAGTCAGAATTTCTGAAAATCTTTGACAGCCGTTTTCTCGGAATATTAATCACGTGAAGTCCATTATTCAAATTGTCATAACTTTGGACTGAAACGAGCTACATGAATGATACTGATATCACTAGAAAGCTTATATTTATACCTATATGATGATATAGTTAACTCATTATTTATTTTTTCCGACTTAAGACTGATTTTGTCATGGTGGGTCACAGTGACCCGCCATATCAAAATCAGTCATAAGTCGGGATTATCGTAAGGCAGATAATTACATTATAAGTCAACAAAATGGTATTTTAACAATTTTCAGATTATTGTATAATCATTTATCTTTATAATAAATGTGATAGAAGCACGTATTTGTGTAATTTAAGTCATTAAAAACACATATTAATTAGCTTGGTGTTAATTGCCATTGTTATTAATCGCAGTGAAACAAAAGATCTAAGCCGGGTAGGCGGTGTTTTCCGATGGCCTTCAATGATACTGTCCCGCGGTTTGGTCCCATGTATTTGGTACCGAAATAAACTAGAGATGACGTATTTGTAGCTGATGCTATTTTTGAACTAAGATATTATATGCTTCCAACTTATCAACGGCTTTAAAGCATTCGAATATTTTCAAAAATCTCTTTAGTTGCGACGTAAACGTGATTCCCACTCATCCATTGGCCGATAAACACCACGTGATCTGCAAGTGCGCACCTGTTCCTATGTTCACAGACGATTGGATAGGAACAAAACGATTGTCGGTGAAATTTCATAACGATTATTTATTATATATGTCACCGGGTCTTCATGGAATAACTAAATACACCAAACCCATATCCGAGATTCATAGTTTATATCAATACATAAAAAGAGGACCCGTAATAACAATAACAACTAATAGAAACACATATATGGAATATACACACTAATCCACCCGGAAAATATCACAGCCGCTATCACATATTTCATTTCATATTATAAATACATTAGCTTAGTACTAAATGGTTTCTTACCAGAATCGAGTGTAGAATAGTCTTATTCATATTTATTTATTTGATCAGAGGTAGATCTAAAATATATATATTTATATAGATATATTATATATATATATATATATATATATACTAATTCATTCTGACATTTGCAACAATGTCGATGTATATCGATTGACTTCTGTTTTTGCAGTGTGCGGATTATTAGAAAGGGCGGGATTAGTAGGGGTTAATAGTGGATTAGTGATTTGACCTCTCATACGTCATTCTCCCGTACTATCACTCAGACATAATTACATGACGTTACACCACAGTAGATAACACAATAGACTGGACACACATGGGTAACTATCATAGAAGAGGAAGGAACAGCTACCGTACATATACAGATAAGAGAGCATTGCTTGCAATACAATAATAATACACACTATAACGTATCTATATAACATATAAATATGGCATGGGCTACAAGATTGCATTGAACACATTCTGATTAATAATATATGATTAAATGAGCATAAGATCCCATCACAGTGTTAAACACAAGTGCACACTTATATGTAGATTTGTGTGAGTTTGCACTATTCTATTTTATTCAATTATCATCTAATAAAAACAACGAATTAAAAATAGGTCCCCGAACATTATCTAGCATGGTTGACAGTGTATTCGTTAAAACATAATTTGTATTTCAGGTTCTGTCACACTTAACATGCCAACAGCGGGTAACTGTGGAGACGATACTGTTCTTACATGTCAGGTTACATACACCTTTGTAACATGGACTTGGATTGCCGATGGTGACAAACTTTTTTCAAATGGGAACATTACAGACCTCAATGATATGGATAAATATACTGCTACTAAAGGATCAACTTCTCATACATTGACGATACACAATACAGACATTATATTAGATGCAAAACAGTATAAATGTTCCGCTGGATTTGAACAAAGTGCATCACTTCCTCTAACAGTAGAATGTACGTATTATCTATGTATATATTAATTGGCCTATGCTAAATTGTATTTGAGGAATATGTTGAGCTGTTGTACCAGCAGTAATATTGCTGTGTGTGTCACTTGTGGCTTGTACACTCTCATGTCCACATGCTCACACAATGCTCAACTTAGCTTTTATGATAAACCAATGACTGCCAGTCTGTCCATCCGGACATTCACCCATCCTTACGTATGCTCACCAACAACTACATCGAACGACAATTCTGCAATACCACTATGCTAAAGGTATGCTTGTCCTGAAAAAAAGCAAAATGGACCTCTATCAAAAAGCTAACATAAACTTGATCTATCAATAACTGTAGTTCACGGGGCAAAGAAAATGTGCTACTCCTGGTATTCGAATATTCGTCCATCCTTTCGTCCGTATATCATCGGACAACAGTTCCTCTCATACAACTATGCCAATTCCATGTGAACTTTAGATGTTCAGATTAAATCTACCAAAATGCTAAACTATACTTTATTCGACAATAACGGTGTAACATAATGTTTACAAGATAGTAGGTCAAGGTAATTAATTAGATTGTGTTTTGATGAAGCTTAATCCTATAATTTATACATTGTGAAAAAGTGCAGGAACATGTGGTATTAGGTCGCCATGTGTAGTTCGCTATTACTGCATGGTTGATAGTATACCTGTGGGAATGCACTAAATGAGACTGGACTGCACTATAGATACGTTTTTGTCACGTTCTATCTGATGCACCCGCACCCGAGTTCGATAAACATGGTTTTGACAGAAAATATAAATTGTAGGCTCAGATTAGCTATCGAACCAGTTGTACAAACAAACTCGTCAGTGGAAATTGGCAGCTGAGCTGGTAATCAATAAGATTGCGTGTGCCTAAGCGGATATAAAATTGGTTTTCATTGGTCACCAATTCTGTAAAATGTAGTTTCATTAGTCGCATTTGGCTCCACCTTGTTAGCAAAGTGGGCGGCCATGTTGTGGGGAAGCACTATTAAACTTGGTGCACAGCACTTTGGAAAAAAGGATCATTTTGGTTCTATCACTGCAAACTGAAAAATCATGCTATTGATGTTACATATTATGACTGATTTAATTTGGGTCTTAAAGTAATGCAATGTGTGGAAATAATGGCTAACTTGTCTCGATAGATACTTTGTGTGTATTCTCATTAATAAACCACTATTCGAACAGAAGTGTTGTATTTCAATAAGAAATAGCTCGACTACGCTACAACGGCAATGCAAATGAGGTGTGCTTAAGAATCATAAAACATCATCAACGAGTGATCATATGGTGACTAAAATAGATACTATAGAGATTTTCCATAAGCAAATGCCGATCTCAGCCCTTTTTCGTATATAGACCTTTAGAATCGCAGTTGATGCTGTTTCAACAAAATAATTAGTTCATAGAAATGTTTCTTAGATGACAATACTGCAGCTGGTTATTTTTTCCAATACGTCTATATAGATCACCTACAACATTCTTGGCGGAAATTGCCAGATTTCGAAATAATTTCACAAAACACGTTCCATATATATACAAAGGGGGGGGGGTTGACACACTTTTCATAGAGGATGAGTGGACTTCAAAAGGGGGTGGCCAGTCGCGGTTGATAGTCCATGGACAGATCATGGCAGTGGAAAAGTACATGCACCAACTCTATAAATAACATAAATCTTCCAACAGCCTAATCAATTTCCGACACATGGCGGTCCGGAATATTGCTGATGCAACAATCGAGTCCTCCAATACCATTATAGAAAAATGTATGGCCATCTTTTCATCCCGCCGATTCAGATATATAGCAATTATTGTGTGATGTCGATTGGCACGCGGTGCAGAGGACTTATACAGTATAAAATATCCGACATTATATATAAAATACATTTTGGCAAACATTTTACTCAGATTGTCCTGCGAATATTTATTATATGGAACGTCGCCATTATTATAAGCCCCTTTTAGAGATACAATTACAATATGTATACCATAAACATATTACAACATGAAGGGTTACAACACCTGTGCTCTGATCAAATCCGGTAAACAAAAATCGTGCGGAAACAGCTGCTGAGGATATTATTGTAAGATTCACCTCGCAAAGATCACAAAGGGTATACGGATTCCAGTGTGCTGCAGGTCTTGTAAGGTGGTTCAGAGCGAGATACAGCAATCCAACTCACATCGGGCGAAAGTCCGGCATAAACATATAGGTTTAGAAACAACTGCTAAAACATTATAGTCTAGTATTGACTCAACTTCTAGCATCCCTAACACACATTTAGAGAAATACTATACTATAGTATACTAATATGATAACATGGATGGAAATATCGAACAACTGCAGAAATGTCTGACACACTATGGATGAGCCCATTCCATCAGCAGAAAAGAAGCGCATGCTGAGGTCCTTACTACCGGGTAAATATCGATATATCCCCCTCCACGAAAGATGAGGGAGAAAGAGGAAGGCCATTGTTGAGGTGTGTGGCCCCATCCCTCCATCCAAAACGCTTCGGACGATTCATGACTACCAGAAAGAGACCATATGTTCCTCCGGAACAGGAAAAGTCTGGAAACCTGGTGTTCAAACGGACCCCGTGGAAACTACACAAGAGGATGGCAGATGGATGTCTCCCATATCACCATTATTGCAGATGCAAAGGCTTTCATTGAGGGCGTGCACTCACAAATTCATCAGAAACTCGTAGAAAATATAGTACAGGGTAACGGAATAACGTTTCAGCTCACGTTACCTGGGTTAAGAATCTCCATTGACAAGAGCAAACACCGAGAACGTATGCACTTCTCTGGGTGCTGTCTCCATGGCTACTCCAGTGTATACCTACTTGAGGCTCACAATTAGATTGCCACGTCAGATATTGATGAAAGTGGTGATGCCGAAAGAGGCTAAAACAAGTTTATCTTTCAGTACCACCACAAACAGCTATCAGTTCCATTTATTATCTACGCCGACTGTGAGGCCCTAACAACGAAGGTTGAATGCCCAGAGCTAGATACAGCGAAGAACAAAGCACCATGACGCCTGTAGCTACTGCTATGTGGCCATGCGCTATGATGGACACACGCATCCACAAATATAGCATAGAGGATCCGACACGGTGGAATATTGCATGAGAGCAGTCCAAGAAGAGGAGGGCAAAATCAAGGTGATCACAAAATCATACAGATGGCACTAGAGGACTAGGGGGAGGGACTACAACACAGCTACAAGTATCCAAGTGTGTGAAAAGCCTCTCGAGAGTGATAGTGCCATGTGTCATTGCCACATTACAGGACAATTCCGATGAGCTGCTCATAATGCGTGTAATCTAAAGCTTAGGCTGGATCCTAAAACCACAACAATTCCTGTGGTCTTTCGCAATCTACACGGCTACGATTCTCATCTGTTGATGCATGCCATCTCGGAGGTGGAGGGTAATAGATCTCCTTATCCCTGATGCAGCTCCGATTCATCGACAGTACACAGTTCCTGCTGGCATCTCACGACAAGCTAGTATCATCCAACAAACCGGACACATTTAAGATTACTACTCATTATGAGCCTGGTAGAGAGAGAGAAGACGACTACTGATGCAAACGGAGGTCTACCCCTATGAGTACATGGACTCTCCAGATCATTTCGCCAAGCCCCAACTCCCACAGAAGATGGCCTTCTGCAGCAAACGCGTTGACGAACACATCAGTGAGGCTGACTATTTACACGCGCAGCTAGTCTGGAAGGTGTTAGTGTGCCACAATCTGGGAGACTACCACGACCACTACAATCGCACAGACGTTATCCTATATGTGTTCGAGGCGTTCCGGAATACCTGTCTAAGACAGTATTGTCTGAAACCTGCAAATTGTTGTACTAGTCAGGGTCTCTCCTGGGATGCTTTACTCAAGTAAACGAAAATAGAGCTCGAACAGATTACGACCAACATCTCTTCATAGAGAAAGATATGCACGGTGGCATCTCTATGGTTTCGAAGCGTCACACCAAAGTTAATAATCTTAGGTTTGTGTGATAGAACACGAATAATGTACTTATATGCCAATACTATATATGCATGGACTATGATGCAATCGTTTCCTACTGGTTGTATTGGTGAGGATTTACAGAGTTTGCGAAACATATCAGATCACTCGGCAGACGATCCGGAGGATTATATCCTTGACATAGACATGGAGTATCATAAACGTTTGCACGAAGCGCATAACACATATCCGCTAGCGTCTGAATGCATGGTAGTTCTGAAACAATATCAGCACAAACTTGCGTCGGCGTCTACACAGGTTGAACAACAGATGCCTAAGCTTCGCAATAAGGAATGTTATGTACTACACTACCGCAATATACAGTTGTACATGTTCCAGCAGAGCACATGCATGTATGTAGCCATATATTAGGATGAATACAGATCGCAATTGTCGACGTTGAGAAGGACTTGTACAAGCTGGTGAACAACCCATATTTCGGGAAGACAATGGGGAATCTCAGCAATATAGTTAATGTCATTCGTGTGCATGCAAACGAGAATGACAAACGTAGATGCCTGATAGCCAGTCCAGCCTTCGGCACGGGCTAATATCTTCAACGATGAACTTGCCGCATTCCATAAATGCCGCCTGGTGCTCAACCGCCTGGTGTATGTAGGCAGTGATGTCGTCCTAGAATTATACAAACATCTCATACTACAACGAGATGAAAGTGCATCTTCTCTACACTACCACAACCAGCCTACTCCTAGAGATTCAAACAGATGTTGCATACCAGGATATTGCTGAGCACGCACACCTCTATGGTACATCTGACTATCCGAAAGACCATCCTCTCCACAACACAACTAATAAGAAGGTGTTGTGTAGGATTAAGGCAGAATGTGCCGGACGTTCGATCGCGGAGTACGTAGGTATGCGTGCCAAGATGCATTGCGATTGCAGCTATTGATTGTTTACCTTAACGGAAACTACATCACAACATCTGCAGGAATGATCCCTTGTTTAATTAGCATATCTTTAGTCGCCATGGCGATGGACACATCAAGTACTACCATACCGCCGTCATAACCGTTAGGTGTTGCTACATTGAATGCTATCTTTCCCAAGCATGATTATCCCATCACTAGGTCAGATACTACACAGCTGAATGATATGGCGCAATGGCCAATATATGTCCGTCGGTAGACATGTTTTCTATTGCATGATGAACGGATCGTTTAAATGGACCGTATGTGATGGTGTCGGAACGGCGTGCCTATGCGACACTGGGTTAGGCTGTCGTTGTGATACAATCCATATGGCGCATGCAAGCCCAAGTCCACCAATGACACACGTGGTCCAATCGCCACCAACCGACTGGGCTGTAGTATCATCCTTGTTGTTTCTTCGGAACATTTGGGACTGTGGTTGTTCCTCCATTAGTTCCAAAAGAATCAAAAATGTAGCTTCCGTGGCATTTCGGTTTTGTAATGCGGATTTTGCTGAATCGAGCTCGTCAATCAATGCATGGTGTCTAGTTGTTCTAGCTTCAGCCCTTGCAAGTCCTACTGCTTGTTGTTGGTGCCTTTCAGTCGTTTCGATATAGGCCATGTCATGTTGACAGTCACTCTTTCCGGAGTGGACATATTGTTGTTGTTTCATCAATTATTGTACTCGGAGATATATGTCCAAATTAACAATACTAAACTGTGGTTAACGTAGTAGTTACTTGTGCTAGATACATGCCATACGTGTGATGTAGTTCGCACGTAACAGAACATGTGAAACAAACGGGTCAGTTGCGAGGTCGGCAGCCAATTTCGGTTGGCTTTTAGGTTGTATTTGTAAATACATACGTGCCACGGCTGTGCAGAACTGAATGGCAACGTAAGGTTTTTTTCCATTGCTGCCCCGAGCCTCGCTTTATACCGGCTATATAGTTGTTCATGTCTGTCATATTATCAACCTGGTCAGCTGTGAAGTATCACCCTAAATAGTGTGGCGTCTGTCCCCCTGCAGCTAGGTCCGAATCGGGTTGTCGAAGTTTTCCATATCCGGATTTAATACATGTAGTTGCATCTTTAGAAACTGTTGTGTCAGGATCTTCCACGAACTGTTCAAGAAGTTCATCACAGTTCATGATAATAGTATTAACCTTAAACATGACTATCCATACTTGTTAGTTTAATATACTACCAGGCAAATAACATACATATAATATAATATGTGGTCTGACTGATCAGAAATAATGCTTCCCATATTATCAACTGATAACTTTATATATGATAATATTTGCATAATAATTTGATAACTAGGTTAGTTCTTACGAAAATAGGGGCCTTCTATCAGATCTCGGAAAAAGACTGTCTTTCCATACCCTGTTATGCTGCATATAAACACTGAGAGTGTGTCTCGACGGAGTAGATTAGTAGAGCACACTGATGAATCTGCCTCTTTGGTGATATGGACTGCCACACACTCACTTGCGTTTTCCACCCTGCGACCGCTACCGTGAGGCTGATCATCATCACTCGACCGCATATCTAACCATAGTGCATAATTTGAAGTCAAATACCCTGTCAGAGAGACGTCTGCGAGCTCCCGGTAGTTGGCACGTGCGGGAATATCGGCGGCTCGCTTAGTGCCAGCAGCAAACGTTCGTTTTGATCTCATCCTATTGCTGGTGGACACGTATGCCCTGGATATAGAGCTGGTTGGGGATTTCCTCAATTGTCACCTCGACTTTTGTGATATTTGGGTTCTAAAATGTTTCGGAGTTCTGGGGCTCCTCGAAAAACATGTGTATGCCTTTCATGCTGCGGGCAGGAATGTTGATATTAAAATTCCACATAGTGTCACTTTATCTTTCTCCATCTTGTCGTGGCGAATTGTCCGGTCATACTCGTTCGATGTCTGGCCTAGTATTCTAGGAGATCCGTGAGTGCGCGCTGGTAGTATGGCATGTGACTTTCAAGTAGCTCAATGTCGAGTCAGATCATAGAAGTGAATACCATATGCTGTCGGCCTCAAATGTATATGTCTTGTTACCAGCATCGATTCGAAGTCAAGTTACGTTCCAGTTACGGATCGTGGCAAGATGTTGTTCGTAATAGTTACTCTCTGTCTGATCCCTTTTACCACGAGTGGTTATGCAATATGAGGTATTTGTTGAGTCTACGCTCATACTGAGTTAAAGCCATTGGTATATTGAACCCAGCGGCGTTTATTCAATACAGCGATTTTGACACATTCGATATGGATGACATGGACCATTTCAAATCGGATGAAGTCGAACTGGATGATGATGACACTCCGCTGCTGGTTCAGTCGGATGCTTCTGGTTCGACTACTGGTACTCTTAGCCATGAACTCCTCGAATCAGCTGTAAATGACTACTATAACAAACTGGCAGAACATGGTATTGTCCCAACTGTCGGTTGCGACTACTTCATGTTCGAATTGGATCGGTTCGGTAGGCTACGACTAATGGCCGTGGATATAGAGATCATCGACGATGACACTAAATAACCCCTAGCATTGAGTACTGTTACTGGAAAAGGGGTGGCAATCAAGTCATAAGGGACGAACTCGGATTTGTGGATATGAAGCGGGGTAAAATTATAATACCCACCCGTGTAGTTGAAGTCCTCAATGCAGCCACCACTGAGCTAGACGGAGCGGCTGCCACTATAGAAACAGTTGAGCTCCGAAAGGGCCCGCACATATCCACAAATGCTATCAACACAGTGGGGACTTCGTTCACAGATAGTCAGATAGACGACATACTCAGCACATTGGACGATCCACCATTAAATCGTTGTGAATTAAGAGGAATTTGCAAGACCGAACATACTTTCCCGGGTGAACTAATCGCACCAAATTAACGAAGCTCGAAAACTAGAAGAGACGCCGATTTCCGACATCCTGGGTAGCAATGTGTTTATCCGGGTTGTTATTCCTGAGATATGTCTGACTCCACACGGTGTGTCCTTTGGTGTATACATCGCCGGATCCATTACTATTCGGGAAGCTCTGCTGCCGCCAGGCGGTCATCGGGCTGACGTCAAATTATGCACAGAGCCGCTCATTGACCCGTCGGTCATACGTATTTAAGAAGTGTGGTCATCAGGGTCGTTAGGTACAGGTTCCGAAGCTGCTGCGGGTATGGCGTTCCAGTCGTGTAAGCAACCCAGGAAATAAACGTTTTTATGCTAACTGTTCCATTTAAAAGGTGGATTTCATTTACTATATCACTAATATTCAAGGCGGCGTACAGTTGCTTCAGCATCCAATCCATAACCGCAATGGCAAGCTATATATTTGTTTATGGTCGTTTGTGTGTTTGGTTGGCTGGTATAACGTACAACGCGGGACGTTTATTAACTACACTCGGGATAGAACTGATGTCTATGATTGATGTGCAACCCAGGGAGTCTCTGGGTAAACTAATCATTTAGCCAGGGTTGCACTGTCCCAAACAATTAGCTGAGCTCGTGTGTGGTATTGTTATGTTACGTTATATTTCGGGTTTTACGCCTGCATCAGCACCATTTCGGGCTATATCGCCGGCGGACAGTTTACCTAACAACACCTTTCCAGGCTCCAGCGGTTAACCAGTACTTGGGTGCACCAACCTCCGTAAAAAACTGCCAACTTTGTCATATAAATGAGACACGATCTGAGCTGGGCTCGAACCCGTGACCATCAGTGGATTAATATGTATTATTCGACAAGTTGATAACATTCCAAACATAACTTATTTCGACACTATTGTGTTACACTATCACATGATACATTGATTTCTTTCCAGACGGCCCATACAGCCAGCCAGGGATGTCGGTCCACTAATACCAATGTAGTATTTGTTCAATATACTGTGCATACACATTATGTACCAATTAGTGTGTCCACACTAAATTCTAAGTCTGTATAAACTGTATTAAGGATATGTTGATGATCGATTCATTGTAATAGATGAGTAGTATATTTCAGGTAAGGCATCGTCCTCTGTGCCGACCGTTACAAGTGGGAAGAAACTGATGATAACAATAGATAAACTGTATCCATCCACTCCACTACTCAGTCCTTCGTTCTCAGATGGGGTAAGTAAAGGCTAATTTGATTATAGTCTAGTGCTGGGTCTATACTACATATAATAAGTGAACTGACGGATTATCTATTTGTACTTCCTTCTGTTGACAAACACAGTAACCGCGGGGAAATAAATATACATTCAATATGACCTTCTCCCATTTCATATGCAGTTCGCTCAATTCCCTTACGAGTAGTCAGAAAGAGTAGTTGATATTTTAAATAGTGTATGTATGGCTTTGACATATGTTGTATAAATCAAGTATGCGCACCACCACACCTTTAGAATTATATTCCGACATCTAACGCATCTTAAACAAAAGTATCTTCTGACATAGTCGTAATACGTGCATAAATGGAACCATTACGCCGTGAGGTCAGCATATGGCTAAATATAGAATTGATTACATGGTATATTACATATAAGTATATATAATATACATCAAGCTGAATGAAAACCCCTGATTGATTCAATGCGTTCACTATTTCACTACAGGTTATTCCTTTCTGCTGTAATTCATGATTCAAGTGACTGTGAGAGACATCACCTTTTTAAACGTCTGTCTTTCACTAGTCCATATTTATAGCGGTACCTATAGCCCAGTTCAATAACGTGATTTACCTTCCATTAAAAGTATCGACAGAGTTCTTCTTCTTCGATAATTTGACTTCCGGTGAGCACGTTTTGTTTCAAAATGGCGTTGATAACAAGCAACATAACAGGAGAAGAGTCATATTTTGACCCAGATAACGTGAAAGTGATGGAATTAAAGTCTTATTTAAGAAAGCATGGATTGCCTGTATCGGGATATAAGCGCGAACAAGTCGAACGAGTGATGGGAACTCTTAAAATCGGCAGAATTCCACTTCAGGATCTACGTACCGGTGACGAAAATGTTGCCTAACGCAGGAACATGGCCACACTTCTAACGCCCTTCGGAGAAAGATTGCCATCCGAGTGTGCATTTAAATCGTGGTGGTCAAGTGATATTCAGTTAATCCATTGAGTAACTAAAGACGACCTATACAATTATCTTGTGCTGAATGATTCAAGGACTTTTGACAACAAACCAGTTAATGCCAGGAAACAACTGAAAGCTAAAGTGTTTTTACACGGACAGGCACATTTACAGCGTACAATACCATGACATAGAGAGAACTATATCACATGGCTATGTCCGGGCAGAATGCATAAGATCTGTTCCAGCTGTAAATGACAAGAAAAAGGATTACGTGGTGTGGGTTTGCCTGTCAAAGGTTACTGGGCCAGTTCATGATGCTGATTGTACATGTGATGCGGGGTATGTATTCTTGTTAAAATAATTCTGATTGAATATCATTTCACTAAATTTTCCTGAAAAAATAGATTCAATACAAGCTTCCATCCACACCTGTGACCGTTGTCCTCAATAGGTCATCTGCCTGTCTGTGCTCAGTCAAATTCAGGTGGTTTCGTATAAATCCCTTTACATTAATGGTCAACATCCCATCACCTGATTAGCCTATGTGTGATAATATACTTTTATACAAATTTCACTCTATATTGCCTTGTAAACGAAGAAGTATTTATAAGAAACCATCGACACCCGCTCAGTCTACATATTTGCCTCCATACATGTGTTATATTGTATATCTACATGTATGTGGTAATGTACATTGTATGTACACTTAGTTTCTAGTTTTAGTTTCAACCGTGTCATGGGTTCATTCTTGTACACATGTACATGTATGCTGTCAGATGGTGAGTCATATAGTTAAATAATGGATACCGATCAGCTTGGTCTGCAAGAATACGATTCAGAAAGGTGCCTCATACTGGCCCTTTAAAGAGGTGCAACAACATATTAAACAAAACACTTTCCTTTTAGTTGTTTGCTTTCATATATGTTCATAAGATGTGGTGATGAAAAACAAATTATACAGACAATCATGATATGAATAAGATATATATAAATGTATGTTTCAAACAGACATATATACATGTATAGTTCTGTATTTATTGCATTACAATGTATCATGTTCTAGAATTAAGCAATTTTGTATGTACATGTATATACATGAAATGTTATCGGAACAATTTAATATAACATTATTTCCTCATTTCAGTGAGGGCGAGTCGTGCAACCATGTTGCGGCACTTCTGTATGCACTGATTGACATATCGGACAAGAAGAAGGAAGGTCTATATGCTTCTACATCAAACGCATGTTTGTGGAACAAGCCGAGAGCTCAGAAGCTTAGTCCGAAAAAAGTGACAGATATTGTTTTTAAGAAACAAAAAATCAGTGATGATGCGGTAGGTTGTAGTGTAACAGTATGTGAAAAACAAACAAGACAATTGAATATCGGGAAATTGTTACCAAGTCCAACCCCAGTTAACTTTCAACGGTTTACCAACATACTTGCCAAATGCTGCATTCCACCTGTCACATACTGCGACATTGAACAACTTCCAACAACCAGCACATGACAGACATGCACACTTGGGCATGTCCAGATTTGATGATTCGAGATGGCGTTGATTTGTCTGCTGACAAAATGTGCTTTCAAACGATATTTCGAGAAATTAGCTGTAAGTGATGAAATGTGCAAACATATTGAAGTGAAAAAAGAAAGCAGGAGCTGTCGAAATTATGGAAAATAGCCCGCGGTGACATTTTGACTTGTGTGCAAGAAAGAACCTGATACAGTTCCCGATTGTATTTTGAAAACTGGGTATGGATACAATAGTTTCAGTTCAGTCAGTACAAACTGGGGGGGGGGGGTCATGAACCAGCTGCCCGCAGGTTATATTTGAAAGACTCGGTACAGGAACACACCAACATAACAGTGAGTGAAACAGGATTAGTTGTCAACACCAAACATCCCCACCTTGGTGTTAGCCCAGATGGGCTTGTTAACTGCACTCAGTGTGTGTCTAACAACAGCATTTTAGAAATAAAATGTCCATATACATATAGAACTATATCACCGATAGAGGCTTCCAAACAGAAATACTTCTTCTGTTACTTGGAAAATGGAAACGTGACATTGAAAAAGAATCACAACTATTATTTCCAAATACAAGGCCAAATGGGTATACTAGAATGCAGCTGGTGTGACTTTTATGTGTGGACATTAGAAGGTCAGTCAACTGGGAGAATTGATAACATTTTCTGGCAAAATATGCTAGCTAAATTGGATGCATTTTGCATACAGTCAATGTTTCCTGAAATGTTCACACGCCGTATAAAGCGTGGCAAATAATGTATGCCCTAAAATTGTGTTGATATTTGTGTAAATGTCACCAGTTGTACAAATAGTTCAGGTCCTGTTAGGAAAACGAATGATGTAAAAACCGTTACCGCTATATATACCTTTAATACCGAAGTACTCTGAAGTACAACCGGTGACATAAGTTAACATAACATGTACATGGTATGCCAGGACAGATTAAAGATTTTCGTTTTCATACGGAGGGTTACCTGTACATAATTAACTTATGCAATGTGTTTGCATTGGTTATTAGATGTACATGTAGCTGTAGGTAATATGCCAGGAGGACATGCATATTATATACAGTAACATCTAGTAAACAGTGCAAGCTCCTGGGCTTGAAAGCATAAATGACATTTGACAAAATATGTTTTACATGTATATATAGATGTATTCAATAATCATTCATAGTACAAGTTACATCCACAACTTAAGTTATGTTCCTATTCAGGAAGACACAATTTCACTGTATGCGAATGAACCAATGTTATGCCAGCAAATGTTAATTTATAATAAAACATGATAAAAGGGATTGACGCACATTAATTTATTTGCTCTAATTAGATATTCTGAAGAAATTGAGAGCGGCACATGAATAAAGATTAAATACGATTATAATATTTATTACATTGTATTAACAATTGTTCATTAATGAAATAAACACATATCATTGTTATTTATTTGTTTACATGTACGTTCAGTCATTCAGTACTAGATACCAGTAACGCAGTGGCCCGAACTGGGTTGCATTTTCTACTACTGTTGTTTTGAATTTTATGCAGTCATCATATCATAGTAGACTTCACCGTTACCATCCTCACCACCTTCTTGTAATTATCCACTGAATTATTCAGTGTCCCATCAGATTGGAGAAGTGCAGTTGTTGCTCAGGTCTATAAGAAAGATACAAGTCCAAATCATTGGAGATGCTACGAATAGCTTGGTTATGCAACAACCATCTCGAGCTCCATGACATCAACGTTACACACTTATTAACACTATGTTCATTAGCCAACCTTTTACAATGGTTAAATTTAAATGGGTATTATAGGTATTATTGTCACATGGGGTTCGTATTTAGAATACAGACACAACATCGAAGTTCCTTATACCAATCTATATATTCAAAAAGAGAGCCTATGATTAAAAGAATACATATACACTACTTTACAAATCATGGTACTTACAATTTCAATACATACACATTTCAAGCACATTTCAAACATTGCAAATACGCTTATACATATCTACAATGTAAAACAATAATAACAAACCACACATTACTAGAGTCGCTGTGGAAGTTAAATTATACAAATGTACATGTATATAATTATGTAGACTATTTAACTTAGTCAGTTTAGTTTACTTTAGTAGAGGTTGCATAACCTATCCTGTTGACTATTGAAGACGAAGTGTTAGGTCCTAAACAATTTAGCGGGAAGTGCACTTAATTAGTTTTGTTAGGAATTCACTCATTCACACACGTGACTTGACCATCACTCACTGTCACTCACCCATAGTACTATATGCACAATAGTAATAAAGTATTATACAATAGAATCATATGGGACCATACTGCATAATTATGATATGACACTGAATGTATTAGGCCATTTAAATAACCAATACATATATTACATGAATAAACAATACAATATAAACTGTCATAGAGATATTTACTGACACCGAAATTCAGAAAATTAGTGTAGTTTAAATATATGTAATGTAGAATGTCCGCACTTCTGTGACAACGTTCATGTATCTAAAATATATGAAATTATTTCCTCAGTACATATTATCTCCTACAGGGAAACACAATACAAACAAGGTTACGTTGTTAGAGGTATGCAGTGTTAAATTAATAACACACTACATACTTGTAGCAGTGTTGACTTTACCCATTCTTATAATTTCCCATTATGCTTACATTTACCCATGTTATGTAATGGAATTGTCCAAATAGTTGAATTCAATATAGTTCAAAGTTGGAAGTTACGTAGGTCACACGAATAATTTTGATTTTCCGCGGTTGGTTTTGATTGGTATATTAGGTGTGTTAATATACGTGGAATCTATTGCAATGGTTAGTATTTGTTATTGCATTGATTAGTTGTCGTTAGTGTTGTTGTAGCAATGTGTTATTGCGTTTCTAAGATTCGGTAATTTCCTCGGTAATGTCATAGTTTACCGACGGGTGTTAATGTTTGACTTCTCTATTACTGTCATGTTCCTTACTGTACTAACACTGCTTGTTACGATTTGGTATTGGTGTTACAGAAACTGCACAGTATGCGAGCAGAGGAACTAGTCATCGTATGGTTAAGAGAATGTTGTCTTGCAGACAAGGTATGTAGAGAATGGCATAATCTATGTGCATATATGTTTTACTATAATTAATGTTTTATAATAAACCGAACAAAGTCGATGAGGGTTGATACAGTTACTCGTACCACTATGCGTAATTACTCGGTTGTATATTTTAATGTTGTACCTATGATCGATAATAAGTTGTCATTGACCATTAATGTAAGTTGTAAGTTGTCATTGACCATTAATGTAAGTTGTCGTAGACAATGCATGTATTGATGTATCAATATAGTTGCATACCAAATAGTTATTATGCGTAATGTATACTTGCAGATCCGGGATTTTCTTCAGAGATTATCATGGGATTTACTTGTATTGCTTCACGGGGAGACCGGTGTACGGTGGATTAAGGGGCACAGTGGATCATTATCTATAATTAGAAGTTTTCAGAAGGCAATCCCCTGATGACATCATCATTTTATATGCACGGAAGTTCCCCAAGTAAATATGTGGAGATATTTTAAATTGTGGATCCAACCTACACATTTAGAGGTAGATATGTTTTATATCTGCAAAAGTATTTCTTTCGGAGTGTAAACAGTTTGTGTTTTATCTAGTATATATTCACACAGCCTATTACTGGCTGAAGATTGTATTTTAATTATTTCAGTTGTTACATATGACAGTTTATTCATTGAAATAGTAGCACGTGGTCAGTCGCACGTGGTACGTAGAACGTGGTACGACATGACTTTAGATATTGTTTTTATATTGTAGATGATATTGTTAATGGTTAATGTAATTGGCTGCAGTTGCATAAATTGTATAGGTATATTCATATCATTTACTATGATTGATCATCATAAACGAACGATAGCAATCATCGCTGGAATGGAAGTAGAACTGTGACGTATCATGACTGAACATAGTATAGCCAGTATACTATGGGTGCATTTATAGCACGTTACATTATAGGAATTTACCTAGTATTTTCCATATGTTATATATATTTAAGCTTCATCCACCGGACGTATATTCCCGGCGTGGAATGAGATTGGATCGTTACCGGAAGGACATTACCCGGAACCTATTTGCTGTTTGCCCGGACATAGAGTTGCCGGAGCCAGAGGTTACTGTTTTGTTCGAACATAGAGTTCCCGGAGCCGAGTTTACTGTTTTGCACGGACGTAGTATATCCCCCGGAGTGGAGATAATTTGTGCCTCGCAGCGTGTGTCGCCACAACCCTCACTACAATGTTCTTGGTCTACTTGAGATAGCCCAAGGAAGCCAACACTATACTGGGAGCCAGAACGGGAACATCGTCGTCAAGGATTGGAATCATCGAGACCAACATAGATACGTGAATCTATATTTAGTTTATTTACCTACACGTAGTAGTAGACGGTTTAAGTGTGATTACGTCACATGAGCGTTGTGTATATGTTGTAGAACGTTAAAATCGCACAAGCATACGAGATTGGTGTAACGATAGAGAACGTTTACAAGAGACAGTTAACGAGTATTGTAGTGATGGTATAGACTGAGAGGAACTGTTTAAGTGCAAGATCTTAGAACTCCGTGTGAACATACATTGTTTTATATTATTATCATCATCATCATCATTCATACAAATAATTCATCATATTATTGTAATTAAACTTGTGAATAACATACTGAGTGTTGATTGAGTCTGATTGAGTAATGTGATCCGGCTATAGTCGGTCCACCCTGTTACAAGCATATATTCAATGTGTGTCTGGTCTTGTAACGCGATATGTTGTATTTATGGTCCTTTACAGAACAGTGCAGTCACCATCCCGGGATCCAGTACATGTTCAAGGAGTACACAGTATTCAAACTACTACAAGTGTGTCTGGTCTTCTAGTAATTCTGTTGCAGATGGCTCATACACTTACAGTGTTGTTGTTACAACAGTCACACAAGCTGATCCACTGACTGGATCATTCTACTACGCTATCGGTAACTATCTCTTTGTTGTTCATGTTATGACTAGAACACATGGCTGTGACCATAGTAACACTGGTTAATTCACTGACTGGATCATTCTACGTTATCGGTAATTATTTCTTTGTTGTTCATGTTATGACTAGAAAACATGCCTGTGACCATAGTAGCACTGGTTAAGTCACTGACTGGGTCATTCTACGCTATCGGTAAGTATTTCTTTGTTGTTCATGTTATGACTAGAAAACATAGCTGTGACCATAGTAACACTGGTTAATCCACTGACGTGATAATTCTACGCTATCGGTAAGTATTTTTTTGTTGTTCATGTTATGGCTAGAAAACATGGCTGTGACCATAGTAACACTGGTTAATCCACTGACGGGATAATTCTACGCTATCGGTAATTATTTCTTTGTTGTTCATGTTATGACTAGAAAACATGGCTGTGACCATAGTAACACTGGTTAATCCACTGACGGGATAATTATACGCTATCGGTAAGTATTTCTTTGTTGTTCATGTTATGACTAGAACACTGGATCATTCTTCTTTATTTGTAAGTATCTCTTTGCTGTTCACATATAATTTGAAAGCAACTATATGCAACACTAATTTGGGCTGATCCACTGACTTGATCATTATTACTCCCGCTGCAGTATTGTAAGTACGTCTATTCAGGCATGAATACTGTTGAAAAGCTCGTAAATTTGGGTTAGGAACTATATACAGTCACACCTGACATCACAAAACGTGGCTGCTTGGCACACGTGGTTGCTTAATATAGGACAAATGTATGATAAAAGACTCTGGAAACTGACTGATTAATATAGGTTGGCTGCTTAATGGAGGAGAACACCAACACATGTTTGATTGTATATCTCTTAAGCATTGCATTGACACACATACGGTTGAGCTCATACACCTTGAGTATTCGTACATCCCTCCGTTATATTACTCTTGGACAACTGTAAGAATCTTATAATTACTTGACAGAACGTTGATGTGTTGTAAGGATGTTGATGTGTTGTATGTTGGCGTGTTGTATGTTGATATGTTGTATGTTGATGTGGTTTATGTAGATATATAGTATGTATGTTGATGTGTTGAATGTTGGTGTGTGTTGTATGTTGATGTGTTGTATGGATGTTGATGTGTTGTATGTATGTTGATGTGTTGTGTGTTGATGTGTTGTATGTTGGTGTGTTGTATGTTGATGTGTTGTATGGATGTTGATGTGTTGTATGTATGTTGATGTGGTGTATGTTGAGGTGTTGTATGTTGGTATGTTGTATGTTGATGTGCTGTATGGATGTTGATGTGTAGTATGTATGTTGATGTGTTGTGTGTTGATATGTTGGTATGTTGTATGTTGATGTGCTGTATGGAAGTTGATGTGTTGTATGTATGTTGATATGTTGTGTGTTGATCTGTTGTATGTTGGTGTGTTGTATATCTGTTGTATGTTGATGTGGTGTATTTTGATGTGTTGTATGTTGATGTTGTGTATGTTGATGTGTTGTATGTTGATGTGGTGTATGTTGATATGTTGTATGGATGTTGATGTGTTGTATGTTGGCGTGTTGTATGTTGATGTGTTGTATGTTGATGTTGTTTATGTAGATATATAGTATGTATGTTGATGTGTTGTATGTTGATGGGTGTTGTATGTTGGTGTGTTGTATGTTGGTGTGTTGTATGTTGATGTGTTGTATGGATGTTGATGTGTTGTATGTATGTTGATGTGTTGTGTGTTGATGTGTTGTATGTTGGTGTGTTGTATGTTGATGTGTTGTATGTTTGTTGATGTGTTGTATGTATGTTGATGTGTTGTATGTTGATGTGTTGTATGTTGGTATGTTGTATGTTGATGTGCGGTATGGATGTTGATGTGTTGTATGTATGTTGATGTGGTGTGTGTTAATATGTTGTATGTTGATGTGTTGTATATATGTTGTATGTTGATGTGTTGTATGTTGATGTGGTGTATGTTGATGTGATGTATGTTGATGGGTTGTATGTTGATGTGGTATATGCTGATCTGTTGTATATTGATATGTTGTATGTTGATGTGGTGTATGTTGATGTGATGTATGTTGATGTGTTGTATGTTGATGTGGTGTATGTTGATGTGGTGTATGTTGATGTGTTGTATGTTGATGTGGTGTATGTTGATGTGTTGTTTGTTGATGTGGTGTATTTTGATGCGGTGTATGTTGATGTGGTGTATGTTGATGTGTTGTATATTGATGGGGTGTATGCTGATGTGGTGTATATTGATGTGGTGTACGTTAATGTGGTGTATGTTGATGTGTTGTTTGTATATGTGGTGTATGGTGATGTTGTGTATGTTGATGTGGTGTATGTTGATGCGGTGTATGTTGATGTGGTGTATGTTGATATGTTGTATGTTGATATGTTGATGTGTTGTATGAGTGATGTGTGGTATGTAGATGTGGTGTGTGTTGATATGTTGTATGTTGATAAGTTGTATGATGATGTGTGATATGTTGATGTGTTTTATGTTGATGGGCTGTATGTTGATGGGTTGTATGTTAGTGTATTGTATGTTGATGTGTTGTATGTTGATGTGTTGTATGTTGATGGGTTGTATGTTGATATGTTGTATGTTAGTGTATTGTATGTTGATGTGTCGTATATTGTTGTGTTGAATGATAATGTGTGTATGTGATGTGTTTTATGTTGATGTGTTATATGTTAGTGTATTGTATGTTGATGTGTTGTATATTGATGTATTGATGTGTTTTATGTTGATGTATTGTATGTATGTTGATGTGTTGTATTTTGATGTATTGATGCGTTTTATGTTGATGCATGGTATGTATATTTATGTATTGTATGTTGATGGGTTGTATGTTGATGTGTTTTATGTTGATGTGTTATATGTTAGTGTATTGTATGTTGATGTGTTGTATATTGATGTATTGATGTGTTTTATGTTGATGTATTGTATGTATTTTGATGTGTTGTATTTTGATGTATTGATGCGTTTTATGTTGATGCATGGTATGTATATTTATGTATTGTATGTTGATGGGTTGTATGTTGATGTGTTTTATGTTGATGTATTGTATGTATGTTGATATGTTGTATATTGATGCGTTTTATGTTGATATATGGTATGCATGTTTATGCGTTGTAGGTTGATGGATTGTATGTATATGTGGTGTATGTTGATGTGTTGTATGTTGATGTGGTATATATTGATGTGTTGTATATTGATATGGTGTATGTTGATGTGTTGTATGTTGATGGGTTGTATGTTGATATGTTGTATGTTGATATGTTGTATGTTGATGTGTTTTATGTTGATGGGTTGTATGTTGATGGGTGTTGTATGTTGGTGTGATGTATGTTGGTGTGTTGTATGTTGATGTGTTGTATGGATGTTGATGTGTTGTATGTATGTTGATGTGTTGTGTGTTGATGTGTTGTATGTTGGTGTGTTGTATGTTGATGTGTTGTATGTTTGTTGATGTGTTGTATGTATGTTGATGTGTTGTATGTTGATGTGTTGTATGTTGGTATGTTGTATGTTGATGTGCTGTATGGAAGTTGATGTGTTGTATGTATGTTGATATGTTGTGTGTTGATCTGTTGTATGTTGGTGTGTTGTATATCTGTTGTATGTTGATGTGGTGTATTTTGATGTGTTGTATGTTGATGTTGTGTATGTTGATGTGTTGTATGTTGATGTGTTGTATGTTGATATGTTGTATGGATGTTGATGTGTTGTATGTTGGTGTGTTGTATGTTGATGTGTTGTATGTTGATGTTGTTTATGTTGATATATAGTATGTATGTTGATGTGTTGTATGTTGATGGGTGTTGTATGTTGATGTGTTGTATGTTGATGTGTTGTATGTTGATGTGTTGTATGGATGTTGATGTGTTGTATGTATGTTGATGTGTTGTATGTTGATGTGTTGTATGTTGGTGTATGTTGATGTGTTGTATGTTGTTGATGTGTTGTATGTATTTTGCATGTGTTGTATGTTTAGTATGTTTTGTATGTTGATGTGTTGTATGTTGATGTGCGGTATGGATGTTGATGGTTGTATGTATGTTGATGTGGTGTATGTTAATATGTGTTGTTTGATGTGTTGTATATATGTTGTATGTTGATGTTTTAGTTGATGTGGTGTATTTGATGTGATTATGTTGATGGTTTGTATGTGATGTGGTGATAGCTGATCTGTTGTTATTTGTTATTTGTTGATGTGTTGTATGTTGATGTGCTGTATGTTGATGTGTTGTATGTTGATGTGGTGTATGTTGATGTGGTGTATGTTGATGTGTTGTATGTTGATGTGGTGTATGTTGATGTGTTGTATGTTGATGTGGTGTATTTTCATGCGTTGTATGTTGATGTGTTGTATGTTGATGTGTTGTATATTGATGGGGTGTATGCTGATGTGGTGTATATTGATGTGGTGTATGTTAATGTGTTGTATGTTGATGTGTTGTATGTATATGTGTTGTATGTTGATGTTTTGTATGTTGATGTGTTGTATGTTGATGTGTTGTATGTTGATGTGTTGTATGTTGATATGTTGTATGTTGATATGTTGATGTGTTGTATGATTGATGTGTTGTATGTTGATGTGTTGTATGTTGATATGTTGTATGTTGATATGTTGTATGTTGATGTGTTATATGTTGATGTGTTTTATGTTGATGGGTTGTATGTTGATGTGTTGTATGTTAGTGTATTGTATGTTGATGTGTTGTATGTTGATGTGTTGTATGTTGATGTGTTGTATGTTGATATGTTGTATGTTAGTGTATTGTATGTTGATGTGTTGTATATTGATGTGTTGAATGATAATGTGTGTATGTGATGTGTTTTATGTTGATGTGTTGTATGTTAGTGTATTGTATGTTGATGTGTTGTATTTGATGCATTGATGTGTTTATGTTGATGTATGTTGTATGTTGATGTGTTGTATGTTGATGTATTGATGTGTTTTATGTTGATGTATGTATGTATGTTGATGTGTTGTATGTTGATGTGTTGTATGTTTATGTGTTTATGTTGATGTGTTGTATGTTAGTGTATTGTATGTTGATGTGTTGTATGTTGCTGTATTGATGTGTATATGTTATGTGTTGTATATTTTTTTGATGTGTTGTATTTTGGTGTATTGATGTGTTTATGTTGATGTATGTATGTATGTTGATGTGTTGTATGTTGATTGTGTATGTTGATGTGTTTTATTTGATGTTTGTTGATGTGTTGATACTGTTGTATATTGGCGTTTTATGTTGATGTATTGTATGCATGTTGATGTGTTGTATGTTGATGTATTGTATGTATATGTGTTGTATGTTGATGTTTTGTATGTTGATGTGGGTATGTTGATGTGTTGTATGTTGATATGTTGTATGTTGATAGTGTTGTATGTTGATGTGTTGTATGTTGATGTTTTATGTTATGGATGTATGTGCTGATGTGTTGTATTGTGTGTTGTATGTTGTGTGTTGTATGGATGTTGATATGTTGTATGTATGTTGATGTGTTGTATGTATGTTGATGTGTTGTATGTTGATGTGTTGTATGATGTTGATGTGTTGTATGTTGATGTGTTGTATGTTGATGTGTTGTATATTTGTTGTATGTTGATGTGTATTATGTTGGTGTTATGTATGTTGATGTGGTGTATGTGTTGATATTTGTTATTTATGTTGATGTGGTTGTATGTTGATGTATTTTATGTTGATGTGTTTGTATATGTTGTATGTTGATGTGTTTATGTTGATGTGTTGTATGTTGATGTGGTGTATGTTGATGTGTTGTATGTTGATGTGTGTATGTTGATGTTTTGTATGTTGATGTGATGTATGTTAGTGTATTGTATGTTGATATGTTGTATGTTGATGTGTTGTATGTTGATGTGTTGTATGTTGATGTGTTGTATGTTGATGTGTTGTATGTGATGTGTTGTATGTTGATGTGTTGTATGTTGATGTGTTGTATGTTAATGTGGTGTATGTTGATGTGGTGTATGTTGATGTGTTGTATGTTGATGGGGTGTATGTTGATGTGTTGTATATTGATGTGGTGTATGTTGATGTGTTGTATGTTGATGTGTTGTATGTAGATGTGGTGTATGTTGATGTTGTGTATGTTGATGTGGTGTATGTTGATGTGGTGTATGTTGATGTGGTGTATGTTGATATGTTGTATGTTGATATGTTGATGTGTTGTATGAGTGTGTGTTGTATGTAGATGTGGTGTATGTTGATGTATGATATGTTGATGTGTTTTATGTTGATGGGCTGTATGTTGATGGGTTGTATGTTAGTGTATTGTATGTTGATGTGTTGTATGTTGATGTGTTGTATGTTGATGGGTTGTATGTTGATATGTTGTATGTTAGTGTATTGTATGTTGATGTGTCGTATATTGATGTGTTGAATGATAATGTGTGTATGTTGATGTGTTTTATGTTGATGTGTTATATATTAATGTATTGTATGTTGATGTGTTGTTGTATTGATGTGTTTTATGTTGATGTATTGTATGTATGTTGATGTATTGTATATTGATGTATTGATGCGTTTTATGTTGATGCATTGTATGTAT
>CM026397.1:3293892-3365378 GCA_014843695.1 Archivesica marissinica | reverse complement strand
ACTTTGTGCACCGACCTCCGTAAGAAACTACAAACTGTTTCATATAAAGAGACAATGTCTGAGCTAGGCTCAAATCTGTGGCCATCGATGAGGAGGCGGACTAGCAGTATATAGGCGGGTACCCACTTACCTAAGCAACCTTGAGTAGACCCTGGTATGGTACTCAAATATTCATATAATTAAAGAATGAATCGTGGGTTAATAGTTTCCATCTGGGTATGAACTACATTGGGCATGGAAACGTAGCTCATACAGTTCATTACTTGTATTTACGTTAATTCTTTGTTCAACGACACAGGTTTAAAGTCCAGTATTGCAACTTACCATCTGCCGTAACAAGTAAATGGAATATCATTGAAACAATGTAAACTGTAAGACACGCTTTTTCTCAAATATTTATTAAATTTTGCCTAACAATGTGAATACGTACGACCGTAGCTTACAATCAGGGCATACAGTTCATATAAAGACATGCAATAGGGATGTAAATATTTATCTTCTTGCGATCCTCCCATAACTTACATAGACGGAGGTAGGGATTATATGCAAACCCCGACATTAACACATACTTACTATGTAATGACTATCGGGGTAGTACCAAGAACAAGACTATTGTAAGATATTATTTTAGTACCAGTCCATTTCTTGTTGTATTAACGCAGCGGTGTTTCCCTCCTGTACCATGTATGTGTCTAATATATCAAAGTGCATATTCACAATGATCCGTTCCCTATGCTATGTAGGCCCCTACATCGGACACGTCTCGAAATTACTTAGCTACCGAGGTACCGTCACGAGACCCGTCCCCAGCGTTTTAAAACATTGTTCTAACACCACATAATCTTCACTATATCTATATCAACACTAGGCATTTCCCTAGACTATGCAAGCAGTATGCTACCACACTAGGTATTTCCCTAGACTATGCAAGCAGTATGCTACCACACTAGGCATTTCCCTAGACTATGTAAGCAGTATGCTACCACACTAGGTATTTCCCTAGACTATGCAAGCAGTATGCTACCACACTAGGCATTCCCTAGACTATGCAAGCAGTATGCTACCACACTAGGTATTCCCTAGACTATGCAAGCAGTATGCTACCACACTAGGCATTTCCCTAGACTATGCAAGCAGTATGCTACCACACTAGGCATTCCCTAGACTATGCAAGCAGTATGCTACCACATAGCATTTCCCTAGACTATGCAAGCAGTATGCTACCACACTAGGCATTTCCCTAGACTATGCAAGCAGTATGCAACCACACTAGGTATTCCCTAGACTATGCAAGCAGTATGCTACCACACTAGTCATTTCCCTAGACTATGCAAGCAGTATGCTACCACACTAGGCATTTCCCTAGACTATGCAAGCAGTATGCTACCACACTAGGCATTTCCCTAGACTATGCAAGCAGTATGCTACCACACTAGGCATTTCCCTAGACTATGCAAGCAGTGCATTATTGTCCGCAATGTTCTTCCGTGCTTTATTTCAGTATATGTATTCTCCAACAATCCATACCATAGTCTACGTACTCTACATGCTACGTCTACGTACTCTACATGTTTTTATAGTTATTTTACGACGATTGCGAAACACGCTTCAGCAACATATATTAAGCACTATTGTTGGCGGGCATACAAGCGTAAATGTGATAATTAGTGTGTGGGGAATCGGAGTACCCGGAAAAACCCACCTGTCCGATCTGGCGACCTCCCTAATATATCACACTCGTAGAATCGTGTTGCATTGGTGAGAAGCGATCGCGCTAACAACTGCGCTAATAATATACGTATATGTACTGTAGTCCACCATGACATTCTTCTGTAGAATGATTCCACGACTATTTACTTTATTATTTACAATTATGGACTCTCAATACGAGAAGAATTATATAAGACTCTGTCTTTAAATTATTTTCTGTATTTTAATATGTGTAATTGTGTGGATTTGTTGCTAACACAGCGTTAATATCTTGTAGGTCGGCACATTGGACAGCACTGGCCTTGTGGTGTGTAGGGTCTCGCACAATGTTGTTGTGTACAGAACACTGTAATACAATCGGGTTCAACTGAAACATATACATAATAGCATTGGTAATTACTGCATTAATGTGTTACATAGTTCGCGTAATGACGGATATATAAGATTTGAGAGCAGTTTGCAATCATTTACAATATATTTGTTTATTTTAATGTTTATGGGGTATAACGTCACAACAACAGCAAATGTCACAAAGCGACTCTCATGCTGTTATTGGTGGAGGAAAACCCCTGATGTCAATCAAATAATTAATTACTATACAAGTACCACATTGCGATAAGGAAATGACAAATAATTTAGAAATTGTAAGTATATCTACCAGCAGTATACGTAAATAGAGCCTTGTGTTATTGCAGCTAGTTTTGCACGATGTGTTCAAGTTTCCAGAGGAACCCGGGTCCCCCACCGAGCAGTATTTCAGGTACGGACACTTGTATAGCACAACAGACCAGCACAAACAATCTCACCGACAGCTTAATCATATGACGACACCCGACTAGAACCACCAATCTTCCGCATGTTAGCTGGATAGTTTCATCCCATAAGTTTCCAGTCTCTGTTATAATAAGTTCAGTTTGTTTTATTTTTGCTTTTTTTGGATGGGGTGTTAAGTGGCACATGCAGCCTAGGTCATATGTCGGCTCTCCGGTTATTATTGGTGGAGGAAGAACCCGGGTCCCCCACCGAGCAGTAGTTCAGGTATGGACACCTGTGTAGTACAACAGACCACATCACAAATCTCACCGACAGCTTCCTCACGTGAACTAATTCGACGACACCCGACTAGAACCACCGATCTTCCGCAAGTTATCTGGATAGTTCCATCACATGAAATAATTCGACATTCGTTCACAATGGGATTTGAACCTACAGGGATGAAAGGTAGGTGATTTGAAATCAACGTACGCAACCACGGGGATCCCTGTTAGAATAGTTATCTGGTGTAAGTGATCGCTTACCTGGCGGTGGTCTACACTCTGGACAACATTGACCTGGAGGTGTATGTTGCCTAACACATCTCAGTCGTGGACAATCAACCCTATCACAATGACCTGTTATGGATAACACATGTGTTAGTTATATGCATTTCAACCTCAGTTATACACACCAAGACCCAAACACAATTTGGTTGTAATACATTTGCAGTTTCAAGATCATCTATCTGGAATACATTGCCTCACTCAGTGCAGAATGCTCCAACTATCCAACAGTTCAATATTCTCTATTTTTGGTGGAACAATAACAATATAAACTAATCACATATTTCTACTAGTGTTACTTCAGATGATATTGTACTACAGTCTTTGTCAAGTGTGTGCATTACCATTGCTATATTTACTAGATTCTGTGAATGGCTTCCTTTAAGCTGTGCTCATACAAGATACCCATATAAGTCGTATATGCACATAGTTATATAGATATATTGTCATAAATTGTCTTATTCCTGTTTTCAACTCTACTAGACATATATTCCATATACCATTATATTTCATATGATATTATATAGTGTTTCTACTGTTCAGCATTAACATTACTATATAATTCCACAGGCTTGACCTATATACTTATCTTTTGATTGCATTTGATTTGTATATATGTTAAGGATCTCATGGATGATTCACTTCTGTTTAAACATTAATTCCCTCATGTTTTTTACGTTTATTTATCGTCGCTACCGGTTACCCATATGAGCGACGCCTCCTGATGAGATCAGTCATTTTATATTGTGGAGGATAGTGCATGTTACAGAGACCCATTCCAGAGTCTCCTCTGGTTATTTTACGTGTACGGTATAAAGCACCGACACGAGACCTCGGTTTAACATCCCATCTGATAGACTGTTAATTGTATTAGGGTCAGACGGGGGATCGAACCTGCGATCCCTGGATTACCAGTCTAGTGTGTTACCACTGAACTACAGATCAGTCTGTGAGTTCTCTCGTAGTTTAAATTCTTATTATTTGTAATGATAGTTACACATTGATAACAAACTAAAGCATATACTGCTACAAGACTAAACTTGTATATTACTTACATAATTATAGTAACGGCAATGATGCGAATAATGCTATTTTAGAGGTATGCTTTCAGAGAAGTGTGTGTATCACATGAGTACATGAAATGCGTGAAGCAATGAAGAGCTATCGCTTGGAATATAGCACCACATAATTATACAGTAGTACAGCATTAGGTCCAGCCTTTAAGGTTCTTATGTGTGATAAAGCCGCTTAGCTGTGTGTTATGTCTTTGTAAGTAGTATATGAACATAGTGTATGTCTAGTGACAATAAACAATTACTGTCCCCATATAAGAACTATCATATACGTATGTTTAAATCCACAATATCATAAAGCTTAATTAGTCATGTTGTTAAATCTGGCAATAATAAAAGTAATTGTTGTTGTTGTTATTGTAGTAGTATTATATGAACACACATTTCCCCACAGCGCTGAAGCAGGTACTGTTTTGTGAACTATTGCGTGTGGACACTTTACAAAACGTAAATCAAACACAACTTCCTCATATTATCCAAACTTATGTTTTCAAACTATAACTATAATACAAATACCTTCGCAATGTTCTTAAAGCTTTTTTCTCAATCTTTGTAATATAAATAAAGTTTAATGTTACACGTGTAATTACACCAGTTTTGCACATCGCTACCATGAGTTTGGTGTATGATTACATGCTGAACGCACTAGTTTGGTTTATGAATGCATGCATAACTGCACGAGGATTAGTTATCGGTACATGCTTAACCGCACGAGTTTGGTTTATGAATGCATGCATAACTGCACGAGGATTAGTTATCGGTACATGCTTAACCACATGAGAGAATTTCGACAATTTACGAAAAATAACAACAGCGATGTTAAAACACTATTACATTTGCTTTTGCATGACGGACTATCGGTGTGTGTGGGGGGGGGGTACGGTAAAGGCATATTGAGTTATTAAATTACTATCAATAATTCCAACTCCTTAGGATTTGCGGGAAAACCAGGGTCTTTCACCTACCGGATATAGTATTATAAATGAGGAAGATCAATTATTGATATTTGAATGGCAATTTACATGTTGTTACGTGCTGCTTAAACAATGAAATAGTTAGTTATAAATAAATTCTCACCACGTCTTATGGGCCGCATACATGTATTACCACATCCATTACTGCAACATTTCTGTATCCCGGGGCAACTGGAATCGCTGGTACATCGGTCAACTGCACCAAATTGAAAAAGCCGCCGTCGTGAACACCGACCGGACTTTTCTGCTGCGTAAAACGTACTATAAATCAGCACATTGGTCACATCGTATTTAATTTATAGATGGTCTACGTGACCGATTGGTTAAGGTCGCTGACTTAAAATCACTTGTCCCACCACCACTATATGGTGATTTCGAATGATGTAGCACATGGAAGTTATCCAGCCGGCTTGCTGGAGGTCAATGGGTCTCTATAGGTGTCCGTCCTTTGCCTGAGATAGAGCGCGAGGGACCATCCGATATCTACCTCCACCAATAACAGCTTGAGAGTCGCCACATGACATAAGCTGTTAGTGCAGCATTACACACACAACCAAAACATATTCATTTAGAGAAACTTATTGGTCACGTCACAAAATAGAGGAGGGTTCCTCGTCCTTGTTGTTATGGTTATGTTTGTTAACTTCAAATCACTTGCTCGTCACAACTATAGAATCGAATCCCACTGTGGATGTCGAATTATTCCATGGACGTAATCCAACGGAGTTATCCAACGGAGTTATCCAACGGAGTTATCCAACGGAGTTATCCAACGAAGTTATCCAACGAAGTTATCCAACGGATTTATCCAACGGAGTTATCCAACGGAGTTATCCAACGGAGTTATCCAACATAGTTATCCAACGGAGTTATCCAACGGAGTTATCCAACGAAGTTATCCAACGAAGTTATCCAACGGAGTTATCCAACGGAGTTATCCAACGAAGTTATCCAACGGATTTATCCAACGGAGTTATCCAACGAAGTTATCCAACGGAGTTATCCAACGGAGTTGTCCAACGGAGTTATCCAACGGAGTTATCCAACGAAGTTATCCAACGGATTTATCCAACGGCTTACTGGAGGTCGGTCGTACTACGGAGTTATTCAACAGGCATACGGCAGGTCGGTGGTACTACGGAGTTATTCAACAGGCATACGGCAGGTCGGTGGTACTAAGGAGTCATTCAACAGGCATACGGCAGGTCGGTGGTACTATGGAGTTATTCAACAGGCATACTGCAGGTCGGTGGTACTATGGAGTTATTCAACAGGCATAGGGCAGGTCGGTGGTACTAAGGAGTCATTCAACAGGCATACGGCAGGTCGTTGGTACTATGGAGTTATTCAACAGGCATACGGCAGGTCGGTGGTACTATGGAGTTATTCAACAGGCATACGGCAGGTCGGTGGTACTAAGGAGTCATTCAACAGGCATACGGCAGGTCGGTGGTACTATGGAGTTATTCAACAGGCATACGGCAGGTCGGTGGTACTACGGAGTTATTCAACAGGCATACGGCAGGTCGGTGGTACTAGAGTCATTCACAGGCATACGGCAGGTCGGTGGTACTACGGAGTTATCAACAGGCATACGCAGGTCGGTGGTACTAAGGAGTCATTCAACAGGCATACGGCAGGTCGGTGGTACTACGGAGTTATCCAACAGCTTACGGAAGGTCGGGGTACTACGGAGTTATCCAACAGGCTTACGGCAGGTCGGTGGTACTACGGAGTTATCCAACAGGCTTACGGAAGGTCGGTGGTACTACGGAGTTATCCAACACGATTACGGAAGGTCGGTGGTACTACGGAGTTATCCAACACGATTACGGAAGGTCGGTGGTACTACGGAGTTATCCAACACGATTACGGGAGGTCGGTGGTACTACGGAGTTATTCAACAGTCATACGGCAGGTCGGTGGTACTACGGAGTTATCCAACAGGCTTACGGAAGGTCGGTGGTACTACGGAGTTATCCAACACGATTACGGGAGGTCGGTGGTACTACGGAGTTATCCAACACGATTACGGAAGGTCGGTGGTACTACGGAGTTATCCAACAGGCTTACGGAAAGTCGGTGGTACTACGGAGTTATCCAACACGATTACGGAAGGTCGGTGGTACTACGGAGTTATCCAACACGATTACGGAAGGTCGGTGGTACTACGGAGTTATCCAACACGATTACGGAAGGTCGGTGGTACTACGGAGTTATCCAACACGATTACGGAAGGTCGGTGGTACTACGGAGTTATCCAACACGATTACGGAAGGTCGGTGGTACTACGGAGTTATCCAACACGATTACGGAAGGTCGGTGGTACTACGGAGTTATCCAACACGATTACGGAAGGTCGGTGGTACTACGGAGTTATCCAACACGATTACGGGAGGTCGGTGGTACTACGGAGTTATCCAACAGGCTTACGGAAGGTCGGTGGTACTACGGAGTTATCCAACACGATTACGGGAGGTCGGTGGTACTACGGAGTTATCCAACACGATTACGGAAGGTCGGTGGTACTACGGAGTTATCCAACACGATTACGGAAGGTCGGTGGTACTACGGAGTTATCCAACACGATTACGGAAGGTCGGTGGTACTACGGAGTTATCCAACACGATTACGGGAGGTCGGTGGTACTATAAACCCGTCCTTGAAATACTGCTCGGTTGGGGCACCGGGGTTTTCCAGCACCAATTACAGTTAGTCCTCATATGACCTACACTATGGAATTTAAACCCTACAACAAATAAGATGCATGAAAATTGTTTCACTCATATGGACACACTCTAGATCTAAGCTTCAATGGTTGTCACACAATGTAACCCTTCGGATCTCGTGCTGTCGCATATTGATGGTCTCAGTGATCAGTTACTACTCCGTTCATATAGTTTTATTATTCAATATCCATATAATATACACATAACCAGAATATATCAACAACGTATTTTGCCTCTTTAATCCCATGAGCTCCCAGTAGGCGAGTTGCCCGTGAGCTCCCAATACACATCTCCACACCACACACTAGGCGAGTTGCCCGTGAGCTCGCAGTACATATATCTCCATCACACACTAGGCGAGTTGCCCGTGAGCTCCCAGTACATATATCTCCATCACACACTAGGCGAGTTGCCCGTGAGCTCCAAGTACATATCTCTCCATCACACACTAGGCGAGTTGCCCGTGAGCTCCCAGTACATATATCTCCATCACACACTAGGCGAGTTGCCCGTGAGCTCCCAGTACATATTTCCCCATCACACACTAGGCGAGTTGCCCGTGAGCTCCCAGTACATATCTCCCATCACACACTAGGCGAGTTGCCCGTGAGCTCCCAGTACATATCTCCCCATCACACACTAGGCGAGTTGCCCGTGAGCTCCCAGTACATATCTCCCCATCACACACTAGGCGAGTTGCCGTGAGATCCCAGTACATATCTCCCCATCACACACTAGGCGAGTTGCCCGTGAGCTCCCAGTACATATCTACCCATCACACACTAGGCGAGTTGCCCGTGAGCTCCATGTACATATCCCCATCACACACTAGGCGAGTTGCCCGTGAGCTCTCAGTATATATCTCCCATCACACACTAGGCGAGTTGCCCGTGAGCTCCATGTACATATCCCCCATCACACACTAGGCGAGTTGCCCGTGAGCTCCCAGTACACATCTCCCATCACACACTAGGCGAGTTGCCCGTGAGCTCCCATACATATCTCCCCATCACACACTAGCGAATTGCATTGAGCTCCCATACATATCTCCCCATCACACACTAGGCGAATTGCCCGTGAGCTCCCAGTAAATGTCTCCCGGTCACACACTAGGCGAGCTACCCGTTAGCTCCCAGTACATATATGCCCATCACACACTAGGCGAGTTGTCAGTGAGCTCCCAGTACATATCTCCCCATCATACACTAGGCGAGTTGCGTAAGCTCCCAGTACATATTTCCCCATCATACACTAGGCGAGTTGCCCGTAAGATCCCAGTACATATCTCCCCATCATACACTAGGCGAGTTGCCCGTTAAATCCCAGTACATATCTCCTCATATTACACGAGGCGAGTTGCCCGTGACCTCCCAGTACATATTTCCCCATCACACACTAGACGAGATCCCCGTGAGCTCCCAGTACATATTTCCCCATCACACACTAGGCGAGTTGCCCGTAAGCTCCAGTACATATTTCCCCATCACACACTAGGCGAGTTGCCCGTGAAATCCCAGTACATATCTCCCCATCACACACTAGGCGAGTTGCCCGAGAGATCCCAGTACATATCTATCCTTAATTTACGAACATTTATAATATCTAAATACGGTTGAGGAGGAAACAATTATATTGCCTATTCCAGTCTTGTAAATAATTATCATAATTTATAACCGTTGTCTAAAATTTGCTAAAATTATGTCTACATCTCCTGCTCCTTGAACAATCCATATGTGATTAAACCCTAGTGTGTATAATAATTAATGTTCGTACCCGAGAGTGTTTGTTTGGATACCAGTCGGGTTATATGGCATGTACATTCTTGCACCTATCTACCTGACGTTTTGTTGGTACTTTGGTTATGAAGCTGGTGATCATACTAGCTACTGATGTTGATGGAAGGTCGGGTATGTATAAATCTTATAGTAACTGACACATTCCTCAATGACATCCTATGATCACACTAGCTACCGATGTTGATGGAAAGTCAGGTATGCATACATCTTATAGTAACTGACACATTCCTCAATGACATCCCATGATCACAGGATCACACTGGCTACTGATGTTGATGGAAGGTCAGGTATGTATAAATCTGATAGTAACTGACACATTCCTCAATGACATCCTATGATCACACTAGCTACTGATGTTGATGGAAGGTCGGGTATGTATAAATCTTATAGTAACCGACACATTCCCCAATGACATCCTATGATCACACTAACTACTGATGTTGATGGAAGGTCAGGGATGTATACATCGTATAGTAACTGACACATTCCTCAACGACATTCTATTGAGTATTGCATTATAAATAGACAACATAATTACAGTAGATTTAATTAACGTAACTATTTAAAACATGAAACAACTGAACTGTTTATTATTATCTTGCTAAATATAGATATAAAGATATATAACATGCATAGGTTTCGATTGATATTTTAAAATATCAATTATCAACCTCGATCAGATCGAGAGTGAAGTGAACTAATTCGCAGCTAGTTCTTATGACAACTAAACAACGACTACTCAACAAACATAAACTATAACATACATTATTTACAATGATCAGAATAGTGTCGTTAACGTATATTAAAACAGGATTAGGCATATTTCTCAATAGAGGTAGGCTAATAGGCAGAACAATGAGATGATCACATGTGCTCATATATTTAGAGAGTTCTAAGGTACACATGGCACATTGTAATAGTAAATGTCGTTCATACCCCCAACAAACTACACACCCGACATTTACGATATTCTAAACTTAGACGTTCATCCTTCCAGTGTTTATACAATTGGAGGCAACTCCACACTTAAATTTACTATATGCAGACATAATGTCGTATATATACAATTAGTTTACAATATTCGTCAGGTAAATCAGTTTTAATGACTGTGTTGCGACCTTCTCCATATGTACCAGTAAAGTTAGCATTAGAGGGCGACCACTCAGTCACATATATTACCACATTTCGAGTTTTCTACACGATCTAAGAATGTGTGTCTAGATAGAGGTATAGACATATCAAATGGGGGTAAACTATTATGTTATCGCGTTGAAAGACAAAACAAACACAATTATCAGTACTATTAAAATGTTAACATGAATGTTTCATGCATTAGAATGTAACACGATAGAAACCAGTAGTATATATGCAGCATGAACTTATCAATACTCCACTGTTTTCATCAGTATATAGTTAAGACAATGCAACAAACATGTGCAGAAGGTTCATTTACACGATCGTGTATATGCGTGATCAAAGTTGCATTGAAACTGAATAATTATAAAGAGAAACGTCGAATTTTGCATCCAATTTTTTCTGACATCAACAGTGACGTTATAACATTCAAAATGTTACATATTTGAACGAGAACGGGTTTCAACTTTCTGAAATATGTTGGGAAGAACTAATGTAGATAAATGATACTAGTTTTCATAAAAGATTAAACATTAAGACAACATTAAAATCTGCAGTTATGAATTTTCACATTTGGCCTCATTTTCACAATGTCGATCAGTGCCTATCACACATAACATTATGCTGCAGATATATAACTATAGTATTGTTGATTGCTGCAGTTTTATTACATTGGTATACGTATTTCTTCCCATTCAGTGAGGACTTAGGCAGACAACTGGTGAAGCTGCATATTATTGTAAGCCATAGTGTCTTCATGCCTTTCTGTTGGTAGAAAATAGAAAGAATCAAAATAAGCCATGTTATTATTAAATACTATTGTTTTATCATTCACATATTATACTTAGTCTAGTAGCATTCGTTCAAACTTAATGACACATTATTGAACGCACATACAATATGTACTACATTAAGTCCTACCAATTGAATCCATTATGTAGTATGCATTACGACATGTACGAGCAGTTTGTATCGCCACATTTGTAATTACGATGGTATTGCATGCCATTGTTAAGGATACATTTAACATATGCCTCATATCATATTTATGTTGTACATATTTTGACACTACGCCTCTCCTATAGCTTGCTCTAATGATAACATGCGACAGAGATGTCATGATTACATTTAAATCATATATAATGTGCTTTGAAACTATCTAACCAAATTGCATGTTTCAACACATATCTAGGCTGTCCCAAACAAGTGACAAACTCTTTTATGATGCCAAGAGAAAAACTTACTTTGACCTACTTACGAGAGTTAACTGTAATTTTATTTCATATGAATGTTGCAGCCAGAGCTATCGAATCATATCTGCTATAACCGGACGTATAATACACTACTGGACTGGACAAAACAGCACATGATGTGTGATCAAGTATGAACTCTGTGTTCGTCTAGATTAGTTGTAGACTTGACGTCGTGGTGATATAATCGTTTGAGAAATCGATCAAACCAAAGTGAGTGAGTGGTAAGAATTCGAAAAACCTCAAAAATGATACGCACCTACTGCCGGTGTAAGGGATGAATATGTCGACGATGCTTCGTTGTTTGCATCCAGAGCTTCATATGTCGCACTAAAACACATGTCAGTATGTATTATGTTATATGTATAATCTTTACAAGTTTGCTATTATATCACTGTATAGACTTGATGATAGTTATAAATGTTCAATAACCGTTTTAATTGTGCACGTACCATGCATTCTAACTAGTATCCACGTCACCGTTTACTCGCATTCATTGGTAGTATCTCAATTACATGGGACTTAGTCAGTTGTGAGTATCAATGCGTATATTCCTGGTCGCTCAATATAACAATATATGCCTTTATAGGAAACACTTTCTTATATAGCAAATGCTGGTTTGATAGAAGTAGTTTATATTCGTTGAATCGTTCTATCTTTCTTCCTTATATGACAAAATTCATGGAAACTACTGCATGCATTGTTAGATAATCTGATTATGGTTTTACTTGAATCTGAGTATATCTGCTAACGCTGGCATTAATCCAGTTTGAAAACCCTTTTTTCATTGATATATTATGAAGACAAATTATAATTATTATTCACCATAAATTGAAGTAGACATACTTTCTTCTCTTAAATCACACAAGCAGAATAAAGCATACATGCCTAACATCCCTATGTATTGGGAATAAGAAAAAAAGGATTCCTGGTATTTACTTTCTAATGTAATTTTACTAAGTTAATGTTCAGAAACTTTGTTTTTATAGCCCAGTGAACATATTAAAGCGACATTACATCGCAAACAGCAAACATAAGCATTGTCTATACATGTATTGCTACTACAAATGCTTCCGAATACATTCGAACACTAACAGTGAATCAATAAATAGTATTTTATGGCATACATACTTTCCAAAGTGAAAGTAGGATTTCATATAACGGTAGCCATACTACTGGATTGACGTTTGTTTGTCAATGGAGTCATTACTTAAAGATAAAGATATTTTAGCGATGATTTAACTAAGATTTGTCTACAAATAAATATACATAGGCACACATGTGAGATATAGCAGTACATATGTACTATATTTGTTCAAGATACGTTGTATTACGCATGGATGTCCGACCATATTGACATTATTTTGTTATGTCAACAAACCGCGTATACGACGTTTTGGTTATTAGTTGAACTACTTAGTTTTTAGGCAAATATTTGGAGAACAAATAATCCATTTAACAGGAAAATACATTCTGCAGTTGCGTTTTCATTGATGTAATGTCGCCTTAAGCAATTATGGGGCCTATTATTCCCTCTCATATTTCTAGTAAACTGAAATAGGTGATTTACAGCGACTATACAGGATTTTTTAATCAAATAATATGTTACATGTCGTGCTATTATATTGATTTATTATTCATATGAGGGCAAATCGGACGAATACAATTAACCTGTTATTATTATTATTATATATATACCAGTAAGTTACAGTTGTACAGTTTGTACTTACACATCTTGAAGATCGTTTTCTGCAAAATACAAAGAAACACATTCATTTTAAACTGTAATATTGGTCAGTTATTGTTGTGGATAGAAGATAATACGTAATATTATTCGTTCAATCAATGTATTATGCGTATACTGTATAATATAGGTTTGATATATTTGGATGCTGTCTTACAATTTAGATAGGAATAGCATGCCGATATCGTTAGCATACCATTATACTGTAGCATTACCTCTAAGTATATATACTGTTAGACATTATAGAACATTACCTTGAACAGATCCACTCTTGACTGACTGCTGTGCATTAATGTCTCCTTGGCTGCAATTCGATACAAATATTAATGACATAACAAAATAAACCAGATTGTAAAGTGTATATGAAACATCCGACTCCTTCAAAGAATTAATACATTCTACAAAGAGCAGAACATCTATTTAGATAACAACTAATACATTCATCATTGTTCTTTGTTAATTGTCTGGCTTTATACCATGATTATATTGTGACATGTGTATGTCTATAAATAGGACCGTCTAGGGACGAAAACGACATAACGTGTGATGTTTAGGATTAGTAGTATATCCAATTGATACGGCACTGCTCTGGGGTATGATATAAACAGTTGGCAACATGATGTGTACGGATACTTTCCTTTACTATGAAGCGTGTATATAATTATTGTTTTGATGTTTGTTCAAATATTGGGCATGTCTTTGTTTGTCATATTTTTGAATGAATATCGACTATTTGGTAATGATTTAAGCTTGGTATTAACTTTTGTTTTTACGAATTCCTTTTAATATTAGACATGTGTTCTTGAATCTATTATGTATGTTATAACATGTTACGTGTGTCGGTGGTTGTCATTATTATCCATGATTTTAAGTAAAAAAAAATAACTATGTCCTAGTACAATATTTAAGGATTCTGGAAAGCTATTTACTGCATATTAATTCGTGTACGAAATTAAATTTCGATATCAAATCGCGTAATACGTGCGAAACGGTTGCCATATATACACTACACTGTTTCATACCACATCACTTTATTGGAAAAAGATCATGGCATGGCATTTGCTCAATAATAGTTCCTTCAAACGCTATATATATGTATATGCGTTTCATTAAATATAAGACACAACTTTCTCAATTGGTTGAATATAGAGTTGAAATGTCCATACTTTGCTTTTGAGACATTGTGGTATAAACATGGCACATCATTGTGGTATAAACATGGCACATCATTGTGGTATAAACATGGCGCACCAATTTCATTTTCTGGTGATTATGTCCGAGTGTCCCTTTCATGTGTCCCTATCACAAGGTAACACTGACTCTTGTTAACTCGCAGATAGTTGTGGACTCAATAACAAGGTAGTGTTTCGCATTACTTGTATAGTTTTATTCTATTCTACAATATTAATATAGATCCATATTATAAATACCCATAATATGTATATTAAGTGAGGTATGCGTCCCGTATAATCATGTGGTAGTACCGTTACCGATTTAGCCATCACCCTATACGCACTTACGCATGCGACCCATCATTCTTACGATGATGTAAGTCAGCCGTGAGTGGATGCATTATGAACAATAATCAATCCCCAGTGGTATGTACACCGTTGAACGTAACTGTTCCGGGTACCCACAGTGCGGTCCCATTCGAAGACAATCCACATGCGACCTCTCGGGAATGCATATCAACAATGTATTACAAAAATCCCTGTATGCGTGTATGCGACTTGAGCAAGTGTCCGAACTAATATGTTCCATGTGTGTCAATACGTGTACATTACAGGCTCCAATACACGTACTAGTAATAAACGCCGTACATACTATTGTGAGTGCTAGGGATAGTGCAAGGCTAAGGGAACACACCCTGACAGAAATATCGGAGTGGAGCCCCGAAGGCGGGATGAAGCGTCAACCTGACCATCTTTCCGGCAACTCCTGCAACCAAACTGGTGCCAGACGTACTGCTTTGCTTTCCTCTGGACCATACCAACAAGGTCGAGAGGGGGGTCTTGGCGCATGGGCAACCCAGGACTTCCATGGAACAGCCCAAGCATATTGCGCAAATGGAGAGGTCACTCCAACACAACACGGGAGACAACAGTTTACGGGTTATAAGTCCAATCTCAATTGGCGTAGAGATAGACGCCACGGGTTGTCTCCGTCAGTGGGAGGAGCCATCGCAGTTCCACTGATCAGCTACCGCCCGCCTCAAGCTGGGCAGCCCCCAGCCAATTAGGTGTTGATCCGCCACAGTCTGCCTGCTTCTTTGGGTGCAAGGGGCTTATGGTGCTAGCACCTGACAAGCTGACTGTAAAACGTACACACCAACCAACACACGCAAAAACCAAACGAAGTCTCCAGCACTTCGCATAGCAGGCTGGAAAGTTAGAACGATGATGACAGGCTTCTCGGACGATCTACAACTGATTGACGACAAGCGTAAAACAGCCGTCATAGATGCTGAACTCTCCCGGCTAAATGCTAATAGTGCCGCCCTACAAGAGACAAGACTGCCAGGCGACGGCTCATTACAAGAGAAAGAGTACACCTTCTTCTGGAAAGGCAAGGGACTAGATGAAAGGCGCGAGTATGGCGTTGGATTTGCAGTAAAGTCCTCCCTTCTACCAATGATAGAACCACCCACTGCTGGCACGGAACGGATGTTAAGTCTTCGTCTGAACTGTAGCACAGGCCCAGTACACCTTCTGGCTGCCTATGCCCCAACACTCAGCTCTAGCCCTGATGCGAAAGACATATTTTACAATGAGATTGACAGGATTATTGGACAACTGCCTCGTACAGAAGACCTGTACTTGCTTGATGAATTCAATGCCAGAGTTGGAACGAACCATGACGTCTGGCCCACATGCATTGGCCACCATGGAACTGGGAAAATGAACGAAAACGGCCAGAGACAACTGGAACTATAGAAGAAACCGTCTCCAAGCCGTGCACAACACACGCAGTTACCACAGTGCCGACTGTGACACCGACCACTATCTTGTCATCGCAAATGTGGTACTGCAACCAAGAAAGAAGTTCCACCAAGCTAAGCCAAAGTGTCTCCCTAAGATCAACACGACCCATATTACCGACACAGACAGGACCAACAAGTTCATGTCCCTCATCGAGGATATCGCCCCAGCCGATGCTGGCATATCTGCAGAAGCTAGATGGAGCCACCTTAGCTCAACCATCCAAATATCTGCCATCAATGCCTATGGGAAGAAGGAAAAACGAAATGTTGACTGGTATGAAGCAAATGCACAAGTTCTGGAACCTGTGACAGAAAGCAAAAGGCAGGCCCTCGTCAACTGGAAGAAAGCGCCAACCCAGCAAAACTTGGAATCACTCAGGAAATCCAGGAGTGAATGCCAGAAGAGAGCCAGGAAATGTGTCAACGAATATTGGCTCCAGCTATGCTCCACCATAGAGCATGCCTCCTCCTCCGGCAACGTAAAGTCCATGTACGAAGGCATCAAGCAGGCCACTGGTCCCAATTTGAAGAAAACGGCTCCACTCAAAACAAAGTCAGGCGAGGTAATCACCGACCGAAGCAAGCAAATGGAGAGATGGGTAGAGCATTACCTTGAACTGTACTCCACAGAGAACACAGTCTCCGAGGATGCCCTCAACAGCATCCCGACACTTCCCGTACTTGAGGAGCTCGACAGCGAGCCAACCATGGCTGAACTTGAAAAAGCCATCAAAGCCCTCACCAGCGGAAATGCAGCAGGAACTGATGCCATACCCCCTGAGCTGATTAAACAAGGGAAGCCAGCTCTACTACCACTTCTCCATGAACTTATCTGTCTATGCTGGAAGGAAGGTGAGGTGCCACAAGACATGCGCGATGCAAAGATAGTCACACTCTTCAAGAATAAGGGTGACAGAAGCGACTGCAACAACTATCGCGGCATATCCCTACTCAGCATTGTTGGCAAAGTATTTGCTCGGGTTATTCTCGCAAGACTGCAGGTAGTAGCAGAGCGCATATACCCAGAATCCCAGTGTGGCTTCCGATCTGGCCGATCCACCGTCGACATGATCTTTTCGGTGAGGCAACTCCAGGAAAAGTGTAGGGAGAAACAACAGCCACTGTACCTCGCATTCGTGGACCTAACAAAGGCATTCGACTTGGTCAGTCGCTGTGGACTTTTCAAACTGCTACACAAGATTGGCTGTCCACCAACATTGCTAAGCATGATCACGTCGTTCCACAAAGACATGAAGAGCACCGTCAGCTTCGACGGCGACATTTCCAAGCCTTTTCCCATCCTCAGCGGAGTCAAGCAAGGCTGCGTCATCGCACCGACGCTCTTCGGCATCCTCTTCTCACTCCTCCTGACATATGCCTTCCAGTCCTCCTCTGATGGTGTCTACATCCACACCCGACACGATGGCAAGCTATACAACTTGGCCCGCTTGCATGCCAAAACCAAAAACAACTCGTGTCCTACTCAGGGAGATGCTGTTCGCTGACGATGCAGCTCTCGCAAGCCACACACACGATGGCCTCCAGCGCCTCATGGATCAGTTCTCCAATGCATGCCGTGAGTTTGCCCTAACCCTCAGCATAAAGAAAACAGAGGTCATGACCCAGGACGTTGCAGATCCAGCTCCCATAGCCATTAACGGCTCTACCCTCGCCATGGTCCACAACTTCAGATATCTAGGATCACTGATATTCAACAACCTGTCCCTCGATGCTGAGATCAATGCACGCATTGGGAAAGCAGCCACCGTCATGTCAAAGCTCACCAAGAGAGTCTGGGAGAACAGAAACCTAACGCTGAACACCAAATTGAAGGTCTACCAGGCATGCATACACAGCACGCTCCTCTACGGCAGTGAGTCATGGACGACATATGCCAGACAAGAGACAAAGCTGAACTCATACCATATGAGGTGCCTCCGCAGGATCTTGGGAATCACTTGGGAAGATAGGTTCACCAATACAGAGGTCCTCAGCAGAGCGAATTCATCAACCATCTATGCAATGCTCAGTGAACGCCGCCTGCGCTGGCTAGGTCATGTCCGACGCAAGGATAAAGGACGCATCCCCAAAGATCTACTATACGGTCAACTTGAACAAGGATCACGTCCAACTGGTCGCCCCCACCTAAGATACAGGGACGCTTGTAAGAGGGACCTGCGTTCAGCGCAAATCAACATAGAGTCTTGGGAGGACACAGCATCAAACCGGTCATCATGGAGACACGTTGTGAAAGCTGGGGTCAGACGAGCCGAGGCTGAGCGAACTACGCTTCGTGAGCAGAAACGACAGACGCACAAGGCATCAACCAACCTGGGTGACTCGATCTTCACCTGCGATGACTGCAACAGAGACTGCCACTCAAGAATAGGCCTACTCAATCACCGCAGATGATGTTCCTCAACAAGAGCGCAATCCATCGTCTCATAAGACGGACGGAGGCTGCTGACACACTATTGTATCCTTTCTATACCCTGCAGTCAACCACACCTATACCCTGCTGCCAACTGTTCCAAGGGATCTTAAGCCCATCCAACATAGAAATGATATCCCGCACAATTTATTATCGACGCTCGCCGTCAACCTTCAAAACCAGCCATGACCGAATACAATGTCATGCTATCATGGCATAATACAATCCCGCTATTAATAGACACTTATATGTAGCATGTATACAGCGCCTGTTCCATTATAGCATAACATAAATATAATATCTGCGAATCGCTCTCTATAGACAAGAACCCATTTATACTTAGCTCCGTATTTGTCAACATATCGATATTTGGCTCTTAAGAACATTGCCAATATTTGGGGTGTTGGTCTGTGCAGTACAACTTAGTAAATTGCATTTTGGAATGATGTTAATGAGGGGGGGGGGAGTATATAATACCGTTTCCATACTGTCAATACATTGAGTTCATTACCAATCACTATACATAGCGAATACTTACTTCGCAACATTATAATATGAAGTTTCTTCTACTGTTGTGTTGTGACTTTTCCTGGAAAGATACATTTAATAGTGTATTATTAAACTGGAAGTTAAGTCAAATGTTTCTATTTCTCGCCGTTTTAAGTTGTAATGTCTATGCCGACAAACGAGCAGATCAAGTGTGTGTTTATTGGTCTCCTAACATCACATAACAAGATTGGTTGTTATTGAAGACATAGTTAGGGCACGTCATCCTGAGATACGTGTAGATTACAGGTAGAACATGTTCAATGTTCATGAACACTGTTCCAACAATTAAAGGAATAGTATGATAAGTTCATGTTCGGTATTTGCTTAACGGGACAAACTACAATATTTTATATGAAAGTGAAATTTTTCCGATTCAAATGCGGATTAGAACTGCTCATTATATTAAATGAATAGCATTGATTGATTTGAACGTAAGCACCTAGCCTTAGAAAGGCGGCTTTGGCCTCGGCATAATCAAACACACCCAATGTTAGCTATACTTCAGTGGACATTAGCGGCGTTTCATTCCTTATTAGGTTTGACATGATTAGTGTATGTTCTGAGAGCAATGTCGAATACCTTATTGCATGTTTCCGTTATGCCAAAAGTACAGTACAACATACATAGAGCGGTACATACCTGTTAGCTGATCGGTCTGAAAACAAGAGGTAATTCAATAATTATACGTCAGGTTCTTAATGATTTGAACATTATATATTTGCTCGGCCGTACAGTATTGATTATGTAGAACATCGGTATTGTCCAATCTATTTGATGTCAGAATAATTATGGTCATATGATAACTACATGTTCTTATTGTAATTATGCAATATTGCAAATATTATGCTTCAAATATCAGCGGGCCACGGGCCTACACATAGGAAAATAAGTGTTTCTATTAAATATTACTTGACATATGCTTTCGCAATATTATATCTAATTGTCAAAGGTAGACTACGCATTGGTGCACATACGAAGGTAGACTAAGCATTGGTGCACATACGAAGGTTATTCGTACATATTATATATAATTGTCAAAGGTAGACTACGCATTGGTGCACATACACAGGTTATTCGTACATATTATATATAATTGTCAAAGGTAGACTACGCATTGGTGCACATACAAAGGTAGACTACGCATTGGTGCACATACACAGGTTATTCGTACATATTATATATAATTGTCAAAGTTAGACTAAGCATTGGTGCACATACAAAGGTTATTCGTACATATTAATTGCAAACAAGTGTCGGATATAGAGTACACTATATATACGGGTATACTAGGGGTATGGTATATTGATTAATAATATGCATGCACCGACAGGACGACATGTACCGTTATTCAACAGCAGCAACAGCTACCATCAATGGTATATGTCCTATACATATTCGTATGACCTATGTACTTTAAATGATGGCTATCAGTAAGACAGGAATAGGAGACCGACAATACGTAGATGCTTACGATGCCACAATTCATATTGCACGACACAACGCGTGTGTTTGGAACCCATACTCTGCGGCGTATGCACGGTTGTTGTATTAACAACGTAACTCCCCATGAGAAACACAAACACCGCAATTACTAAATAAGGTTATGCTGACTCAATATCGTAAAATGCCAACTCAATATGGGGATCGTCTGTGCAAGCTACTTCAACGCATGTCGATAGGTTGAACACGTTGAGTGGACATACACTAATGTGCATTATTCTGAGAGTTCATGGCTTAGAGTGACCTTGATATCTGGTCTTGTTAACAATACATCGATTACATACATTAAATATGGAGGTGCAGTTATGTTCAGAACGATCACGTTTTCAAAGATAGGGATGGAACACGATAATGTAAATTACAAACCTCCCGATATATGCAAAGCAATATGCACCAATTGTCTCCTTAATGAACACACATATATATATACACACACACAGACGCACACACATTACTGTTAATAAGTGAACAACAACTTGCATGCGTATTGTAAGGTGGACGTCACATTAAACATTTGATTTCCATAGTGTTTATGCAATGTATTACCTTTTTGGTCGTACCTCCTCTTGTAGAATACAATTGATCCAGTAGCTATTATCAACACGAGAATAACTGTTAAAATCCAACCTGCAACTCCCAATACTGGGCATGTTGGTATTTCTGGATCTGAATTGACAAAATACAATTAAGGATACGTTTATGGAAAGCACCACATTTGGAAAGGAATCCAATTTAAAGTAGTTCATTCTGAATTTATTTAATAACATAATTTGGACAATAAGTGCTAGTTATTTGTAATTGAACATGATGGCCTAGTATTTATATAGTTGTGTGATAGAAGATTATCGAACTATATCGGGATTTTATCGAATTATACCGAAACTATTTCATCCTATCCTTGGTGCTATTATGAATGATTCGTTTCTTGAAGAATCTGTATATCATCCACATTTTCAAGAGCATCTGTAAATAGTATCCAACTTTTACTTCAAAACACACAATGCTATGATTATACTATGATGTTTTGTTGATTATGTGTTCAGGTTCAGACCAGTAGGGGTCGGATAATAATCCACTATTAGTTTTACATGTTTTCAATTCATGAATAATATCTACTATTTAATATAATATATACATAAAATCAATGCATGCTACATGTGTATATACAATTTACAATTTATATATAATTAGAGAGCAGTATATTCCATTTGTGATTAGTTGTGCTTATTTATACCACAGTAACACATGGAAACCTATTTGGGTTTTGTGAAGAATAATATCGGCACCTATTTTCCATTCAATATCTACAATAAGATATGATGTCAAATAGTATATTGCATGATGAAGGAAAGTATATAGTATATTGCATGATGAAGGAAAGTATATATCACTTAAAATAATAAGTGAATATTTGAGAAAGAAATGTGTATATATAATATAATTATGATATAATATCTCTTTATTTCCTAATAAGCCATTTATGACCCATGAACAAAGCATCAATATGGTAATGAACACTAATCAACACACAGGGATGGGGGAGACATATATTTAATAAAATCATTTAAAACACTAAAGAGTACATCATTGAAACAACAGCTAAGTAGATTTGTTATATATTAACACATGCTATTAATCTACGATGTTCAAATGCTTTAGATAATTTCAAAACTGCATTTTCATTTAGTTTAACAAATGTAACCATCTAACGTGTATCCCAATAATACATCTTGTTGTAAAGTGTTCTTAAATCATTAAACATGAGCATTCAATTAAGTATAATAATATGATGTGTGGGTTTCCCATCTGCCTATTCAAGTTCTAATCTATAAGACGATAGTCCTAACTTAGACTAGGACATTTGAGTTTACATTTGGTAACTCAAGATATGGAATAATATTAAAACTAGCACTCGATCTATTTATCTCGATGCAACATCCAGGCGGTCTTTCACTCAGAACAGAATACTTGCATAAACATCAAACCATAAACCATGACAACTCCACACGATAATAATGATGACTATTGCCTATGCATAATTCATAAATGTGCAATTAATATCCGATAGCCGGCAATATGTGCAATTTGTGGATACGTGCAAGCAATGCTAATTCATGAATGAAAACAAGTAGCAAACTATTCACTGCACGCATAGCCATGCCAACTTATGCTAGACTTACCTGTTTCTATTTTAACACCTGACAATCTGTCATTTAATCCTACATATTCTGATGTGCCTTTACTAGTCCAAGCAAATATTCGAGCAATGTATGTCCCCGGTGGTAGAGCGTTTATGCTCGCCTGGTAAGAAGTGACACCAGGTAATATCTGAGCAATTGTCGTTCTGTTTATCCAACCTTCTGTACCAACAATGGATGTCTGAATTACGAATGTTTGAGAATACACGCCATTAAATCCACCGATCCACGAAAACGTGTGAGTATTATCCTTGAACAGATATGTGAAGTGTGTTGGCTCCTCTGGCTGACCTGGTGAACGGAAATAATATATGTAACGATATGGTACCTCGACAAATAATAGTGAATAATTCACAATTCCTGGTATGACTTTTCTTTTTACTTGTCTTACCTTGAACACATATGTATGATAATTTAGACAACTTATTGCTACTGCGCACATTATTCGAGTTACCCCACCCACTTGCCATTGATACCATTAATATGTACTGTATTGGACATTTACTCATGTATTGTTAATATATTCATGTACTGTGTTGTTCTACATGAATATGTAAATATTCATGTTGCTTGATTTACTTTAGCGTACAGAATGGTGTATTAGCTGTGCAACTATGAGAACCACTATGAACATTTGTTATTGTTCCCGACACATTTACTGAAATGTGCATTCTGGATAATTGCTGAATTACAGCTTACGACAGTGTCAATGTGAAACTGGTAGAAATCGATAAATCAATATTGAAATTTACTAATTCATTTAATAATTTCAACCTCAATAACCTCAGTGATTAGAAATCATGATAATATGTACAAACTTATGTATTCCCTTCTGCAAACAGTCAGCCAGTTTTGCTAAGGTGCGTGTAATATCGGTATGACGTCATTATGTGATCATATGACATCACCAGCTAGTATAAAAGTGAAAAGAGCACTAATATTCGGGGCGTTACTTTGATATCCAAGTGATACGGTCACATATCGGAAGGACGATTTTGGTTGCCAAGAAGATGCGAGGAATCTTAGTGATTTAAGCACAGAGTTCTATAAATTTAATATATTTAACAAATGATTAAGTTGTACCATCTCCAGTGTTAGGCGAGTGTGCTCACATTTCTAAATCTACCAATGATTCAGTTTCTACCCAAAACGTGATTTAAAATTATTTAGGGGAGTCCCTGGACACACGGGCGAGACGGTGATCTATCAGTTTAGTCTTTGGTTGCCCAAACTATGTGAGGAAGCTTATAGTGAGTTAAGCCCTGTGAGATATAAGCTTAATTTACCCAAGCAAGGTTTAAGTTTTACCAGAGTCAGTGTTCGACGCATCTTCTACTAAAGACTAAACGTTTAAATGTTTCAAACTAAGGACTAAAAGTGACTGCAATTAGTTTAGTGTTTTAATCAAAAACTAAAGTATAGCTTAAGCATAGTTTTTGTCAAACAATACAACATCTTCTGTTTGGCAAGGTACTTACTGCAGTTAGGAGATGACGGTGTTGTACTATTATTGTATTTACACATTAGTAAAACCGAGGAACATTGGTATTTTAATAGACATCACTACTGCACATTTAAGATATGCTTTAAAAGATAATCATATCGATGGTGATCAAATTGCCAGCTGTTTCTCGGAATAGAAAAGAGAAACGCAATTTATAAAATGAATGCAAACATTATCTGCATAAATAAAAAGTACGTCTTTGAAGTATATGGAAACACGTGTTGGCAACATAAGTACAGTATTGATTCAGATGTGTCGGAAGTCATTTCCATATACTGAAGCTTTCTCGAATGGAACAGCTCTCAAATCATCATACGGTTTTACATACATGACTTTCCGCTTCTAAGAATTACAGAATGGGCAATTTCGTTCTTCTAGTGGTAAATTATCATACCGGTTTGTATGCCTAATGGAACAACTCCCAATTTGCATAATACTGACATGTGCTGTGTGGGTAATATTACAATATACTCCTGTTTGAAAGTGTTGCTTAAATATAATAGAGGCCAGTCAGTAGCATGTTTCTCGATTACAGCCTTTTCTACAGAAATAGTTTTACTTACTTTTAGCAACTAGTATCAATTGTGTGACTGTTGTACTAAGTTGATTAGAAAGTGTCAGTGTGTACACTCCGAAGTCCTCTGGCTTCAAATCTGATATAACCATGTTAGCCTGACTTCCATCTAAAGTGACATCTGTGCCGTGGAAATTATCTGTTACTTCAGTTCCATGGTGGGATACATTGTACTTGCCGCCATTTGTTATAACCAATCCATCATATCGTTTAAATGTAACATTCAATATGTCCGGATAACTGTAGAATTCTAATCGACAATTGGCTGTTCCACCAGTTACACCGGTAAATGTTAAACCCTGTGTAATTATCTTTGGAGACACTGTAATGTAAATAAGAACAGTGTCAATGGCAATATCTTGTGACTTCTGTTATTATTACGTGTTTCAGAGACAAACACAGAAACACAGAATGAACCGAGTTGCTATGGAACATGTGCTAACATATGGTCCCATGTAATGATATGGAACACTACCCTGATGCATTGTATACAGGTAAACGGCTTACATATATGCAAACTAATAAATGCATAATATTTATTATAGTAAGTCGGTTAATTTCTCTTGTACATCAAAGAATACCACAATGACTATACTTGAAGATATATGAAGTGGTTTAGCCACAAACAATTTTATGTGTAGGCTATTTATAGCAACAATTCGTACATGCCGCACTGAAACAAGAACTTCTGCATGGTAGTTTCGTGAACACTTTTATGGAAATTCTTGGATCAGAGAAAAAATAAACTCCTGCCGAAATGTGCAAAATTCCTGACCAAATTCACCGAAACACTAACGTCACTCGAGGAAATACAAATGTCGGTGACCACATAGTATGGTATAGTTTTATTCTGGTAATATATGTCATAACAACAAATTCAATGTCAGCATAGTACATGTGAACATCAAAGTGCAGATACACAACAGACAACACAAAACGAAAGCAATGAAGCTTGGTCCTTATAATTGATCATATAACATCGGAAAGTCAAATAAGTCAAATACGTCAATCAGTTATTGCACATATTGAACTACAATTACATACCACATGAGTATACGAATATTTGCCCGACATCGAAAAGGTAATACTAACACTCAACACACTGGGATTAAAACGTTAAATGGAATAAAAATAATGACCAGATAAAAGGACTATATTGATACTGATTGCATAACATGTTTCTTCACATATTTTTTAAAATGACTACGATTCCCTATAGATCTGAAATGTGACGGTAACCTGTTCCACAAATGACAGCAATTATAAGCGAAACCCCTTAACCTTGGGAATGGAATAAGTATTACTGTCACTGAAACGAGTAGAATAACAGTGTACATCAAGTGCTGATTCAATTAGCTGCTGCACTAATACTGTGTATATTATGTACATGACATGACCAATAATAAGAGTCCACCCTAATGGAACAGGCAACCAGCCAACATCGTCGAATATGAGTAAGAGGCCTGAGATTAAGTATAAATGTTCTACACATTGTTGGAATACGGACGATTCCAGAATCGCGCTACGCGTTTTAGGAATTCCAATACTGTTGCGCAGTTTTAGAATTCTTAAAACGCACAGGACGATTCTGCACGATTCTGGAAACGTCCGTGCGCATTTTAGGAATCGGGACAAAGTTGGAATATTGGATTTTCACTAAAATATGATGTTATACATAATAGTTTAAATGTATGTGATCTTTTCCACAAATGACATTGACAATCAACACACATTTTAGAGCAAATGCGGAATTGAAAATGTTTCATTTAATTTAATTCCGCATTCGCACTGATAGGTTTGCCAATTTTCGACGTCATTTACAGCAACATATATCTCTAATCAACTAATCAAATTGTTAAATATAATATAATTTACACAATGTGATATCTTCCGTAAATGATGTTGACAGATGACTAACACTGCATATGCAGAGGAACCAAAGCGTATCTTAATTATTCATTCACACTGAAATCGTCGTCAAATGTCGACGTCATTTACAACAAATCTGTCGCTAATCAAATGATGAATGGAATATAGTGGAATGTGGTTTATCCACACATCAGCACACATCAGAGTGTTATTAGAGCCAATAAGAAGTGTTTCAATACATAATGTCCTAGAGCTGTGTTTGTACATTGCAAACTTAACTCTGAGCTTGCAGTGCTTCACGTCATGAGGAAACATTGCCATGTTAAACCAATCTATGCAAGCAAGCAGGTGAACTCTCACTTTACTCTGGTCATACAGTAAAGATGTAGGATCATCTCCTAAGCATAGCTATACTATAATATCACCATCTTATTATGGGTGGCCTGAAGTCTGGCTCAACCCCACATACCAGGAGTGATAAACAGAGTCAACGTGTAAGTGTATTACTGATGAAACCAGTAGCTGTTTATTATGCTCTTTAAAAATAAAACCTTTAGCGCTGCATTGGCCTTCTGAATAACCTCATTGGCTATGGACTCATTGGTCAAGATCAGCACACATATATCTGAATGCTTTGGTGGATGACATTTAAGCTTAATTGCATGCTATGTCTAATTTATCACATGACCTCAGTATTGGTTTAGAAGCAAACCAAATGGACCACATTATATCTTATGGTAAACACAAACAAGTGGAAGGCATAACAGAAAATATATTCATATTAGTTGGCACATACTTATGATACATTTGAGGAACAATTATTAACAATAAAGTTACACACGGACACGCTCTTCCCCGAACTGTACCATTATTCGGTGCTATTTGCATTGATCTCAGTTTGTATTTTAAGTAGTATATTACAGAGTGAATATAATTCCTTTCTCTTACACCATTCGCAGCCATAATCATAACATTATTGAAATATTCCAAATTACTGGATAATAAAACACATTGTGACTATTTTCATTATAATCCAACGTGTGGCAACAATATTGAAACAAAGGTAGACTTTGGCTTATCTGTGATCTCATACTACCTGACATACCTGTTTGAGATATATGTTATATTTGGATTCAATAATGTATTTACACAATTAAACAATTCACCAGTTGTAATAGTTTGATAAGGATTGATAAACATGTAAAATTACAAAGTTCAATCATGTGTTGCAAGTTATCGTACCTTTAACTTTAATGAAGACTGTATTAACAGAGTCTTCCAAAACTCCCTGTGTATTTGTGATGCCATTGTTAACACGACATGTATATGTTCCCGAGTCCTGCAGCTGTAGAGATGGAATATGTAGGGAACTGTACACTGGTGTACCACTAGCAGCGGCGTGTGTGTTATGTATATCAGAACTACCCCACGTCTGGGATAAAGTAGTGTAGTTGTACACAGATGGAACGCCTTTCGCGTCGCATGTCAATATCAGCTCTTTTCCTTCAGACATATCAGTAGTTGAAAGTACCACGTTAACATCAGGTGGATCTGTTGGTAAGGCAACTATTATGTCATATCAGTATGAAAAACAAGAACACTGTATACTGCCATGTGTATAATGATGATGTCATTGTTGACATGGCAACATCTTTAGACATGTCATAAACATTAATATTGTAATATTACTGTGAACAATATATACACATTGTTGCACATTAAGCCGTCTTATATCACATATACATGCTTATAACCACAATTCTACCCCTGGGGCTCCTTAAAGGGTTATCGTTTAAGAAGAAAAATTATGAAGAAAGGGAGAGGTGGGTTCATTTTAATCTTCAAATGGTACATAACTTAAAGGACACACAATGATGCGACTTAGAGTTTTCGGAATAAATTTCTAAGACAGGTATCTACAAATTGTTTAACAAGACAAACTTATAAAATATAAAAATATAATTATGTTTGCTAATAACATTCATAATATTCCTATATAATTAAACATGATTTCAATAACGACAGCTATTCTGAACGATAATTCGGTACGAATATTAAAGGTTGGGACATGACTTCGGTGCGTATAATCGCACTTTCATCAGAGTAACGTTGCACAACGTGTGCTAATTGCTTCCATATACACAATTGTGCTGCTGATTTTTTTAATAGCTTATGATTAGATACTAATCTGTATGTCCAGGTTTGTCGGTCCCAGTTGTAATACAATTAGAGTGACATTTACAACGTATGAAAACCGGAAAGTATGTCATTTTCATTGAGGCTTGTTTCGCGAAGACGGCCACCAACTCTTAGCAAAGCATATACATCAACAAAGCATATACATCAACAAAGCATATACATCCACAAAGCATATACATCAACAAAGCATATACATCAACAAAGCATATACATCAACAAAGCATATACATCAACAAAGCATATACATCAACAAAGCATATACATCAACAAAGCATATGCATCAACAAAGCATATACATCAACAAAGCATATACACCAACAAAGCATATACATCAACAAGCATATACATCAACAAAGCATATACATCAACAAATGGGTCAGGAGAAAACGACGACTTACACACGGTACACGTTTGCGTTTACTCAGACATATTATCTCTCTTGGATAAGTTTTCTTGCCGGACTTCCCTGAGAATGACATTGACTAACTTATCAAACGATTGAACATTCTTTGCTACTTTACACAGATGCCAATCTTTACAATAATTGTGGCTCATATAAGATATCAGATATGTTGCAAAACTGTTTTGGTTTCAACAAGATTGATCCAGAAGGACAATCTCTCAACACCCATAGTTCCTATTGTACGTAGTTGTGTATGTCTTTAATACTTGCAATTCTTTCCTACCCAGGTTTGAGCGTATTGGATAAATTAATGTTGAGCTCATTCTGGGATAAATGTGGTCAAAGATCAAACATGCCATAAGTGGACTTAGTGGAAGACCCATCCATATATTTCGATAAACTGAGTAGCGACGAAAAGAAGTGACATGCGTAAACTACGTATCTGAAGAGATGACACACGTAGTCAGGCCCGTAGCCTCACTGAGACACACCGAGGCAGCTGCCTCGATAAAACTGTCCATAGTAAGCAAAGATTTAATGAAATATTAAATAAATGAAATGCAAAAAATATCCCTAGTATGCTCTATAAAATGTTGACTGCTAGATAGTTGAAAGGTCAGTACATAAATATACATCTATACTCATTAAATTAGAAAACTCAGGAAATCGCTTCTATACCCAATATTTTTAAAGGGGAACATGCCCCCGGATCCCTAGATTGGCTCGGTTAAAATGTGCCTCTGGCTACGGTACTGGTAGTGATTGCACACCGGTCCAAGCTCGATTTCAGCCCTATTCGTATTTGTATAATTTAGGGCACTAGATGATTGGAAACCAACAATGGGCGATTATTTAGGTGACTTGTCGGATGAGGTACCTGAAAATCGGATTCAGATCTTCATCACGGGCGGACCGAAGAACCACACATCCTGTAAACTATGCGCCACATTGTAGTTTTTGATAGACCATGGGTGGAATAAACTATATTTGTTTTACTGTAATGTGAGCAAGTGTGTGAGTTTCATTTCAGTATCATTACAAACATATAATTTATATATCACCATGTATGCCTCGCGCTCAATCAGCGTCATAAATGTATGCTACGCAAAATGGTTCGTAGTCGTTGCTCTATTTTAAAGACGATATTGCGAACAAACCCGCTGATATTTTCAATGGCGAATTATGCGAGTATCTCTCATACCATTGTGAACCGTTCGATAATGGTGTTTGTCGCGTTAAAGTCCCATTTATGCGTTATTGTTCTTCACATTGAAGCATAAATACAAAGTTATTTCATGTATACAATTCATGCATTACGAAGCATAGCGTGAATTATTCCGTAAAGTGGTTGTATCGGTCAGTACTTGCATGGGGTTTTCATGGTATGTGCGTTTTAAATATCGAGTGTAAATGTATTGAATGGTTCATTCTGCTAGACGATTTCGTGCAGAAAACGTCAAATTTTATTTCTGTCGTGTTAGTAAACTCACATATCGGGGTCAAACAGGGGGACCTGGCCAGTAGCCTATTATGTTGTTTTTTAACGATATATTGACAACTATAAATAGCAATATTGAAGGTATCTTACATATTGATGATGTACAAATATTCTTATTGTTGTTCGCTGATGATGCGATAGTCTTTGCCCATGCTCCAGCTTCATTGCAGTCAATGTAAATGCTATTGAAAAGTACTGACACACATGGGGTTTACACCTTAATGTCAATAAAACCAAAGTAATGATTTTTGAAAATGGCCGACATATTCGATATCATTTTTCATCTATAATTCAAACATTGAAATAGTTGAATCATTTACATATTGAACAGAATCCCAATGTATATGCACATAAGATTAGTAATTATCAAATACTGGATTAAACAACTAACTTTGAATAATCAGTCACTACTGTTTAAAACTTATCATGTTCTTAAAACTGATGTAGATATTGGTATTATGTACACTAAGTGTAACTGGGCTTATCATATAAAACATATTCTCGAACAATGTGGGTTATTGTATATATGGTATAACCAATTTAATATGTTGATAAACTATAATATGACTATTAGATATATATTATCAAAGCTGGTATTCGTCTATTAATAATTCAGGACGGTTAGATACATACTGTTTTTAAAACTGGTACAGTATTGCCAAACATTTAGACCTTACCAAAGAGAACAGATTCACAATGGTGTTGACACAATTCCGAACTTCATCCCATGTTTTAGCTATCGAACGTGGAAGACATATGTATATATTGCAATGCAGGCATGATAGAGAGTGAATATCATTTCATTCTTATATGTCCGAAATTGAGAGATTACTATAAATATTATTGGTAGAAATATAGCAAAATACATATATTCCGCAAATGTATATAGAAACTAAAATTAGTATAAGCATAGAGTATATTAACATCATTCTCTTTTGGAAATCCATGCCGTTACCTACATGTATACATGTACTTGCTATAGAGAGTGTATGAATGCTTAATGCGATAAAGGTATTGTTAAGCGGATGTGTTTAATTCGTTCTTATGTGTTCCACATAAAACAATGCACTGTTTACCATAATTTTATATTTAACATCTGGAATTAGTATGACTTGTCTAATCACATATACATTTCCAGGAATTGTTTCATTTCATTAATTTATATTTTCCACAGGTTGGTTATGTCCGCGAGTATGTCGCGAATTCATTCCATCAGTGTATTTTTATTATAATTTATTTTGCTCTTTCATAACATTTTCTTCTTCTTCTCTGTTAATGGCTAACAGTCAATAATTGAGTTATTATGGTCATGCGTGGGGGTTAGAAAAGTGAGCTACCAGGCCTCCTCAGCTACAATAAATCCACCACAGAGGTCACTGGCAGTGTGATAAAAAAAAGATGCAAACACACCTTAAACCTTGAAAGCCCTTAAGCCTACAATATGTACATATACTAGAAGTGTGTAAATAGAGGTTAGTAGTTGTTAAGAACAAGATACAAATAAGTGTGTTATGTTATCGCGTCATCATCGATGCAGCCAGCGCTGCGATAGAGTCAGCACTGACTACATGAGATGGCACTATGTTCCATTGAACAATTGTTCTCGGAAAGTATGAGCACTTGAAATAGTCAACTGTTGTGAATGTAATATGATATTCCAAATGATCGTGACTGTAAGGTGTGAGATATTGTGATGGATTGACAGCCACATGATTATTTACTTGTTTTTCGTCTACTTTCAGATCATTCGTTATATTTGTGACTGTGCCCGGGATCTTTCTGTATGTGTTGGTGACAAAGCGTGCAGTCTGATTTTGAATAGTTGCAACTTTCTCATTGTCTTTCTGTGTGTGTGGATCCCATACTGATGAGCAATATTCTAATGTAGGTCTGACAATATAGTTATAAGCAGCCTGTTTAGTTGATTTGCGTGTTGAATGAAAATTCCCTTTTAAGAAGGAACATACACACATACTGTTCACATGTTAACAGTATGCATACCATTAAATGAATATGTAGCATATATATTAACATGCTTACATTTATTCTACAAATTCGTAATCAGTGATTGCCTGTTCTCACGAAGTTGTAGGCGAGAAATACATAGAATTGCTAAACTTTATTCCGCAACATGACTTAGTTTTTTTCTGATTAATTCCGGCTTTAATATTTTCCAGATTATTTTTTGTTACTAAATAAGAATCTCATTACATTGCCCATATATACCCCCCTGTCAAGATACTGACTAGTTCTGCTATCATGCCAAGGCCTTGTGTACATGTTAAATTTCAGGATGAACTATTAGCATGTGGAATTAAAAATGAAACGTTTCACATAATCTATAAATAGAAATAAGTCAGCCACCATGGGTTTGGTACAGTATCTTTGCGCATCCCAATGTTTTAAATACACATGATACTTTTCAAGAAGGTTATATGTTAAGCTGTTTGCACAAACATAGTTCGCGATACTTTTGATAATGCTAATACAAATGTAAGACGATCGTTCAATTTTATTAAATATACCAATATCACTCTATCACTCAATTCCTCCAAATGCTGATTGCGTAATCCTGCTATCAGATAACCAAGTGAACACACAAACAGACAACCACACGGACGCAAAAACATTACCTGCTCGGCTGTGTTAAATATATGTCATATTTATCTTTCTGATACTCGATGATATTACTACAGTTGTTATATATAATAATTATGCTAAATGGTAATGTTTTCGGATAGCCATTTGATTTGGATATTAAACACAACCGTGTCGAAAGGATAATGTGTGAAATAATTAGTTACGATTTAGCTCGGACCAAGTTGGTTTTGAACGTTGAAATATCAATGTACAAATCAAAATGTGAACATGGTGTATTATTGTCCTCTTCATTGCAACACGTCTTATTATGGACATGATCTGTGGTGATATATTTTAATAGCATTACATGTATAAGAAGGATCGACGACCCCAAAGTGTGATTTTGAAGCAATTATTCTGGACCTTGCCTGACACATGATTTACTATGGTGATTTCTAAAATTCCACAATGAATGACGATGATATCGACTCCAAGCGCAAATTCGAGACGGACACAACCAATTATGGCTGGATGTAAGTCAGTATGAATATACATATGTGTACACAATAAAATGAATCATCCACCCCAAGTTGTATTTGTTTCTTTCAACTTGATTGCACAACAAGATTTTACAACACTAGTTTAATTAATTCGTCAGTTTTCACTTTCTGTTCTAGCAACATAAGTAATTGTGTATGTATGGATAGATGGATAGATAGATGGAAGGACAACGCCAAACACTGTCCGTCCACTTACGACAGGGAATACAATCGAGTAACATGTGATTGGCTAATAAATAATTCTTGTTTCAACTGAAAACAATCCGACAATTACTTATTAATAATATTTATACTTACATTGTACAGTAAGAACAGCTTGTTTATTATCCACTGGTTGTATTCCATTATCTGCATTACATCTGTTTGTTGCAGCATCTGTCCTCTTAACCTCGCTAATGGTGTAGGACAGTCTATTGCTGTCACTGGTACCGACACCTTGATGAATAACACTGCCTTGTCCATTCTTGAACCATTTGAATGTAGACACTGGTTTACTGGATGATTCACAATGTAGTATGCTGTAATTGCCCTCTACTACAATAATATCCTGCATTGTTTGAATCAGCGGGCTAACTGAAATATGAACACAACTGTTAAACACAATATCTCCATTATATCTGTCTTATTAATGACGATGCTAGTTTACAGAAGACTGGAGGTTGTATGCTATACAAACTTACATCAATTGTGATAATGTTCTGCATTGGTTGAATCAAGGTCTATCTGGAGCAGAATGAATATATAAGTAGTATAGGGAGGCACTTTGGACCTCTCAAGGTGGTACCCTGGACGCAAATAAATAAAATAGTCGTATCAAAATGTCGTTTCTTTTTGATGAGATGTCAAGTCTGAAGTCTGTCTGGGAAAACATCAATATGAAAGATTGTACTATAGTACAAAAGTATGAAAACTCAGTATAACATTTTAACCTATATTTTAATTTTGATAATATTTTATCGCAGATTATACATAAGACTAGCATAAACATGATAGTATTTTATCGCAGATTATACATAAGACTAGCATAAACAAAATTTCATAATATACAACAATGTTATAATAGAATCAACATAATTAAATAATAAGTTCATTATCAGTCATGTTATAATAAAAATTATTTAATTCGTAACTAACTAGTGTTATTTCTAGTTCATTGTCTACCAATATTGCGAAGCTGTAACTAATCTTGTTCTATAAGGATATTCTAAATCATGTATTCTATATACATCGGTTAAAAATAAAATTTCTTTACTAAATTGTTTCCTACAGAAAGGACATTTAGTAAGTTTAGAAACACACGTTAAACATATAAGATCTTTACAAGCACATTCGTTAATAAAATAATAATCGATTTCATTTTGTAGACATATACCACAATCTTCTCCCCAAAGTTCGTAGTAGTAAATACGGTATTTATTCATTATGTAGATTTCAGTTCACTGGAAACAGTTAAATCTTTCATATTATCTATGAAATTACAAAACTGTGTATCTTCGTCGTCAGTATTATCACGTTCCGACAAATGTGTATATTTAATCCAACTATAAAACAGTAGCTGTGGTACTATATCATTATGTAGAATAACATCCACGAATTCTTGGTATGACCATCGAATAACTTCTTCACGTAATAAGCAGCTTATATATTCTACACTGTTTAAAAATGTACTATAGAAATAATTAGAATGTAATTCATTATGTATGATATCGTATGACATAACATCACAATTATCTATAGATGTTAAAAAAGCATGTAGTAGAGCCATCTGTATATAAAGTTATCTAGAGTACATTTCGGATTTGTTTCATGAGTTATCTTATACATTTTGTAGATCCTTCTGTAGCATTAACAACGAAATTAAATGTTGCACGTTCAGTGTTTCTCATATCTTCTTCCGTCAATAATTTTCCATCAACTATTAAACCTTTATAATGTTCAGATTTATAGCCAAGAAAAAAAGGATTTTCTTTGTAAGAGTTTACATTAATCGTATAATGATTGTCATCACACTCTTGTAGTTTCCTATTAATATCTGTTAAACAAGTATTACAACAATGTTTGTTTCGTAGTTCAAGTAAATCAGTTCTATAAACTAAATATTTTTGAAAATTATTAAAAATATTTAAATTAATAGATGAAGGATAAAAAACATGTTTATCCATTATAGTCAAACAACATAATAAACATATAGAAGCTAATGTCTTATATACAGTATAAGATACTTGAAAAAAACACTTATGTACTACCAATTTCCTCTAATGGAATGTCTGTAGAGGAAAACCTCAAGTACATTTATAAAATTTACATCATATGGTAAAGATAAATTATCTTTATACGCAATGTAATTATTATACATCGAAAGCCAATGTTCATATCCAATGCCTACAGTTAAGCACATAGAACGTATATCATCTTTAGCAACAATAATTATATTATGTTTTGAAAGAAAATTTCTCAATATACATTCTATATCCTAGGTCCTAAATAGATTTGAGCATTGTTACACATCATTCCGTAATAATTATTATAAGGTTCACCATCTATAGTTAAAATAAATTCAGGTTGTATAGTAGTTATATCAATACTATTACCAACATGTCTAATTATTTCATCATTAACCATAATAATAAAAATATCAGTGTCAAGACATAAATGTATTTTAGAACATTGTAAGCCAAATGCATGTTGTGTAGATACACAATGATCAGTTTTTAAATGTTTATTATCCCAGGTTAGTATTTTATTATACAACATTGTTCTACACATGATTTTCAAGAACTAATATTATTGTCTAAGATGCATAGTTGTAATAGATTGAGAAAGCCAATATCTAATATTACTTAAAAGTAATCCCATTTGGTTTTCACCACACCAATTTGAGGGTAAAATAGCAGTAGGATCTTGTAGATCTAAACCAATACCCCAATAAAGATCATGAGAACTAGCTTCACCTAGTTTACAATATTTTGTATCTAAAAGAGTATTTAATAGATCTTTATTTTGTTGATACTTATACATATTACCTTGAAACATAATTTCAAAACGATGTTTATTCCAAGAATTAGAATCAAAACCATTAAAATATGTACCTCCTAATTTCTTTTGTTTATGAGGAGATATTTCATTTAGTATCTGATCGGCTAATAAATATTTACCATAAATCATACATTTTGTATATTGATAGTATTGCTCGACACAATTAAATGTTATATTAGATTTATCTTTAAAAGAACATATATACATATTACTAAATGGTGCATCACTATTATAGAATAGGATAACGTTATCATTCGTTCTGATAGGCATGATTAATGAGATAATATATTTGTATCAGAATGTTTATATCCAAAAGGTATGGTATCAAAACGGTTAATGATAACGCGTTTCGTATAAACAGAACGAAATAGTTTTGTACGATGTTCACTGGTAACCGTTCTATCACGATTTTTTTAAATTTTTGAATCATAATGTATGGTAGTTGCATAATTTTCTCGATAATTAGCGCAATCAACCATAGAGTTTAAACCTTTAACTTTACATTTAGTAATAGTTAAACCTTCAGAATCTATATATTTGTAACCGTAATTTTAGGTCCTAAACCTACATATTCAATAATTTTACCTGATGGTACTTCATCTGACCAGCAACCTAAACGACTATTAATAATAGGTATATCATAATTACCTGGACGTTTAATATAAATAATACTATCTGTATCGAAATACAAAACTCTGGGACCTAATTTTTTAAGTTCGTTATAAAGAACTAATCGTGCATATGCCGTAACATGAGCTGCAACAGGTACATTAGCCGATTCATGAGGCAAACATTCTTTATTTTTATCTGTATATGCAGCTAATAGAAATTGACAATGATCAAAAAGTTCTAGAGAATGCATAGTAATATCTGGAGTTTGCATAAGTTCTAAAAAATACTTAACATCACTGATATATTCAGTTTCTGTCATAATATTATTTTGCGCATTTTTTCCCCAAAGACAATTTAACATAGATTTAGAAAAAGCCCTTAATCCTGGATTTTTAGCTACTAGATCTAATAAAATACCTTCGACTTTAAAATAATCATCTTTAAATTTAACTTCATCTTCTAAATTTTTAACCCATGAAGGATAACCACTAGCTTCTTGTTTAATTTTTAAGAAGGTATTTATATATCCCGAATATACATTATCTGACCAATCATTCCAAGACCATAAATGATAGATGGTAATAATTTTATATCCTAAATCAATAGCAGCTGTTATTTCAACCATTGTCCATGTACCTATTAGACATCTATCATTTATATCATGATTACAATCGGCTATGTCATCCGTTGCCCATTTCATACATAGAGGAAATACCATTTTTTTATTACAATGAATGGGTAAAAGAGGTAACCATAACGTTTGTGGAGGTAATATTTTACATTTTATTATGCCTCTATATTTAGTAATGTTATCAATATCTATTTCTTCGGAAGTAAGTATATCCGGATGCCCAATAGGATATTCTCTATATTTATTAACATAAGGATATAAACTACATACATCAACATATTTTATTTCTTCATCTTGTTCGATTTTATAATATATTTTAACGGAATTAGTTCTACCTCCAAATAAAGCATCTCTAGGTCTGATAGGTTCTAAATGTTCCCAAAACTTAGCTATAAAAGATCTATATTCTATATCAGCTTTACATAATCTATCAAATACACATTCCCACATATTAACTACAGCATAGCCTAATTTAAGTAAGTAATCTGTTCTATTAACAGTTTTTTTATATAAAGTAGCCATAGTTTTAGATGAATATGGATTAATTATAGAACGTTTTTTATAACATTTAATGCATCCATGAAAAAAACATCCATTAAATTCATATACAGTATTAGTTTTCTCACAAAAACCATCAACATATATGTTACCAATTTTATGTTCGCCACCATTAAGTGCATGTTTAATTTTAAGGTTCTGCTTACAACTTTCACCTTGAAGCCATCTAATAGCTTTAATCGAATAACGACATTTATTTGGATAACCAGCATCAGATATAATAGCTAAAGAATGTTCAGGTAAATAGTTTTTTCTCCATGTTTTATTACAAGCTCCAGGTAATGTTAGAGCTTCTGTAAAAGGATTGAGACCTTCATTATCAATGAAAAGCTTAATAAACAATCCACAGCCTCTTCTTAAGATATCAACATCAGATATACAATATAAACGCATTTCAAGATCAAAATCGAAAACATAATTTTCAGATACTTTAAGATTATACCATTTTAAAAAAGTTGTTCTAGCATCTGGATTCATCATACCAGGTTTATTTAATTTTAATGGTAAATAAGGACCTATATAACCATCATATTTACCAGTATTAGCCCAAAAAGGAAAATAACCTTCAGACCATTCCATAATACCAAAAGTTTTAGGAAATGCTGATAAAGGCATTTGTAAGTAACTCAAAGAATCAATAAGTGTAACCCCAAAACATTTCAAAGAAATTATATTATTACCTCTCATAATAACAGATGGCTTACAAGTACTTTCTTGTATTAAATGTCTAAGTATGAACTGTGCATCATAACCTTTAGAATTATGAGCCACTGCACATATGTTTTTATGAGCTGGTTGAAATAGCCAAGAACAAAAATCTTTTAATGTTGAAGAACCTGAGAAGATCCTTTGTCTATATTCTTTAGAACAAATACAAGGATCCTCTATAGGTTTCGATATACAAATATCGCATACTTTATGAGCAACACAAAAATTAGGTGAATGTTCGCCTGTAGAAAGAAACATACATTCAAAATCGTAGAAAATATATATTTGTTTGATTTTAGTATCCCTATTATATTTAGGAATAAAACAATCATGATTTTCACCAACAATCTGTTTACAGTATTTACATTTTCTAGAACCAGCACATAAATGATTTTTATTTGTAGCTATAATCGTTTGTCCACAATCTTTACATTTATAAACTTGAGAACAGATATTAGACGATTTTCTAATAAGTTTATGATTATTGTAACACGTATCACTACGAAATGTACGTTTACAATCTGTACATAATTTTAATGAAACATAAGGACATATAGATTCTGCATAACATTCACATATTTCATGACATTTATGTTTGCCACGAGAACTATAGAATACATTACATGAATCACAATAATAACTACAGCCTTTAAAACCACATATACTGGTAATACAATCAAAATGATCATGATGATTATATAAATGTATGGATATACCATTATATGGGGATGTATATAATAAAGACCCATGTTGATCCCATATATTTAATTTAAAATAAGGTCTTAAATGTTCACTCATTAATTTAAATTGTTTGAGTCCACATTCTATATCATTTGGTATATCACAAGCTGCTAATAGTTCTTTAGCTGCTTTGTCTTGTGTTACTCTGTTAGACTGTCTAATGTTCCTCCATTGTTGTTTCCATTCATGGGTATTATTTTTATTTGCATGCGTTAAACAAACACATATAGCTCTAGCAAAACATGTACTATCTGTATAATTCATAATTCTAATAATTGATTTTTTAATTTTAGTCATATTGTTAATACTAATATGACTACCATTATGCATATTATTTCTTCCACGACCTCATGGTATAATAGTATGTGTCATTTCTAATCTTAAACCTTTGTCTTCCATTTTAAAAGATTTATTACTTTGCGCAACTTTTTGAATTTCACCTAATATGTTATTACCTGTAATTGTTGAAGCTGTTGCAAAAGGTATATGTATATCAAATCCTAAGGTAGGATGCGTAACTGATATTCTAATTTTATCATTATCGTCAACATCACCATATTTCTTTAAATCATTTACTATGTCATCAAATATAGCAGGTGTATATCGTGTACCACCATCAATAATTAAATCGTAAACACTGCTAGATGTTTTAAATTTACGAGAAATTCTAACATCTCGTTCCAGTATTTCGTAAGTAGAATCGTTATTATCTTCATTTTCAGAAGATTCATCTTCAGAAGATTCGTCCGTAGATTGACTATAGTCTACAAGAGGCATCGTTGTATGTTAAACTGTATAGGATGCTATGTAATGACACATCTTATATACCTTTATGTTCTGTATGGCCTCAATAAAATCTATAAAAGAAGAAACATAATAGGTATTAGTTACATTGTCATAAACAATATAGGTAAACATGGATACTCGAGACTTCTCTAATTATAGATGTTATAAATGTAACACCTTAGGACATTGTTCAGCAGATTGTAAAGCTTCAAACGCTAAAATACAAACCGTTCAAATACAATATAGGAAAGCTGCAAAATGTACAAAATGTACAAAAGTTGGACATTATGCAACCGAATGTGACGCATCTAAATGTATGTTATGTTATCAAATAGGACATAACAAGGATACATGTAGCGAAGAGAAATGCTTATGTTATAAATGTCATAACATAGGTCATTATCCATCTCAATGTCCTAATGACGAAAAATTAAAAAATATTACATGCTATAAATGTAAACGTAAAGGACATTACGCAAATTATTGTAAAATAATGTTATGTACCAATTGTGGAGGTACTGATCATTTACGTAAAGTATGCCCAGAAGTTAAATTGTGCTATAAATGTCATATGCCTGGACATTTTGCATCTAAATGCAAAATAACGGTTGAAATTACAGATGAAGAAATAACACCTAATCAAGAAGCCATGATACATTTAGTAGAAGATCAAAGCGATACGGATACAGATACAACAACAATAATTATGAGCGATGATGACAACTGGCTAGGCAAATCACTATTGAAAGTTGAAAAATCTCCGAATAAAACGAAAGAGCTTAAGAAGTGAAGAAAAATAATAAAGATTTACGAAAACGTAAATACATCGATATACTGGATACGTTTGTCAAGGATACCCAAGCTAATAAGAAACAATATACATAAACAATATACATTGTAAAGAACTATAAACACTTATACAAGCATATAGTGTATATAAATAACATAAAAATGGATCATTATAATAAAAGACTACAACCTGTAAGGTGTATAATATGTAATTATAAATTATATGGTAATAACTTTTATTGTAATAAGTGCAAACATTGGTATAATCTGTATATAAAAATACACGATTATAAATATCCAACATGTTGTTTGCAATGGAAGGAAATATAGTAGCTGGTAAAAGTACGTTATTAAAACGTATAGCTAGAACATTTACAGATTCTCATATATATCCTGAGAGAGTATTAGAATGGACATGTGTACATGGTCGTAAAAACGATTACAATTTATTGTATCTAGGTAAAAAGGATCCAAAAAACTATGCATTTCCATTACAAATAACAACTTTAGAAAGTCATAGAAAAAATTTGAAAGAAATAAATGGTAAACCCGGAAACCGAAAGATCTCAATGTAGTTGTCAAAATGTGTTTACCAGATATTGTATCGAAGAAAATAACATGAATGATTGCCAAACAGCCGTATATGACAATATGGTATCTACAATGAGAAAACCAGATCATATTTTATATCTGGATACACCACCAGATATATGTCTACAAAGAATAAGAAGACGTGATAGACCTGAAGAATTACAATTGGACATAGAATATTTAAATATACTACATAGATATCATCAATAATGGTTGTCTAAAGAACAAATACCAATAACTGTATTACATTACGAAAATAATATAGAACATATAATGGATAAAATACGTACTGTGTTATCCCAGCATGATGTTTAATCTTTTGTTGGAGCTGTAAATGTTATCTTCTTTTTTCCAATAGGTGGATCCTTCATAGATTTTGAAATGTTATGAGCTTCTTTAATATTATTAGAAGTACTATGTTTACGTTTCCTCGAATCTTTTTCCTTTGTATCATTACTTTTACTTGATGATTTTTTAGGTATAGTAATTTTTGGTACCTGTAAAGGTTGATAAGGTATATCTGTATTAACATTCGTAAATTTAACTGGTACCCTAATTTCTTCCGGTACAAATATCATACGCTTTTCATTCATTAATTTAGACATATCTCTAGAATGAGATACCAAAATATCTAAAGATGTACGCATATGTATCATATTAAAATTTAATAATTTTAATTCAGTCAACATATCGTCCCCATTATTTCCTGTTGTAGGTTCATAAGTTAAATCCTGTGTAGGATTATAAGGTATAGTATTAAATACCTTATTATCTAACATAGGTAAACCATTATCAACCATACAAGTTTCTAAAATATCCTCCATAATTGTAGAACTCATAATAAAATAAGTTAGATACAAAGGAATATTGCATTTGATACAAAATATGTTTATACTCAGTTTTTATACTATTCTGTTATAAAACACTTATGAATAATTAACCAACAGCTTAATAGAACGAATATAATAGGTCTTCGTATACATGTTTTGTTTACGTCACATATATGTTTTTTAGCCAATAGTTGAATAGAACGAATATAATTGGTCTTCATAAGTGTTTTGTTTATGTCACATATATGTAAAACATGTTTTATGCACGTACGTATTGTTGTTATTAATAACATGTATTTTTTAGCACGTATATAATTTTAATTATATTGTTTATATCTATTTGTGTATAATTTTAATTATAATGCTTATATATATATATATGAAAATTATGAAATAAAATCTCATACTCTATATATATTTTGTTTGTTATTGTACTTAAAATGATGGAGTATAATAATAGTATTATTTTCCATCATCCTAGTAATATATTTGTTGCTGGGCCTAGTGGTAGTGGTAAAACAGCTACAGTTGGAAAACTAGTCAAATATAGAAATGTTTGACAAACCTATAGGTAATGTATATTGGTGTTATAAAGAATGGCAATTTCAATATGAAAATATTAAAAAAGAAGATACAGAAAACTTTTATAGAAGGAATACCCACATATGATGATAGTTATTTTCCAACATCTCCAGAAAATCCTTATATGATAATTTTTGATGATATGATGGGTACGGAATATGAAGATAAAATCGTATCATGGTTTACACGAAAAGAACATCATAGAGGAGCTACGTGTATATATATTACTCAAAATGTATATCAACAAAGTAAAAATTCTAGAAATATAAATTTAAATTCAAAATATATGTTATTATTTAAGAATAGTAGAGATAAAGGCCAAATAAAAGTTGTATCTGGGCAATCACAAATTAAACATTTAATAGAAGCTTATAATAATGCTACCGAACCACCTTACGGTTATTTATTATTGGACTTCCATCCAATGACCAACAAAATACAGACTAAAAACAGATATATTTCCCCATAATGACGGTACAGGGACTCGAATATACGTATAAACATGAATATCTATGTGTTATTAGGTCGTTTATTGAAAGAAAAAGATGCTGATAAACGAGAAAAATTGTTAGCTATCGGTGACTAACGTTTAATGAAATGGTTTATATCGATAGCTAAAGGTATAGCTAATGAAGAGATACCTATGCCTAAGCAAACGTTAAAATATATGAAAAGGAATGAGACGATTATAAAAGCTATAGTAGATAGCGATACAACGACTGCCCAGAGAAAAAAATTACTACTCACTCGGGGAGGTGCAGGTTTTTTAGGTGGGGTCATGATAAGGGCTTTTATGAATTGGAAACGCGGCAAAAACGCTACGAAACGAACTAAAACTGTAGGTAAACCTAAAAATACTAAGAAGACGACTTCTAAAAAGACTAAGAAGAGCCTAAAAAGACTAAGAATTCTGAGGATAAAAAAAAATTCGCTAATGTAACCATTAGGAGAAAACGAATAATACTATCTTTACCCGTAACACCTATAACTACTGGAGTAGTTAATACCGTAACGTCAACACCCTTAACATCTATAGTTAGTCCTATAACGCCTATAATGGCATCGTCATTTTCCCCGGATTATTCACCTTTTGATACCAGTTCTATAATGCCATTACAATGGTCACCTTTAAATAAACAGAAACCTTTAAACGAACCTAAATCTTTTACGGCTTTACGACCAGGATCTAACCCACAACCAGATATAATTCAACTACCATCCATAAATACGTTTCTGAACCGTATTCCACCAACGAAACATTATAAAACACCTTTAGTAACTACTCTAGATGACGCATTTACTGGTAACGATGAATTCTCTACGACGGTTTCGAAACTTTACGATTTAGATATACCCGATTACTTATAAATACAGATGATAAATATAAATACTTATCATTTAACGTGTAAGTACCATGACGAGAAAACGTAATATTAGTCGTCGGAGAGCGACTAAAATAAATATAAGAGGCCGAAAACGTATGAGAAGAAATCAACGTGGAGGTTTATTACCTCTACCTCTATTGGCTTTAGGTACCGGACTTTTAACCCCAATTTTAGCTCACGGTATTCGAGATCTAATAAAAAAACTAAATATCTAATAAAAAGGTTAGAATATAACGTCAGACCTCATTATCTTTCTACGGTTAATCATGAAAACGTTAAATAAAAAAGAACCGTTAATAAACCGTTATGGTAAAGTATTAATATGTTTACGTAATACCCCGGATACGTTTAAGCGTAACACTATTAAACGTTGTGACGATTGCTTAATACAGTGTATATGTGAATGTTGTCATAACGTATTAAAGGGACATGTAAACATGAATAAGAATCATAAGTCATCGTTAAAGTGTTGGAGTAAGGATATACGTTTTTTAGCCGATAAAACTATTTCTACCAAACGTAAACGTAAAATATTAACTCCCCAATTAATAAACGTATTGATCGATAGCGTTAAATCTACGGTCGATAAAAACACATTATGAAAACAATGGTTTTAGTACCCGAGGCTCACGTAGAGGAATTGAAACGATTACGTTTATATCAAAGCTCTAAATTACCACCTAAACCAGAAATTATACAAACTGTAGATATTCAAAAACGTATAGACGAATTAATGACTGATCCGAACATATCGGCTACGGATAAAATGCAACGCTACGGAGAATACATGTTACAATACAATAGTTTTAAGGATCAGGCTATGGCTACTGAGGAGGTATCTAAAGCCCCTACATATATACCTACGACAATAAATATGTCTACAGATAAAACGTTACTATCCGATGAAAACGTAATAGCAACCATACCGGAAAGCATGAAAAGTCCGGTGAGACGTCTAATCAGTAAATTAAAACTGAATTCAAACGTTTCTTGGGACTCTAAAGGTGTTGTAAGTATAAATGGTAAAGAGATACCTGGTAGTAATATCGTAGATATTTTGAATGATGCCGCTAGGGAAAGAAAAAATACACCCCCAGCTAAAGGTTGGATGAATGTTGCTGAAGCGTTACACGATAATAATCAAACATTTTACGTACGCAATAAAAGGTGGCGAGATTATGTAAAAAAAACATTGAAGAATAAAGATTCATTAGACACTTCCCTAGATACTAGTACACTTACGGATAAGGGTGATGATTACGACGATATATCAACACCTTTAGAAACATATACATCATCTAAGAGTTCTTTAGACAAAACTCTTGAGAAGAGGAAACAACAATTACTAGCCAATAAATCATTATGGGAGAATTGGAAACCATAGATAGAGTATTAGGTTCTATTTATTATGACATAAAAAATCAAGCCTCATTTTCAGGTATTGGTAAATTGTATAAGGCAGGAAAACTAAAATTAAAATCATTAACATTGAAAGCCGTTAAAGTATGGTTATCGGGTCAAAATACATATACATTACATAAACCTATTGTAAGAATATTTAAACGTCGAAAAACTATAGTAGCCGGTATAGATTTTCAATGGCAAGCCGATTTAGCAGATATGCAAAAATTTAACTCTAAGAATAGAGGTTACAGATATTTACTATGTGTTATAGATGTATTTTCAAAAATGGTTTGGGTAAAACCTATTAAAAATAAATTATCTACAACATTAATACGATCTTTTAATTCTATACTAAATGAGTCGGGTAGAAAACCTAAAGCCTTACAAACGGATAAAGGCAGCGAATTTATTAATACACCTTTTCAAAAATTCTTAAAGAAGAAGGATACACATTTTTTTACTACGGAAAACCCGGAGACTAAAGCTAGCGTTATAGAACGTTTTCAACGTACCCTGAAAGGTAAAATGTGGAAATATTTTACCCATAGTAAATCTAAAACGTATATAGACGTTTTACAAGATATTATACGTAACTATAATGACTCTAAACACGGTTCTACGGGGCATAAACCTTTAGACGTTAACATCGGTAACGAATATATAGTATCCGCTAATATTAATGACGTTATTGCCCAAAAAGATATAATAAATGTTAAGGTTGGAGATCACGTAAGAATCAATAAAACTAAAAGACATTTCGATAAAGGATATTTACCTAATTGGACTATAGAATTATTTGTTGTATATAAAGTTAATAAGGGTTCTCCAACAACATTTAATGTTCACGATTTGAGAGGTGAGGAAATAAAAGGCTCTTTCTACAGAAACGAATTACAAGTTATTAATAATAAAGGCGATTACGATATCGATAAAATACTTAAAAAACGAGTGGTTATTAAAAAAGGTCAAATATTTAAAGAAATATTTGTCAAGTGGAAAGGTTACTGTGACTCTTTTAATGAATGGATAAGGGTATAATGGAAAACGATAAAATTATGGAATCGATATCTATTTCAACACCTAGTACAACAGAAACTACAAACGTAACGACAATACCTACAAAATCTAACAAATATACGGATATGGTTGGTCTATATAGATACACGGCTCAGATGTTACTCATCTATTGCGTATTTGCTGCATCGGTGTGGGGTCTTATGGCAGGTGACGCAAATAACAAAGACGTTTGGCTAGTCCTTTTAAGTACAATAACGGGTATAGGTTTACCTACGCCTAAAATATCCATACGAAGATAATGGAAGATTTCTATATAACCCTTATGAGCGATAGTTCTTTAAATATATATCCTAATAATACAGTAGCAGAATTTAGGTGTAAATTAGCTAAGCCTATAAACTTAAATAAAGAAGAATGGCGTGTAGCTCTAACTGAAATCACCTATCCGGGGGCCATATTAATTGTTATAGAAGGGGAACAACATTTTGAGCTTACATTACCTGATGATATAGAAGTTTTAGAACCAGGTCCTTATAGAGGTAATATGCCTCTAGGTTTTTATGAAACACCTTTACAATTTATGCAAATGATAAATGCTTCTATAAAAGATATATTAAATCGTGTAATTAAAATAAGAATAACGGTTATAATAGATAGAATAATTGAAACGGATGATGTACTTCAAATATTACTTAAATTTCGTAGTAGTAATAGTGTATGCGAATTACATACAATACCCTTAAACGTTAATATAGGATTAACTTTTCATCCTAATATATATAGAAAATTAGGTTTTTTAAATGCTACTACAAATTATATTTTACGTTAGATATAGAACTATCTCCTTTTAAAGAACCTGTTAATCTATTAATTAATGATAGTTCTATATACGTTTACATAGATATTATAGAACCTGTAATGATATCTGATGGTGAAGAACAATGATTACGTGTTTTACCTTTTAAAGTTAAAACTAACGTTAATCATTATAGTACTAATGAATTTCAACACAATCAATACATTAAAATAAATCGTAACTGTATAGATGAAATATCTGTTAATATAAAAAACGTTTTAGGTAATAATATTCATTTCCATGATGGTAAGTGTATACTGACATTACACTTTAAGAGAGCTGACACGTCCAATTATTACGTATAATGGAACGTACGGAAAATTTCAACATCACCTTAGACAGTCATAATACCAAGTTTAAATCTCAAAATTACAATAACTCGGATTTCAAAGTCACTATACCTAACAGTATAACTTTAAAAGACAATACTAATTGGGAAGTAGGGCTCATAGATGCCATTATACCTAATAATGCTTTTAACATTTCGGAACATAATGACACATTTTATTTCCTTGTTAGAAATGCTAGATATCCTATTAAAAGACACGGTAATTGGATGTTTCATAATGTAGATTTTTATATACCTCAAATATACAAAAATAGTTATCTTAAGGCTAATTATACTCATTATGATCATTATATGGTTTATAATTATCGACAAATTTATACAAAGCCTACAAACGTGCATTCCCCGATAGTACTATCGGGGAAGGAATATATTGTGTAAAATTAGGTGTTCAAGGTCCTCGTATACACAATACTACTCAGAAATATTATAATAATGCATGTACCGCTTTTCCTTTTAAAATCGAAAGGGGTGTCTACGACGATTACAAACTCTTATGCCAATTAATGTGGGTAAGCTGGACAAAAACTCTACAGAGTACTATGAACACTATGAAATTTCACCTTTGGAGTTCATCTTTTACCGAGGGTATACATTTGTCTTGGGATACTAGTGAACGTTCCGATGACGATTACTTACGTTTAACCTCTAATACCAAAGGTAATTTAGGACTCGCAATACCACCTTTACTAGGTCATATGTTAGGTATCGATACGAATCAAGAACTTATCTACATTTGCAAAAAACCTTTTTATTTCGTTTTTTCCCGAAAATAAATGTTTCGTTCATAAACCTTACTTGTATCTGGGTCTTACAAACCTCTAGGTATACACCAATATCATAGACTTTAGTATCGTTGGATCGGGGCAATCTCAACTATTGAGACATTTTACTTACAATCAGTCACCGGGTGTAGCTAATAATATAGGGGTTCAATTTAAACACGTACATTATTTACCCATTACTGATAAACGTATAAATGATATATATATATTTATACGTAATGAACTGGGAGATCCTGTTCATTTCGTTGGTAGAGATTGTATAGTTAGGTTAGAATTTCGTAGAGTACCACGATGAATATACCTGTTTATAGAGGACGTGTCAGACAACGTGGTTACGGACTTGGTGGTACCTTAAAAACTATCGGTAGTAACGTTATACCATACTTAGTTGAAAATATGTCGGGGACCTTACTAAATGAGGTTTCTAACGGTGTACGTGACGTTTTGGCTGCTCCTAAAACGTATAAACATGTTGCTAAAAAACGTGGTAAAAAAGTACTTAAACATATATCGACCAAATTATTAAAGGACATTAGAGACGATAAATTAATAGAGGCACTTACCGGTAAAGGTAATGGTATAAAGACTGTTATTGATAACACTATAGGTCAGTCAGGATCAGGACGTAGAAAACGTTGTCACGGTAAACCGTTTAGAGGCGCTAAAAAAAGACGTCTAGATTTCTTCGATTAACATATTTTTTTGTATTATTATTTTTTATTTTAAATAACGAATTTATAATGTTAGCTGGTTCTGTTTTATGCAATAAAGGGGAATTGGACATATATGGAGTCCCTCCTACTTTAACTACTATGGATAGGGCTCATATTAATGAGCATCAACCTTTGGTTAGTCCTGCTGGTAACATAGCTCCTATAGAATTTATAATTCCTAGGCAAATGGAAAAATGGACGGATCTTATGGAAACCGAATTAAACCTATCGGTTAAAATGATTAAAACAGAAAATGGTGAGAACTTCGCAGACGATTCTAATGTTTCGGTTATAGGTAACTTATTACATTCTCTATTCTCACACATTGATGTTTTCATTAACGGTAAATTGATGTCCGGTAATGACAAATACCCTTACAGGGCTTTTATAGAAACCATGTGTGGTTCTAGCGAATCTGATCAAGATATGTTAGAGGATACACAAATGTGGGGTAAACCTCGACCCGGAGAAATCCGGGAATTTACAACTTTTGGAGCCGCTAATAATACTAACGGTGCTAAAGTACGTAATATTAAATTAACGGAGGGTAAAATTGTAGAATTACAAGGTAAAATCCATAGGGATCTTACCAGACAATCTAAAATGCTACCTAACATGTGCGAATTAAAATTCCGATTCGTTAGATCTCCTAAAGAATTCTACATGATTGGTAATGATTCTGCAGGAGGTAAAATAGAAATTCTAAAAGCCATTATAAAAGTACGTACGGTATCTCTTGACCCTAATATATTGTTGTCTTTAAATAATGCCCTTAGATCTTCCCCTATGAAAATGCCTATTAAAAATATCGATATTAATGTGTTTACCGTTATGGATGGCCTTCGTTCTAAAATCGAATCGAATCTAATACATGGTCAAATACCTAAAAGAATTATAATAGGACAAGTTCTTTACTCAGTAATGAATGGAGATATTACGCATTCACCATTTGCTTTCAATCATTTTAATATCTCGAAATTAAAGGTATCCGTTGATGGTAGCAGTATCAAAACGAATCCACTACGTATGGATTTTACCACGGCTGGCCATAATATTATATGTCAAAGTTATAGATCTTTTTGGAAAGGTCTAGGTATAGAACATGGTAAAAATCATGTATTTCCAATTAGCGTTTATAATAAACAACATACATTATGGACCTTCGATTTAACTCCAGATTTAGGGTGCGAAGAAGGTCATCTTCACCCGATACGTAACGGTAATGTCGAATTTGATATGGAATGGAGTACCGCTATAGAACATCCTATAAATGTTATTGTTTACGTTGAATATGACGATATGCTCATGATCGATGGTCTACGTAATATGATTACATCTTAAATTATGGATACATACACTTTACAATATATTTTAGATACAATTTTTCCATCTTTAAATGGTTTTGTTTGTGCTAAAGACGAATTATTATCTATTAAGAAACGTCGTAAATGTTATATAGTTAATACTGATCCAATTTCTAAACCTGGACAACATTGGGTTTTAATTTATCGTACTAATACATTTAATTGTTATTATTTTGATTCATATGGTGGATATAATCATATTGAAAACGATATAGCTAATTTCTTAAACATTAATTGTTTAAAAGTATTCAGGAATAGAAATCGTTTTCAATCTGATTCTACGCAATTATGTGGAATATATTGTTTATATGTATTATATGCTATTGTAAATTATAATCATACTTTTTCTCATATAGTACTTAATACTTTTAGTTTTACGAACTATTTAAACAATGATATGTTATTAACTAAGTGGTTTAGACATTTTTATCATTCATTTGAACACTTGAAAATTAACAGCTCCGGAAAAAACAACATATGTCAAACTTGTAATTCAAGAATGTAAGCGTTTCTTAGTGTATATATAAAGATGTTAAACAGCTCGACAACATTAGACCTTATTTGTCTAACACTTTTTGAGCTTTAATAATATTTTTATTAAGAATCTGACTTTTAATATTTTTCACTATTAGGTTTTTTACTATTTATTAATCTGGATTATGCGTTTTTGCGAATTTTGGGGTGAGGAATGTTCTATATGTCTTCAAGAAAATAACGATTATTATTTTATTAATGAATGCGTTTGTAAACACCTTATATGCTTAGATTGTATTTATAAAATTAATAAATGCCCTTTTTGTAGAAAACAATTTTCTTTTGCACCTTTACATAGACCTACTTTATATCAAAACTTAAATAATCGTACTTATCAACAATATTGGGGTATGATAACTACAGAAACTTTTATTAATAGAACTGCTCAACAATATTGGGATACGACCGATACAGATATTGAAAGGGTCGCTGTGACTAACAACTATTATTAGTCCAGTATTTTTGGTTACAATTATTTTTACAGTTACATCTATTAAATGTTTTTGTAAAATTATGAGTTATTTCGAATTATGGGGTGAAGAATGTTCTATATGTTTAAACACAAAATACGGATTTTTATTTCTTAAATGAGTGTCAATGTACGTCTCTGATATGTTTATATTGCGTCTCAAAAATTAATAAATGCCCTTTTTGTAGACATGACTTAAGTACAAGTACATTTCATTTTATAGATTATTTAAATAATTTAATACTTAGACTTGTTACTGATTTTGCAAATTCTGATGATTTTTGGGTTCTAACTAATGAAGAATTAGAAATATGGATTTCGGATACTATTACTGACATCTATTAATGATATTTTATATATGTAATTTAAATAATAGACTTAGCTATTTTATGAATTAAATAAATTTTATATGTTAACTTTTGATTTTATGAATTAGAAAACAAATATAAAAACACTTGAAGATGCTGGCTTAGTGTATATAAGAAGACGAACATCGATTCACTCTTTATTACATTTTTGTACTACGCTGTACAATATTATCATCATGACTACTACTAACGATACAACAACTAGCGGTAAAGCTATATTAACTTTTACAACAACAACTGCTATAGATATTCCTAGTAAACGTTCTATCGAAGAATTAATTATAGACGTTGATGCTGCAATTAAATATCGTATAGATGGTGATATTAAATGGAAAACTTGAGATACAGCAAAATGTGTTGATTCACAACATTTGAATCTTGTAATTATGGATGAACATAATAACGTTGTATCTACACAGAATATTCCAGGATGTGTTGTTGTTAAAAATCAACCGAAATCTGTTGGAACTTCTACAGCAGATTTAAATGCATGTCCTTGTGTTACATGCGATTTTCTACGTAGAAAATATAACGAACTAGAACATGTAAACGAAAATTCAAAATTTGTACTTAATACAGATCCAATACTAACGGCTGATATGATTAAACAAGAACCTATCGTTATTGATATTAATAGTAATGATGATGATGATGATAATGATGTACTCATTATCGAACAAATTAAAACTGAACCAGATGTTATCGTTATACAAGATGAACCTAATGTTGTACATTGGGGTGATACAACAGTCGATAATACCGTTCAAGAAGCTACAAAAGGTTGGAACTCTATTAAACAAACTGTTAAACGAAATTGGCAGGATCGTCTAGATGGTCTACATCATCAAATTACGACTACAGATAATTCGAAATCGTGGAAAAACAGAATTGAACAAGTTAGGAAACATAATCGTATTGCTACACAGAATGATCGTGATGTTTATAAATATTTAATGCGTAGTGCAAGAATTGCTGCACAAAAAGTGAACAAAATCTACAAGAACTGAACAATTATACACTAAGTTACGTTCTATAGAAAACATTATGATGAACTGAACTATATAATGAACTGAACTGAACATTTATTATATATGTTTTTTATTATACTTGTATATAATCTGCGTTAGACAATAGCTTTATAAAAATAAAAAAACATGTATGAAATTTATATTATGTTTTTTATTTTTTACTAATATACTAAAATATATTAGTACAGATGGGATTCGAACCCATGAGGATACAATGTCCATTGGATCTTAAGTCCAACGCCTTAACCACTCGGCCACTGTACTATCATACTGACAATATGACATATACGTTATATACGTATATTTTTTGGGACTGATTGACAACTATCAGATACATGTTTTCCCCCAGACAGACTTGACATATCATCAAATATTTGTGTCCAGAGTGCCCCCTTTTTTTCTATTGGAAAAAAAATTTTGGTCCAGGGTACCACCTTGAGAGGTCCAAAGTGCCTCCCTATACTACATATATAACAGAATGATAGTCTCTCTAGCAAAGTACTGGTTATACACTTTAATTACCCCTACAACAATAAAGAATCAATGATGTCAAACATTTATACTACACATTTTACAATTCTCCAGACATCGCTCAAGTTAATATATACTAAGGAACTAGTGTACTAATAAAATGTATATTATGTTATGTGTTCCAATAAATATATATCAGTGATATATCATGTCACTGATTGCAAGCAGAGAACTAACCTATTTTATTCTCACTGCTTAATGCTTATGCTTCCCAGTTACAATTTAGAACAAGAAAAACATTGCAATGGTCTTGCTATTCAAATATGTTGATAGAACTGTGTTTGTTTATGGGGATTAAAGTCGCACCAACAGGTCACATGGGTGACTCTCCTGATATGATTGGGGGAGGAAGCATCTCCAAGCATTATTGCAAGCACAGATGGGCATCTGTGTAGAACCACATACCTACCGCAAGTCAGCTGGATAGAAGCTATCACATGAAATAATTCAACCCCCTGTGGATTTGAACATACAGCGGTGAGGGCCAAGTGATATGAAGCCAAAGACCGTAACCACGCAGTCGTGGAGGCACCCTTGACGTTGTTTTCTTTAATCTGACATGGTTCTATTTTTATGTAAATAAATTGTTATCAAAATGTATCCAATTTGTGTCAATATGAATTTATAGCGTTTTGATATACTAGTTGCCCAGATGATCCCCACACTGTTTCATCAAAAGCGACCGTGTGGTTCATGAGGTGAAGTCGAAAATAAATGACAATTTTGAATATCGGAAAGGAATACATGTATCACATATGATATACTAGTCCCGATGTTCCACACCAAGTTTCATCAACATTTACCAAGTCATTCGGGAGAAGATAAAAGTAAGTTCTTGAAGGTAACTGCTAATTCAGGTCGGATCGAAATAATTTTAGCAAATTTTGATCTACTAGCTGTCGAAATACTCTATTCCAAGATTAATCAAAATTGACCAATAGGATCAGGCGGAAATATTGTTTTCAATGGAGGTCAAGTGATTCAGGTTGTGAAGGCAAAAGAAAGTTCTTGAAGTTCACCACTAATGAAGTCCAAATTGAACATCTGATCAGAATAATTTTAGCAACTTTTCACATACTAGCTACACTGATGCTCCACATCACATTTGACTAAATAAATGAAATATATTTTCAAAACGGCTACCACACGATGCGTGTGTTTCTCATTAGAATGAGTTGAGCTGTTTTTATCTACTATTTACCCCCATGTACTAGTTGCCTGTATGTGCCATATGAAGTGTTATCAAAATCGACAAAACAGTTGCATCAAAAGTAAAACTTGTCTTAAGCAACCAGCCAACGGAATGACAGAAAATGGCTGCTTCATAGAGGTCAAATGTATAATAAACATTGTCAACAAACTGGGAATCTGGAAATTGGCTGCTTAATACAAGTTGGCTGCTTCATAGATGTGACCACTAATGCAGGTTTGACTGTAGGTTAGCTATTTTTGATCTACTAGTATTACATGTTATGTACAGCATTACATGTTATGTACAGCATTACATGCTAGGTACAGTATTACATGCTAGGTACAGTATTACATACTAGGTACAGTATTACCTGTTAAATACAGTATTACATATTATGTACAGTATTACATGTTATGTACAGTATTACATGTTATGTACAGTAGTACATGTTATGTACAGTACATGTTATGTACAGTAGTACATGTTATGTACAGTACATGTTATGTACAGTAGTACATGCTAGGTACAGTATTACATGCTATGTACAGTATTACATGATATGTATAGTATTACATGCTATGTACAGTATTACATGCTATGTACAGTATTACATGCTATGTACAGTATTACATGCTATGTACAGTATTACACGCTATGTACAGTAGTACATGTTATGTACAGTATTACATGCTATGTACAGTATTACATACTGTGTACAGTATTACATGCTATGTACAGTATTACACGATATGTACATTATTACATGCTATGTATAGTATTACATGCTATGTACAGTATTACATACTATGTACAGTATTACATGCTATGTACAGTATTACATGTTATGTACAGTATTACATGTTATGTACAGTATTACATACTAAGTACAGTATTACATGTTATGTACAGCATTACATGTTATGTACAGTATTACATGCTATGTACAGTATTACATGCTATGTACAGTATTACATACTATGTACAGTATTACATACTAAGTACAGTATTGCATGTTATGTACAGTATTACATGCTATGTACAGTATTACATACTATGTACAGTATTACATGCTATGAACAGTATTACATGTTACGTACAGTATTACATGCTATGTACAGTATTACATACTAAGTACAGTATTACATGTTATGTACAGTATTACATGATATGTACAGTATTACATACTAAGTACAGTATTACCTGCTATGTACAGTATTACATGTTATGTACAGTATTACATGCTATGTACAGTATTACATACTAAGTACAGTATTACATGTTATGTACAGTATTACATGCTATGTACAGTATTACATACTATGTACAGTATTACATGCTATGTACAGTATTACATGCTATGTACAGTATTACATGCTATGTACAGTATTACATACTATGTACAGTATTACATGTTATGTACAGTATTACATGCTATGTACAGTATTACATGTTATGTACAGTATTACACGCTATGTACAGTATTACATGATATGTACAGTATTACATACTAAGTACAGTATTACCTGCTATGTACAGTATTACATGTTATGTACAGTATTACATGCTATGTACAGTATTACATACTAAGTACAGTATTACATGTTATGTACAGTATTACATGCTATGTACAGTATTACATACTATGTACAGTATTACATGCTATGTACAGTATTACATGCTATGTACAGTATTACATGCTATGTACAGTATTACATACTATGTACAGTATTACATGTTATGTACAGTATTACATGCTATGTACAGTATTACATGTTATGTACAGTATTACATGTTATGTACAGTAGTACATAATATGTACAGTATTACATGTTATGTACAGTATTACATGTTATGTACAGTATTACATGTTATGTACAGTATTACATGCTAGGTACAGTATTACATGCTAGGTACAGTATTACCTGTTAAATACAGTATTACATATTATGTACAGTATTACATGTTATGTACAGTATTACATGCTATGTACAGTATTACATGTTATGTACAGTAGTACATGTTATGTACAGTACATGTTATGTACAGTATTACATGTTATGTACAGTACATGTTATGTACAGTAGTACATGCTAGGTACAGTATTACATGCTATGTACAGTATTACATGCTATGTATAGTATTACATGCTATGTACAGTATTACATGCTATGTACAGTATTACATGCTATGTACAGTATTACATGCTATGTACAGTATTACATGCTATGTACAGTATTACATGCTATGTACAATAGTACATGCTATGTACAGTATTACACGCTATGTACAGTATTACATGCTATGTACAGTATTACATGCTATGTACAGTATTACATGCTATGCACAGTATTACACGCTAGGTACAGTATTACATGCTATGTACAGTATTACATGCTATGTACAGTATTACACGCTATGTACAGTATTACACGCTATGTACAGTATTACATGATATGTACAGTATTACATACTATGTACAGTATTACATGCTATGTACAGTATTACATGCTATGTACAGTATTACATGCTATGTACAGTATTACCTGCTATGTACAGTATTACACGCTATGTACAGTATTACACGCTAGGTACAGTATTACATGCTATGTACAGTATTACATGCTATGTACAGTATTACATGCTATGTACAGTATTACACGCTAGGTACAGTATTACATGCTATGTACAGTATTACATGCTATGTAGAGTATTACATGCTATGTACAATATTACATGCTATGTACAGTATTACATGCTATGTACAGTATTGCATGCTGTAGTTTGTAGAAACCTCTAGCAACCAATAATGGTTACTGATTGGCTTATGCTTGTATATCCTGGGTATACCGATTACTTGTGATATAAATAATAACGTGTTTTATTCACATAACTTACATTTGACATTCAACATAGCTGTGTCTGTGACTGCTGATTGAGAGACTGTATTACGCACAGAACATATGATCACATCCCCGTCTATATATCGTGTCGGAGTAAGCACCATTGTTTGTGATCTCACCACGCCATTGTTTGCACCTGTTGATTCCGTGTATGAACGACTGTTTGTGATTGTGGCTGACGCGTTCCTCCATGTGATGTCCGAGGCTGGGTTAGATGATCCTGTTGTACATATTAATGTTAAAGATGCAGATCCTGTAGCTGTTATTACCCTGTTACCGGATATCATTGTTGACGATGCACTTACTGAAACTATAGCATGTGACAATTACAATAATTAGCCGTTCTTCTATTATACGAAAACGTCGAAAACGTTAATTATTATAGAAGAACAAGTAGATAACAATGCTTAACATTCAGCTGACTTGATGGGGGCATGCTGCATAAGTATGAACTTAAGATCAATTATGCTATGTTATATGAGGTACTAATTATTGCTGTTCAATGCCAGATCATATATAATTACTTTAATTTGATCCCTGGAGCTTTCATGGAATTCGACAGTGAATTAATGTTAGTTAAGTTATGTGTGGCTGATTGATACATCTAACAGATAGAGGGATTGATGCAGTTATCTGTGATGGATTGACAAGGGATGTGTGTAGAGATACTTACATCAAACATATAGAGGGATTGATGCAGTTATCTGTGATGGATTGACAAGGGATGTGTGTAAAGATACTTACATCTAACATATAGAGGGATTGATGCAGTTAACTGTGGTGAATTGACAAGGGATGTGCGTAACGATACTTACATCTAACAGATAGAGGATTGATTCAGTTAACTGTGATCGATTGACAAGGGGTGTGTGTAACGATACTTACATCTAACATATAGAGGGATTGATGCAGTTAACTTTGATGGATTGACAAGGAATTTGCGTAACGATACTTACATCTAGCAGATAGAGGGATTGATGCAGTTAACTGTGATCGATTGACAAGGGGTGTGCGTAACGATACTTACATCTAGCAGATTGAGGGATTGATGCAGTTAACTGTGATGGAATGACAAGGGATGTGTGTAACGATACTTACATCTAGCAGATAGAGGGATTGATGCAGTTAACTGTGATGGAATGACAAGGGATGTGTGTAACGATACTTACATCTAGCAGATAGAGGGATTGATGCAGTTAACTGTGATGGAATGACAAGGGATGTGTGTAACGATACTTACATCTAGCAGATAGAGGGATTGATGCAGTTAACTGTGATGGAATGACAAGGGATGTGTGTAACGATACTTACATCTAGCAGATAGAGGGATTGATGCAGTTAACTGTGATGGAATGACAAGGGATGTGTGTAACGATACTTACATCTAGCAGATAGAGGGATTGATGCAGTTAACTGTGATGGAATGACAAGGGATGTGTGTAACGATACTTACATCTAGCAGATAGAGGGATTGATGCAGTTAACTGTGATGGAATGACAAGGGATGTGTGTAACGATACTTACATCTAACAGATAGAGGGATTGGTGCAGTTAACTGTGATGGAATGACAAGGGATGTGTGTAACGATACTTACATCTATCAGATAGAGGGATTGATGTAGTCAACTGTGATGGATTGACAAGAGATGTGTGTAACGATACTTACATCTAGCAGATAGAGGGATTGATGCAGTTACATGTGATGGATTGACAAGGGATGTGTTTGTCGATACTTACATTTAACAGATAGAGGGATTGATGCAGTTACATGTGATGGATTGACAAGCGCTGTGTGCGTAATAATGCACTGCACACCGCGTCCATTATCGACAGCTGCAACTTGTCTGCTGAACATTGACTCCACGGTGTAAGTCTCTGTTATAGCATCAAATATCGGTGTTATTGCACTAACAGATGATGTACCCTGATACAACCAGGATATATTGGCAGCAGGTCTACCACCGGTGGTGCTGCACCTGACCTCTACTGTGTTTCCAGCTGATACAACGGATGTTTGTGTTATTGTTGGCGTACTTGGCTTTACTGTAATAAATAATAACAGTGTCCATATACTGTTTGTAAACATAAACAACATAACATTGCAGTGCAAACAAGAGGCCTTTTAAATTATTCACATGAATCAGTTGTCAGCAGTTCAAACTAAATTGAAAGATAAGAACAACACCATATTGCACGAAATACAAGTTTAGGTGATGGTTTATATATACTGTAAAATATGCTCTATCGTGATTAACAGTCCCGAATGTGACAGTTATGAAAGTGACAAGTGCCAGTCCCGAACGTGACGGTCATGAAAATGACAAGTGACATTCCCAAAAGTAAGAGTCCCGAAAGTGACAGTCCTGAAAGTGACAATCCTGAAAGTGACAGTCCCGAAAGTGACAGTCCCGAAAGTGACATTCATGGAACGTGACAGTTCCGAAAGTGACAGTCCAGAAAGTGAAAGTCATGAAAGTGACAGTCCCGAAAGTGACAGTCCGGAAAGTGACAGTCCCGAAAATGACAGTCATGAAAGTGACATTCCTGAAAGTGACATTCCTGAAAATGACAATCCTGAAAATGACAGTCCCGAAAGTGACAGTCATGACAGTGACAATCTTGAAAGTGACAGTCATGAAAGTGACATTCATGGAACGTGAAAGTTCCGAAACTGACAGTCCCGAAAGTGACAGTCATGAAAGTGACAGTCCCGAAAGTGACAGTCCGGAAAGTGACAGTCCCGAAAATGACAGTCATGAAAGTGACCCTCCTGAAAGTGACAATCCCGAAAGTGACATTCATGAAAGTGACAGTCATGAAAGTGACAGTCCTGAAAGTGACATTCCTGAAAGTGACAATCCTGAAAATGACAGTGCCGAAAGTGACAGTCTCGAAGGTGACAATCGTGAAAGTGACAGTCATGAAAGTGACAAGTGACAGTCCCGAAAGTGACAGTCCCGAAAGTGACAGTCCAGAAAGTGACATTCATGAAAATGACAGTTCCGAAAGTGACATTCCTGAAAATGACAAGTGACAGTCCCGAAAGTGAGAGTCCCGAAAGTGAGAGTCCCGAAAGTGACAGTCCTGAAAGTGACAATCTTGAAAGTGACAGTCCCGAAAGTGACAATCTTGAAAGTGACAGTCCCGAAAGTGTGAAGTGCCAGTCCAGAAGGTGACAGTCATGAAAGTGACAAGTGACAGTCCCGAAAGTGAGAGTCCCGAAAGTGACAGTCCTGAAAGTGACAGTCCTGAAAGTGACAGTCCTGAAAGTGACAGTCCTGAAAGTGACATTCCTGAAAGTGACAATCCTGAAAATGACAGTGCCGAAAGTGACAGTCCCGAATGTGACAATCGTGAAAGTGACAGTCATGAAAGTGACAAGAGACAGTCCCGAAAGTGACAGTCCCGAAAGTGACAGTCCAGAAAGTGACATTCATGAAAGTGACAGTTCCGAAAGTGACATTCCTGAAAATGACAAGTGACAGTCCCGAAAGTGACAGCCCCGAAAGTGAGAGTCCCGAAAGTGACATTCCTGAAAGTGACAATCCTGAAAATGACAGTGCCGAAAGTGAGAGTCCCGAATGTGACAATCGTGAAAGTGACAGTCATGAAAGTGACAAGTGACAGTCCCGAAAGTGACAGTCCCGAAAGTGACAGTCCAGAAAGTGACATTCATGAAAGTGACAGTTCCGAAAGTGACATTCCTGAAAATGACAAGTGACAGTCCCGAAAGTGAGAGTCCCGAAAGTGAGAGTCCCGAAAGTGACAGTCCTGAAAGTGACAATCTTGAAAGTGACAGTCCCGAAAGTGACAATCTTGAAAGTGACAGTCCCGAAAGTGTGAAGTGCCAGTGCAGAAAGTGACAGTCATGAAAGTGACAAGTGACAGTCCCGAAAGTGAGAGTCCCGAAAGTGACAGTCCTGAAAGTGACAGTCATGAAAGTGACAAGTGACAGTCCCGAAAGTGAGAGTCCCGAAAGTGACAGTCCTGAAAGTGACAGTCCTGAAAGTGACAGTCCTGAAAGTGACAGTCCTGAAAGTGACATTCCTGAAAGTGACAATCCTGAAAATGACAGTGCCGAAAGTGACAGTCCCGAATGTGACAATCGTGAAAGTGACAGTCATGAAAGTGACAAGTGACAGTCCCGAAAGTGACAGTCCCGAAAGTGACAGTCCAGAAAGTGACATTCATGAAAGTGACAGTTCCGAAAGTGACATTCCTGAAAATGACAAGTGACAGTCCCGAAAGTGACAGTCCCGAAAGTGAGAGTCCCGAAAGTGACATTCCTGAAAGTGACAATCCTGAAAATGACAGTGCCGAAAGTGACAGTCCCGAATGTGACAATCGTGAAAGTGACAGTCATGAAAGTGACAAGTGACAGTCCCGAAAGTGACAGTCCCGAAAGTGACAGTCCAGAAAGTGACATTCATGAAAGTGACAGTTCCGAAAGTGACATTCCTGAAAATGACAAGTGACAGTCCCGAACGTGAGAGTCCCGAAAGTGAGAGTCCCGAAAGTGACAGTCCTGAAAGTGACAATCTTGAAAGTGACAGTCCCGAAAGTGACAATCTTGAAAGTGACAGTCCCGAAAGTGTGAAGTGCCAGTGCAGAAAGTGACAGTCATGAAAGTGACAAGTGACAGTCCCGAAAGTGAGAGTCCCGAAAGTGAGAGTCCTGAAAGTGACAGTCCTGAAAGTGACAGTCCTGAAAGTGACAGTCCTGAAAGTGACATTCCTGAAAGTGACAATCCTGAAAATGACAGTGCCGAAAGTGACAGTCCCGAATGTGACAATCGTGAAAGTGACACTCATGAAAGTGACAAGTGACAGTCCCGAAAGTGACAGTCCCGAAAGTGACAGTCCCGAAAGTGACATTCATGAAAGTGACAGTTCCGAAAGTGACATTCCTGAAAATGACAAGTGACAGTCCCGAAAGTGAGAGTCCCGAAAGTGACAGTCCTGAAAGTGATAATCTTGAAAGTGACAGTTCCGAAAGTGTGAAGTGCCAGTCCAGAAGGTGACAGTCCCGAAAGTGACAGTCCCGAAAGTGACAGTCCAGAAAGTGACATTCATGAAAGTGACAGTTCCGAAAGTGACATTCCTGAAAATGACAAGTGACAGTCCCGAAAGTGAGAGTCCCGAAAGTGAGAGTCCCGAAAGTGACAGTCCTGAAAGTGACAATCTTGAAAGTGACAGTCCCGAAAGTGACAATCTTGAAAGTGACAGTCCCGAAAGTGTGAAGTGCCAGTCCAGAAGGTGACAGTCATGAAAGTGACAAGTGACAGTCCCGAAAGTGAGAGTCCCGAAAGTGACAGTCCTGAAAGTGACAGTCCTGAAAGTGACAGTCCTGAAAGTGACAGTCCTGAAAGTGACATTCCTGAAAGTGACAATCCTGAAAATGACAGTGCCGAAAGTGACAGTCCCGAATGTGACAATCGTGAAAGTGACAGTCATGAAAGTGACAAGAGACAGTCCCGAAAGTGACAGTCCCGAAAGTGACAGTCCAGAAAGTGACATTCATGAAAGTGACAGTTCCGAAAGTGACATTCCTGAAAATGACAAGTGACAGTCCCGAAAGTGACAGCCCCGAAAGTGAGAGTCCCGAAAGTGACATTCCTGAAAGTGACAATCCTGAAAATGACAGTGCCGAAAGTGACAGTCCCGAATGTGACAATCGTGAAAGTGACAGTCATGAAAGTGACAAGTGACAGTCCCGAAAGTGACAGTCCCGAAAGTGACAGTCCAGAAAGTGACATTCATGAAAGTGACAGTTCCGAAAGTGACATTCCTGAAAATGACAAGTGACAGTCCCGAAAGTGAGAGTTCCGAAAGTGAGAGTCCCGAAAGTGACAGTCCTGAAAGTGACAATCTTGAAAGTGACAGTCCCGAAAGTGACAATCTTGAAAGTGACAGTCCCGAAAGTGTGAAGTGCCAGTGCAGAAAGTGACAGTCATGAAAGTGACAAGTGACAGTCCCGAAAGTGACAGTCCCGAAAGTGACAGTCCAGAAAGTGACATTCATGAAAGTGACAGTTCCGAAAGTGACATTCCTGAAAATGACAAGTGACAGTCCCGAAAGTGACAGTCCCGAAAGTGAGAGTCCCGAAAGTGACATTCCTGAAAGTGACAATCCTGAAAATGACAGTGCCGAAAGTGACAGTCCCGAATGTGACAATCGTGAAAGTGACAGTCATGAAAGTGACAAGTGACAGTCCCGAAAGTGACAGTCCCGAAAGTGACAGTCCAGAAAGTGACATTCATGAAAGTGACAGTTCCGAAAGTGACATTCCTGAAAATGACAAGTGACAGTCCCGAAAGTGACAGTCCCGAAAGTGAGAGTCCCGAAAGTGACATTCCTGAAAGTGACAATCCTGAAAATGACAGTGCCGAAAGTGACAGTCCCGAATGTGACAATCGTGAAAGTGACAGTCATGAAAGTGACAAGTGACAGTCCCGAAAGTGACAGTCCCGAAAGTGACAGTCCAGAAAGTGACATTCATGAAAGTGACAGTTCCGAAAGTGACATTCCTGAAAATGACAAGTGACAGTCCCGAACGTGAGAGTCCCGAAAGTGAGAGTCCCGAAAGTGACAGTCCTGAAAGTGACAATCTTGAAAGTGACAGTCCCGAAAGTGACAATCTTGAAAGTGACAGTCCCGAAAGTGTGAAGTGCCAGTGCAGAAAGTGACAGTCATGAAAGTGACAAGTGACAGTCCCGAAAGTGAGAGTCCCGAAAGTGAGAGTCCTGAAAGTGACACTCCTGAAAGTGACAGTCCTGAAAGTGACAGTCCTGAAAGTGACATTCCTGAAAGTGACAATCCTGAAAATGACAGTGCCGAAAGTGACAGTCCCGAATGTGACAATCGTGAAAGTGACACTCATGAAAGTGACAAGTGACAGTCCCGAAAGTGACAGTCCCGAAAGTGACAGTCCCGAAAGTGACATTCATGAAAGTGACAGTTCCGAAAGTGACATTCCTGAAAATGACAAGTGACAGTCCCGAAAGTGAGAGTCCCGAAAGTGACAGTCCTGAAAGTGATAATCTTGAAAGTGACAGTTCCGAAAGTGACAATCTTGAAAGTGACAGTCCCGAAAGTGACAGTCATGAAAGTGACAAGTGACAGTCCCGAAAGTGAGAGTCCCGAAAGTGACAGTCCTGAAAGTGACAATCTTGAAAGTGACAGTCTCGAAAGTGTGAAGTGCCAGTCCCGATAGTGACAGTCATGAAAGTGACAAGTGACAGTCCCGAAAGTGAGAGTCCCAAAAGTAACAGTCCCGAAAGTGACAGTTACGAATATGACAGTACCGAAAGTGAGATCAAAGTACAGTTCGCTACTTAATAACAAAGATGCATAAACAGTCTCCACTCGTTTACAAAATGAGGCCTAATTCATATACTATTTATCATATCTGAAAGTCCCGATGATATAAGTATGCATTTGTCCAGTGTATTAATGTTGACAACATATTCTTAGTCTCAGTTCAATAGTGAAATACAAAAGGTGGTAGAACACGAGAAGACGCTATCGAACATGAATAATCCGCCAATATGCTATTGCATACATGATCTTAATGATGTATTCCATGTTTCATTCGAATTTTACGAGAACGAAAAGGGGATTAGATGCCACAAAGTTGAATGTTCTGTATGTTATTATAGTGAAGTACAAAACAGAAAATGTGATCGGACCTCACTCGATAAAACGCGCGTGTCTGCTTGATATGAACGATTTGTACATAGTCTCAAATCACTAGAATGCAAACTGGGGGAGGATTTAAGGCATATGGAATTAGATGTGTTATATTGTAATATAGCCAAGTACAATATGCACTTGTCTACTTGATGTTGATGTATAACAATAAGACAATAATGATTAAATGATTCATCCTTCACAAAGTCTATTACCGGGGAGGTTTTTATTATAATGACCGTAACCTTACCACAGAAACCATGACAACAGTTACCTATACGAATTGTTCAAGTTTCACAAACGTCTCGAAGTTTGAAGAGAAATATTAGTCTTTACTGATTTGACAACTGACATAGTAACAGAGATCGAGGTTAGCAAACAATGTGTTGTAAATAGTATCTCATAGTGATTAATATCTTCATGTCTAATTAAGCCCTGAGCATTGAATAGATAGGACATGTTATTATACCAGGTCAACCACCAGTAATATTGTCCAAAAGTAGCATACATGTAACCAGGGCGTTCATTTGACCCGAGCTCCCGGGTTTTGACGCACGAAAATTGATAAAGACGCTTTTTGACTCTTGGTGAAAATGCCCTGAGAGTCAACTTGACCCGGAGCGTTGATCGGTCATGCGTCATCAAATATTTTCTCAGTGGAGTAATTATCAAAATATGTCTGTCTACGAGGTCGAAGACCGTAATCGTTCATATATAAAACGCAGTTATTTTCATCAAAAGTCTGCTGCATTTCGTTATGAACACGATCGTGATTTACGAGGGACTCACAATCGGACAAATGGCGTCTAGGCAAACTTAACGTAAAATCTTTATCTCAACCAGCCGATCAGAATATAGTATCAACCACCCATAAAGCGCCTTCACCAATTGCGCCGCCCAGGGTTAGGTTCAAAACGCGTGGTTGATGTCATTATTCAGTTGTGTGGTTGAGAAAAAGGCTTACCCAAACTTTAGTATCAAAGGGAAATAAATCTTTAATAATGTTTCTCTAATACCTGTACGGCTCGGTATTTTTCCGGTAAAAATTAGTTTTTATCAAAAGACAATTATTATTGATTGTCACAATAAACACCTTTAGCAAGTTTTGCAAACAACCAATTACCGTTTGTGTTGTTTGCCATCATATGTGCTGCTAATCATGAGAACTGAGAAGTTTAAGTAGGTGTTGACATTATGTGTATTGTCAATGTACAATCGGCATAGATAAAACGGTGTTTTTGTAACACGTGTATTGTCAATAATAAGTTGTCTGCTATTTGAGAAGCTTATAGTGGGCCACTGATATAGAAATTATACGCCGGAATCGTTTGATGATGACTTTTGCTATTGTTTGTTACAGATTTCTATGGGGTATTCATTGTGTGCACCACCAATTAATCATTTCATTGTTTCTACATTATTCCTTCATTTTCTGGAGAATATTCCTAAATCATTCTTAGTTATATTTTCAATCAGATCGGAGATAAAAAATTAAAGAGTATCAGTTTTAGAAATTAAATCTTAAATATGGTTCGGAAAAGCTTTAGTCACTTTGGAATTGGCACACCCAGCAAACGTAAGCTGAGTGATAGTGTTAGTGAACCTGGGACACCTAAACGCCATAAAGTAGACTGTCATACTCGTAAGTCTAAAGTGAAAAGAAAATTCAGGTCTGAGTGGCTTAATGAATTTGAGTGGCTGGAAATGAAACAAACTGATGATCAGATTATGTTGTATTGTACTTGGTGCATCCTTGAATACCGAGTTCCGACGCATCTAAGCGAAGAATCAAGAATGACTTAACATAAAACGAATGAACTCATGTAAATAGTGTATTATCTGTATAAATAGATCCTTTTCTACATATTCAACGCGAGAAATTATGCTTATTACGCTTATTTAGTGTCAAAATATCACATCGACTCATGCCGCTATTGGGAATTCCTCTGAGCCGAGACACGTCTATTACGACGCATTTCATTGGTTGACTAATGTCGTTCTAAATATAGTTAATTCACTCTCCTGTATCTGCTCTGCGCATTACATGTAGTATACGTCATCTCAAACTAGTCTGAAAATAAATTCTACATCACTAACTTACATTAAAACTGAGTGTACAACATGCCTTTATTTAATTATGCTAATAAACAGGAAAAGTGTCCCTGTGTTGCCGTATATAAACTATAACTAGGAACAATTTGTAAATAATAACATTTAACTAGAAATTATGCTTTGCTGTTGTCCTTATAGCACTCCCAGTAGTCCGTACATGCATAAAAACAGTGGTCATAGAAGTTGCTGCATACTGTTTATTCTTGCGTTTGTGAGCCTGCACAGATATTGATTAGTTCGAGATCTATTTTACTATCACAGAGGGATCACAGCAATAACGTATATAACGCATACACCTTTCCTAACAGTGAATCAATTGTCACGTGACCTACCGATACGCAGAGCTTAGCTGAGCAGACAGACCACAACTTGTTATGTTTGCAGTAGCATATTGCAAAATAGTAGCTATTTAATGTAAGTTGCATTTGAATGTTGCTGTTAAAACAGACTGATTGCAATAACATTGATATAAAAATTATCTTGTAATCTCTCACTTTCCACATTTAGTCTGGGGAATCCCGTATCATGTTTACAACCACTGCAGATGAAAATAACCACAAACATTACATGTACGTAAAGTACCAACATGCATATATTTGACTCATGAAAATTCCAGCTTGAGTCTTGAAAATTCCTGTTTGACTCTTGAGATTTTGACCTCAAGGCTCGTGTTTCAAAGTCTAGTGAACGCCCTGCATGTATTATAATATTTAATTGCCTCAAGCTTCAGAAAGTTCTCAGCTTCCATTGGCAAGATATGAAGGTTTAATTAATTATAACTGATACACCTGTTAATGTTTAAGTTTTTCATAATTTATTTCTGACCGCCTTAGAGTAATATCAACAACATTATCAAGGATTATAACACAATTGAACAAGGCCAACCTTGAGTTACATTTGCTACATGTGAGGTTTTCTGGAATTAACCTGATCTTGTGATCTACATTATCCAATTGCTGCATAACTTTACATTTACCGATTGAACTAATTATGGAGTGTGTTGTGTTGGTATTTAACAAAATATGTTTAAGTATACAAAGATACTTACAATATATGACAGGTACCAAAGATACTTACACTATAGATAACATATGACATATACCAAGATACGTACACGATATATAACATATGACATATACCAAGATACGTACACGATAGATAACATATGACATGTACCAAAGATACGTACACGATAGATAACATATGACATGTACCAAAGATACTTACACGATAGATAACATATGACATGTACCAAAGATATTTACACGATAGATAACATATGACATGTACCAAAGATACTTACACGATAGATAACATATGACATGTACCAAAGATACTTACACGATAGATATCATATGACATGTACAAAGATACGTACACGATATATATCATATGACATGTACAAAGATACTTACACGATAGATAACATATGACATGTACAAAGATACTTACACGATATATAACATATGACATGTACAAAGATACTTACACGATAGATATCATATGACATGTACAAAGATACGTACACGATATATATCATATGACATGTACAAAGATACTTACACGATAGATAACATATGACATGTACAAAGATACTTACACGATATATAACATATGACATGTACAAAGATACTTACACGATAGATATCATATGACATGTACAAAGATACGTACACGATATATATCATATGACATGTACAAAGATACTTACACGATAGATAACTATGACATATACCAAGATACGTACACGATAGATAACATATGACATATACCAAGATACGAACACGATATATAACATATGACATATACCAAAGATACGTACATGATATATAACATATGACATATACCAAGATACGTACACGATATATAACATATGACATATACCAAAGATACTTACACTATATATAACATATGACATATACCAAAGATACGTACACGATAGATAACATATGACATATACCAAGATACGTACACGATAGATAACATATGACATATACCAAGATACGAACACGATATATAACATATGACATATACCAAAGATACGTACATGATATATAACATATGACATATACCAAGATACGTACACGATATATAACATATGACATATACCAAAGATACTTACACTATATATAACATATGACATATACCAAAGATACGTACACGATAGATAACATATGACATATACCAAGATACGTACACGATAGATAACATATGACATATACCAAGATACGTACACGATATATAACATATGACATATACCAAAGATACGTACACGATATAAAACATATGACATGTACCAAAGATACTTACACTATATATAACATATGACATGTACCTAAGATACTTACACGATAGA